>CM076139.1:10085306-10685306 GCA_038025085.1 Tetragonia tetragonoides
TTTGAAAAACACAGTTACATGGGTTTTTGAAAGATAACACTTATACATGTTATTGATAATTAGGCCCAAAAATTAGTTTCTTATTAAAGCAACACAACAATTTGTTTACCACGGTCTTATTGTAACTTTTGGTGAGACGATGATCATTTTTTTGTGAAACAAGGATCATGACTCATCATAATAAATGACCCCTACATTTCTAAATATTGACCCAAATTTTTCTGCGAATTGGTCTCGACTTACTCTTGAAGCAATTATTAAAAAAAAAAAAAGAAAGAAAGAAAGAAAAAGGAAGAACACAAACCAATATAATTAAGAAGTAAAGTGAAAATTTGTTGTGTAAGTGATTACAAAATTGAAGGACCTTTTAGTCATATAGCTCTAATATATATATTGGAACCAATTCAATTAAAAGTTTAAGCCGATAGTTGAAGGCCTAACAAATGTTATATTCCTTATAATATAATTGATTAGTAGTTGGGCTTACATAATCAACGAGCTGAGCTTTCATTTTTAGCTAAGAAGCAGCAACTTAGTTCATCAATAACCTTAAGATAAATCGACTGCCTTCAACTAGGAATACTACGTACAGTATAACGTAGAAAAAAAGAAAATCAATGGGGATATATAACAAATTTGGAAAATCTTATCCCCATGGCTTGTCTGTTGTCTCCCTAAGATTTAACAAGGGTGCCGACCTTGATAGGACCTAGCGCGCATGCAGTAAACCTTGATAGGACCTAAAATGGTTAAAATCAACATATAAACATTATTACTCTACTTATTTGTGGTTGTCCAGAAATATCCCCAAATCGCGAGTGAGTGAGTCAAGACTAGCTAGTGTCTTATATCGGAAGAATTAAGGAAAAAACATCAATGTATGTCAATTGATCTACTCTTTCTATTACTAATCGATTTTAGGATTTACTCTTGCTAGACTTGTGTATAATGTTGCTATGAAAATGACTCATTTACTAGGTTGGCCGGTGTCGATCAGATCATGTCATATCATATGACTAAGCAATGCAAACTAAAACCAACAATGTCTCTTTTAGTGAAGTTTTAGAGCTAAATTTGGTACAAGTTAAGTCGAAAGAGATCATGTCATATCATATGACTAAGCAATGCAAACTAAAACCAACAATGTCTCTTTTAGTGAAATTTTAGAGCTAAATTTGGTACAAGTTAAGTCGAAAGGTAATTTGAAGTAAAGGACAAAACATCAGAGAAAATTCAAATGCTACATTGTGAGAGTAAAAAAATATTACTCCGTACAAACCTAGGAGTAACTTCAATGAAAAAATGTCTATATATCCATTATATACACTACACATAATCATTGTAGTGTCATCGCAACACTTGCAACGAACCTTGTTGTTCCTGTGCTTGGTACTTAGGGGTCACAAGCAATTTATATGGGCAGTCGTACGGTCTTTAAAAAGGTTCTAAATAAGGTCGAGTACTATCTTGGAGTAGGCCGCTTCCTATTCGAACCTACTCCTCCACCCCCAACTCCGAGTTGACGGTGGCACTACAAGAAAACAAGCCATCTGCGACCGAACTTTGCCACCGAATTGCAGTTGGTGTCTTCGCTGCTAACAGCTACTGAATCTGCGACCGTTTTTTTATCGGTCGCGGGGTTTGCGACTGACAACACTGTCGATCGCAGATTCGGTCGCTGTTTGAATTAATTAGAATTTTTTTTTTAAATAAACCCACCACAACAAAATCCCAAACTAGATCGAAACTATCTCTCTCCCTCTCACACTCACCAGATCGAAACCCCAAACCCAAAATCCCCAAAACCCAAACCCAAACCCACCCTCAAAGCCGACCGCGTGCCACCACCGCCGACCGCGCGCCACCACGTCAGTCCTCTCTCTCTCTCTCTCTCTCTCTCTCTCTCTTTCTCTCTCTCTCTCTCTCTCTGTGTGTGTGTGTGTGTGTGTGTAATTGATTGTTTTTGTTTTTATTTTCAGTCGCGCGCCACCCCTGACCTCCACCTCCCTCAAGCGCCCCACCCGACCGCGCCTCGTCACCCATTGCTCCACCCCGACCGCGCGTCACCGCCCTCAGGTTCTCTCTCTCTCTCTCTCTCTCTCTCTCTCTCTCTCTCTCTCTCTCTCTCTCTCTCTCTCAGATCTGAATTTTTTGATTGAATTTATTAAGTTTTTAGTTTTTTTTTTTTTTGCTACCTATTGTTTGTTTCCGATTTCATGATTAATTTATTTTTTATGTTTTTATTTTCCACCTATTGTTTGTTTATTTTTTCTTACCTATTGTTTGTTTTTAGGTTATTTAGATTTAGGTTTCTGAAATTTGTGATAATTAATTTTTTGATACTATTGTTAGTTTAGGTTTAGAATTTTGTTATCTATTGTTTGTTTGGTTTTTATTTTTCACCTATTGTTTGTTTTTTTCTTCTTCTTACGTATTATTTGTTTTTAGGTTTTTTGGATTTAGGTTTCTGAAATTTGTGATAATTAATTTTGTGATACTATTGTTAGTTTAGGTTTAGGTTTAGGTTTAGAATTTTGTTATCTATTGTTTGTTTGGTTTTTTTTTGTACGTATTGTTTGTTTTTGGTTTTTTTAGCTTTAGTTTTGCTTATTGTACAAAATCTGTTTTTAGCATGTGCAATGTCATTATTATGTGTAATGTCATTATTATTCCTCCCCCAAGTGTTGTTATACTACATATATACAACCACTCGCGAGTGATGGGTTTATAATCACTCCCTAGAGGGTAATGGGTGATTACCCCCCTCGGTAATGGGATGATTACCGGCCCCCTTTCCCTTGTGTTGTTGGAGGTTGTTTGTGAATGTATTTATGTAGTTTGGTTTATTATATATACATCAAGTATGTAAAATAAACTCCCGTGGGTAATGGTGGAATTACTCCCCTTGGTAATGGGATAATTACCTTGTCTTTTTGTTGTTGGTTACTTGAGAATGTTTAAGATATTTTAAAAGTTGACAAAAACAAAGGGAAAAATATAAAAATTTATTTACATAATAATAATAATAATAAGTGTTATGTTGTGACCGTTAATGCAGTAATGATGAGAGGTGCTCGAAAATGGATGTATGAGAGACGGGATGGGAAAAACTATAATGTTGAATTTGTTAGAGGTGTAGAAGAATTTGTAAAATTTGCTTGCCAACAACCAAGTTTTGAGGAATACCCAAAATTGAGATGTCCATGTTCTAAATGCAAGAATAAGAAGTATTTGGAGACCGATGAGGATAGGTTGCATGTTTTTAAATTTGGCTTTATTAAAGATTACTATAGGTAGGTGTGTCATGGAGAATCATATGATGATTTGCCACCTATGCCTAGCACCTCCACTATAGTTCAAGAACCTATTCCAACCAACCCATACCAAGACATGGTGATGGATGCTTTAGGGGGTGGGTATGACAATGTTGGAAACGAGGGATTAGATGGTGTACATGAAAACCCAAATCCTGAGGCTCAAGAGTTCTTTGATTTGATGAGAGCAGCTAAGGAGCCATTGTTTGATGGTTGTCGTGTTTCCGTGTTAGAAATGGCTGCAAGGATAATTAATCTAAAATGTGAATATAACATACCTCATAGAGGTGTGGATGACTTTGCTTCATTGTTCAAGGATGTTATACCCGATGAGAACATGATGTCTAAAACCTTTAATGAAACTAGGAGAGTGCTTCAAGGTCTTGAACTTCCTCATTAAAAAATTCATGCATGTCCTAATGGTTGTATGTTATATTGGAAGGATGATGTGGATTTGGAAAGATGTCGAAAATGTAACGAGGAGCGATATAAGGTCAATTCTAGGCGTAAGCCTATTCATGCCTAAGTGTTGACATATTTTCCAATTACACCAAGGTTGCAAAGATTGTATGCAACTAGGAACATAGCCGAGCAAATGAGGTGGCATAAAGATAATACTCGTGCCTGTGGTGTAGTGGCCCATCCAACTGATGGAGATGGTTGGAAGGAATTTGACAAGGATTATCCTGATTTTGCATCCGATGCTCTTAATGTTCGTCTTGGGTTGTGCACTGATGAGTTTGCCCCATTTGGGCAATCTGGGAGGAAAGGCCGAATGTAAAGTTTTGTGTGAATGGATAAGAAAGTTGAAATTTCCAGATGTATATGCATCGAACTTGGGTAGGTGTGTTGACATGCAACATTGCAAGCTCTCGGGAATAAAAAGTCATGATTGTCATGTTTTTATGGAGAGATTGCTACCAGTTGCACTTAGAGAGTTGCTTCCACCTGAAGTGTGGAATCCCATAACTGAGATAAGTCAATTTTTTCGGGATTTATGCTCTCCTTGTTTCAAGGTTGCTAATATGGTTCGTCTTGAAGAAAATATTCCTGAAATTCTTTGCAAGCTCGAGAAAATATTTCCTCCATCCTTCTTCAACTCTATGGAGCATATACCGATTCATTTGCCTTATGAGGCGAAAGTTAGTGGGCCTGTGCAATACAGGTGGATGTTTCCATTTGAGAGGTACATTAATACATTGAAAACCATAATCTTTATGGTTTACTTAATGTCGTTGAACTCTTTAAATTAATTATATTAAATTATAGGTTTCTTGGTCATTTGAAAAGAAAAATTGGTAATAAAGCTCGTGTGGAGGGATCTATACGTAATGCTTATTTGCTTGAGGAGATATCAAACTTCTGCACCAATTATTTTGAGAGTCACATAGATACAAAGACAAGAGATGTGGCTCGAAATGTTGGTAGGAATGTTTCTAACGAAATAGATCCAAATCTCCCTTACCTTTTCGCTACTAACATTAGACATGCAACCTCGAAGGAAAAAAATAGATATTTGGCAGAGAAGGAGTTCTGTGTTGCTCACCAATATGTTCTTTCAAATTGCGAAGTGTTAGGAGATTATGAAAGGTATTAGTTCGTAATAACTGTCATTTGTTCATTTGTTCATTTGTTATGATAATATTCCTTATTGCTTTCATAATGACTTTGGGGTTAATACTAAATGAATAGGATATTTGAGGAACACATGCTTGAATTACATCCACAGTTAGCACCGGAAGTGATTTGGCTTTCCAAATTGGTTGAAAGATTATGTAAGTTTGAATATCAAAGTCTTAAATATGAAAGCAAAAATCATTAAGCAAAATTTAATATGCCATAGATTTTCATTATAGGTCTTGGATAATGGTATCAATGACGACATCGTCAAGGCCCTAGCAATGGGTCCAGGAAGGCGAGTCAAAACATGGACTCATTATTATATGAATGGCTATAATTTTCATACTCACGAGTATGGAAATGATAAGCTCACAATGAATTATGGTGTCCATGTTAAAGGCCACGAAGGAGCAGAGTGGTATGGTATCTTTGAAGAAGTTATAGAGTTGGTTTACCTTGGAGCAAACATGGCATACAAGACAATCTTGTTCAATTGCCGATGGTTTGACTCAGGCCGGGGGATGAATGTACATACTCAATACAAACTTGTGGAGGTTAATCATACAAAGAAGTATCCTAAATATGAACCATCTGTGTTGGCAAATCAAGTACAACAAGTTTATTATGCGCCTTACCCGAGTTTAAGAAATGACAAAAATCAATGGTGGGCCGTGTTCCAAATGAAGGCGAGATCCTATATTGATGTTGCCGTGGATAGCACTCTATTTCAAGAGGATTTGAGTGCAAATCCGCCATAATTGGTTCATATAGTAGAAGATGATGAGGAGGAGATGGTGGAGGAAGATGAGGAAATGCGTTTGGATGATGACATTGTTGACGATGAGGATGATATTAATGATGATGATGATGATGATGATGATGACGAGATCGTTGACGATGAGGACGACGAAGAAGATGATGATGCGCCCTTATTTTAGGATTTCAAAGCTTTTTTAATTTATTTTTGTTGACGTTTGTTTGGTGAATGCATTTATATAAGTTGGTATTCTGTATTGGTAAATCTTATAGTCCTAATTTATGCATCTTTCATAAAATTGTGAACTTTCATTCCCCTTGCTTAGATTGCTTTTATAAGTTGCGAACTTTAATTTTCCTTATCTTTATCTTTGTACTAATAATGTAATTGATAGCTTCAAACACCATAAGATGTCTGGCAAAGGTAGTGGTAGCGGTGCCGGGGGTACGGTGGAGGGAACCATTATTTTGTAACGTGCGACTCATCTAGATGATGATGATGATGATATGCATGAGACTCCATCAGATGAAGGTACTATTGTGTCTGAGGTTACACCAGGTGGTGGGAAAAAGAAGATGCACTTGAGTCCTGATGGTGAATGGTTTGTAGTTTTCTATAAAAAAGTTGCTTCATAATTATGTGCAATTTGGTATTCATACTCTAACCTTTTACTTATATACTTCAACTAGGTTCCACAAACCATATGTTGTACACGAGGTTAGCAGTTCCATCCAAAGTCGGTATGACGGTCCATACAAGAATTGGAGGGGTACACCAAAGCATGTGAAGGATTTGTGATTTCGGGACTTCAAGGTGAATCGTCTAGGAACTGTTTTTTTTTTGTTACCTTTTATTATTTCTTGGCTAACTCTTATGTATAATGCATTATTTTTGTTTACGATTTGCAGGCCAAGTATACATGGGATCCCCAGCACCACGAAGCATTGAAACTGGCTTCTATAAAAAGGGACAAGAAAGGCTTAAAGACATGGTTCACAAAGCATCTAAGGTACCGGATGATGAGCCGATACTTTGGATGACCTCTATCATTCGTGCCCAACTCAAACGATTAAGAGCCAAACCTGACTTTAAGAAGAAGTCTGCAAAGTTTTCAGCCAATAGGAAGCAAGGAATGGAGGGGTTAAACGTTCAACCTGGTCACTGCCAAGATTCTGTCTCAACCAAGGAGGTCGCTGATCGTCTCGCAAGTACTTGTTGTAAGAAATTCCAGTCACGTTAATGGTTATGTTTACCAACAAATTCATTATGTATATGTTTTAATTATCAGTCGATATCCAAAGGAGGGGAAAAAATATCCGCTTGGGCTACATTTTGTGCCACACATTTGAATAAGATTGACAATTCCATGTGTAGTCACAAGGCGCAGACAATTTGGGTAAGTAATGAAGTTGACAGGTCTAAAATTGTGGGTTTGAATATGTGCTTTTCTATTGCATGATTGAGGTTCTAATGCTTACACTTTGCTCTATGCAGAGGATGTTTAAGGATTTGAAGACCAAGTATGAGACAAAAGGAATAAATAAGACAGAGGATGAGATCTATATGGAGGTGACTGGGGGGTTTAAGAAGGGAACCGTGTATGGATTGGGTAATAGTGTTGACCTCTTCTATTCAAATGCGGGTTCGGGCACCTCAAACCACTCTAACAAATCAACGGCATCATCAACTTCTTACATAGCTTCCGTCGCCAAGTTAGCGGAAGAGCTTAGCACAACCAAGGTAGTACTCTCCTCAACCACTGAAGAACTCACTCAAGCTAAAGAAACACTTCAATCACAAGCAAAGACTCTTGAAGCACAATCAAAACAAATCGATGAAATGTATCAATTTTTCAAGAACTTTCAAGCATCCAGTAACACAACACCGCCTTGATGATTGGTAGTCCTCCTAGTGCAAACTTTAGCTCCTTTTATGCAAACATTAGAAGTTATGTCTTAACAAACTTAGAATTTATGTCTTAAAACTTCGAATTTGGGAAACTTGTTGTTTTTGGTGCGGAACTTGCTTCGAAGCATTTTGGATGAATGCGTTTAGCTTTGTGCTAAAATGAAATTATGGTGTCTCCAAATCTGTTTGAGTGTATATTACATCATTGAGGAACTAAAAAAACAGAGAAAAATCTGTCAAAATATGCACTATTTCTGCGACCGATTTCTTCTATTTGCGACTGAATCATCGAGTTCCAAAACCAAGATTTGCTACCGACGGTCGGTCGCTGACGTCAGTGTTCGATCCTAACATCGGAAGCAAACTGTTAGCGACCGATCCTATCGTCGGTCGCTGATGAATCTGCGACCGAAAATCACGACGGTAGCAGATTCGGTCGCTAGTGATGTTTGCGACCGATGATATCGGTCGCAGAATTTTTGCCACCAGCTTTTCTGCTACCGACGAGAATCGGTCGCTGATCGGTCGTAGAACAAGTTTTGCGACCGATTTTTAGCGTTCTGCTACCGATTCCGTCGGTAGCAATTCGGCTGTTTTTTTGTAGTGTGGACACGATCAACAGTGATAGTCAGTTTCTAGTCACTTTATAGAATTCCACACCTATGCACAATTCGACTAACTGTTCGACCTTTTCGGGGAGTTGGTAGTGCTTTTCGATGCGTGGTACAAGGTTGACTATCACGTTGATAACCTTGCTATTCGACAAGGGTTTTTTTTTTTTTTGCTTTGTGGGGTTGTAGATACCTTTACTGTAACGAGGAGGGTGCGAGGGAAATGTGAATACTAGTAATTCGGAAAGAAGACATTCATTCGATTGATGTAGACAAAGTACAAACGGGAGGATTTAATGGAGTATGATACACTAAATTACGTTTAATCTACTCCTAAAACTACACTACACTAGAGACGACATTACTCTACTCCTATCTAAGAAAACACATCTTTGCGGTGAGATTCAATCTATCTTCTTCCTTGCTCTGTCGATCCTATTTATAGGAAAATAGGAGAGTCCTTGGTCCTCTAGTAACCACCCATTATTCAATCATGGGTGGAATGTAGTCATCCACCATCACTTCATGTGTTAGTGTTCAATTGGGTAGTTTTTGTAGGAAATAACTATCATGCATGGGTAATGTTTCAGTGGCTAGTTATAGGAGATAGTGGAAGTTATCTAATTCAACCAATACCTTTATTTTATAAGCAATAGTATATTTTTCATAGTATATTATTTATTCGAGTATCGGTCTATTCGAAATATCCCGATAGATTATTTTTGAGTGTAACAGTATAAAACTATAAATTGGGCTTTTAAGTGTGAATTTTTTTTTTTTGTTGAGTTGATTTCTTCAGTATGAAAAGGGTATGTGTATCATCTACATTTCTAATCCAATTATGCACAACTTTGAAAGACTTTAAAGTTTAAATAGGCATTATACGAACACCTCATTAAGAATATATAAGTGTGTTCTTTTCTATTGTGTTAAAGTGAACTGACCTAAATCGAATAGCAATATGTAGAGATCGATGAAGTAGATCATTAAACTAAACTTTAACAAATTGAACTAAACCAATTACCATAAAATGAAAAAAACACACTCTAGTTTAACCTCGTTGACTTAGGAACATATCTTCATATACTATATTTTGCTTATACCAAAAGAAAATACTATTACGTTTTCTGCCTTGGAGTAGGGTGGTTATTAAGACGTGCGTTTTTCTACTAATCGTCTAATTATTTAGGTTCGCACTAACAGTATCTACACCCGGCCATAATGGATAACTGACCAATAAATTTAAAGTTGCTCTATCATACTTAAAATGAGATTCGAATCCTTAACCTCATTTCAAGATAAGTGAGTCCGAGTCAACCACACCATTTTGATTTACTAATCATGTAATTGAAATGTTGTAACGGAAGATAAAGGCTCACAAGTGGCGCACACTGTATCATCATTAAATTTACATGTGAATTGTGATACAGTCAATACCATTTCTTTTCCAATTTGGTCAATTTTTTTTTTTTCTTAAAAAAACAAAGATCTTCACCGTATTTTACCGTTTACACTGTTCAATTATTTGATTCCATCAGGATGGCTACTTGCAAGTAATTCCAATTCCGTAACGGATGGATGAGGATCATACCGTCACACACTTGGCATTTAATTTTACATGTCAGGACACAAGAAAAAAAAAATAGAGAAAACGAAAAAGATAGCATAGCTTGTGTATGTCTTTATTATTCATCACTAAAACAGCAGAAATTTTGTAACAGAGCCAACAAACTTTAATCAAAATTGGTCGTCCCTACTCCCTTTTCCCTGTATTTTCCTAGTTTTTTCAAAATACTTTCTGGGTGTGTGCATGTCACTAGGGAAAAGGCAATTCATATCTCTCTGGATTGCATTTTTGGCTACGTATTAAAACCACTTTCTATCTTCCACCTTTAAAAAAAATATATTTTCTCTTTTTTTGTATGAAAATCTACCCTAAAACTATAATGTAAGAGCTTTCATATATGTCAATAAATTTTGTTTTATATAATTATTGCTTCAGGCGTGAGGTGATGAACAAAAGTGATATGTGTAAGTAAAAAAAAGATAATTATGTATATATTAACTGTTTAATTCGATTCTTGTCAAGAATATGGATTAATCATATTGTGTAAAAGATGACTACAATATATAGAGGATAATCGGGTTTCTTAAAATCAAATAATAATGATACGAGTCAAATTAATATGCATTTTAAAAATAAAGCTCGCAATTATATCGAAATACCAAAGATATTCATGACATTTTACCTTTGTCTATCTATGCAAGTACACTCTTTCATCTATTCAGAGGTGCCATGCGTCCTCTAGTTTTTATTTTTAACCAAATTACATGGGAACTAGGTTGGACTTGGACATACCCTAAAAAAAAAAGGGGGGTTGACTTGGACATGTTAGCAAGGGTGCATTTTCGTAGGGTTTTCCTTGTGATTCATATTGATTTCAGCAAAAATGAAACAAAGTTGTATAAATAAAAATCAACAAAATCAGCAAAGTCAACATTTGTTTACTCGTAAATAACATGAAGTTTCTCCTAGAGTACGTTTAATTTGCCCAACGGTTGAAAATGATTTTGAATAAGGTTGACTAGCATTTGAGGCAGAGACTAGTTTAAATACGTGTATATATGTAAATTAAGGGTGATTAAATGGTAAGGACTATTCATTCATAGTTTGAATCGAGCAACTTTAAATTTTTTGGCGAACTATCTCACCCTTTAAGATGCCTATCCACCAGATGGAGGATTGGTTACTGTGGTCGACGGTTTTTTACAAATTTTTTGTACTCATTCCGTAATTAAACTATTGTAGCAATATATACTAATTTGTTACAAAATGAGATTCATTTTTGACTTTACACAGTCATCAAATCAACAGTTTGACCATTAATAATTATAATTATATAAATACCTAAATCATAAAAAAAAAAACAAACTAATATTGTGAACAACAAATCATGTGTGAGACTAACTCACTGAGTCAGTATTCATTTACAGTGAGTAGTGACCATTTATAGTTTTTGTGTATTATGAAACTATAATAAAAAATATTTTTAAAAATAAATTTAAAAATTGTATTTTAAAGAACTTTTTTACAAACAAAAATAGAATTATGATTTTGTAAAGTTTGAAAGTGATTTATTTAGGTGAGAAAAAAGCAGAAAAAAGGGGAGAGAGATAGAGAAGAAGAGAGAGAGTAACGTAGGTAGCGTAGCCCATTGGTGGGCGTGAAGGTCATAAACCATGTGTCTCGAGTATGCCCCCAACTCCTTCGCACGTGCTCTCCTATAAAAAGCCACGTCAGTGGAGGCGATGATGATGACGATGAGTGGCTAGCCACAGATCTGAAGCTTAACTGCTTACTCTCCTTAGCTCTACTCTCTAGAGAGAGAGAGAGAAAAACAGAGAGAGAGCCGCACACAGTGCGAGTGACTAAAAGTGTTGTTTACCCAGAGAGAGAAACTTCTAGTGAGAGAGAGAGAGAGAGATAAAAAAAAAACAGAGTAAGAAGAAAAAAACAAACCCAATGGGAGAGGTTCTCATCTTAACATTCAACTCTTTTTTTTTTTTTTTTTTTTCCATTTTATTATCATTGATTTATGTTTTTTCATTTGTTATTGATTTTGTGGTGTTTTAATTTGTTCAGGAACAGAAGAAACCAGTAGGGGAGAAGAAAGCAGAGGAAGAGAAAAAGCCAGAACAAGCAGAGAAGAAAGAGAAAGAGGAAAAACCAGCGGCTGAGGAAAAGCCAAAAGCAGAGGAGAAGAAAACAGAGGATGGTGATAATAATAATAATAATAATAAAGAGGAAACGCCAGCGGCTGAGGAAAAGCCGAAACCGCCACCGGAGATTGTCATGAGAGTTTACATGCATTGCGAGGGATGTGCTCGCAAAGTTCGCCGATGTCTCAAGGGTTTTGAAGGTATAAATATAAATATGAGTTCTGGATCCGCCAATGCTACTTTTAATTTTAGTACCACAGTAACGCTTTGTAATGAGAACGGGTTATTCACTTATTTCCGGCGGATCCGTTATTGATTGGAATGTTGATTATAACACAGGAGTGGAAGGCGTGACAACGGATTGTAAGACGCACAAAGTGGTAGTGAAGGGAGAGAACGCAGATCCAATGAAGCTTGTTGACAGAGTACAGAAAAAGACTCACCGTCAAGTTGAGCTTTTATCTGCTCCACCTCCTAAACCACCGGCTGAAGAAGAGAAGAGACCAGAGGAGGAAGAAGCCCCTAAACCAGAGGAGAAAAAAGAAGAGGTAAATTTAATTAATTTCCCTTTTTCCAGCTTTTTATTTTATTTTATTTTCTTCTAATAATTAATTGTCGTTTTTAATTTTGATTTTAGTTCCCGTTTTGTTAACTTTTGTGGTATTAGATATCACTTTTTTGCTTTTTTTACTTACTAGGTACATTTTTTTTTTTAATTCTTTTTTCTTGGTGTTATGCAGCCAAAAGTTGTCACTGTGGTGCTCAAGGTTCACATGCACTGTGAGGCTTGTTCCCTTGAAATCAAGAAACGAATTGAGAGAATGAAAGGTAATCAATCAATTTCCCTTTTTTTAAACTACTGTTTACATTAAGAAAATAATTTAGAGCATCTCCCATGCTACAAACGTCTAGCGAGGTTTATTTATATGTAATGTCATAATTCAAAAAGCCCACTAATATAAACCTCTTGTTCTCTATGCTACAAATCTCTAATAGGTTTCTTGTCTATGCCACATCATAATCTAATAATCAGGTTTGTCTAGCCAAATTGTTTTGTGTAAAAGTTGAGTTCATAGGTTTATCACTATGGTAGTAAGGTTTTTTTAAGAGGTTTTTGTTCCTCACAATCCTCGTAAAAAAGCTTGCATTGGAGATGCTCTTATGTCTTTTAAAAAGTTAAAACCGTTCATATATTCTGGAAAAATTACGAATAACAGATTTATATTAGTAATCTTGTACTAGTAGTAAATTGCATTTTAAATTTGGTTGGTGGGTTTACAAAATATATCCAATGGAGTTGAATTTGTTTAGTGTATGAATTCTCTGTTTCCCAATGTAGTAAGGGTTGATTATCTATTGCATACATCAAAATCAGTACATTCTTGAATTGGGTATAATTACTTAATTCCAACATCCTATGTTAGTCAATTTTCTTTTCCAAATTGGTTAAATTCCTTTTTTGAAATTATAATTCAGAGGTGGAAGAAGCAACACCAGATCTAAAGAGCTCACAAGTGAGTGTAAAAGGCACATTTGACCCTCCAAAGCTGGTGGAATATGTGTATAAGCGCACGGGCAAGCATGCTACAATAGTAAAGCAAGATCCTCCTCCTGAGAAAAAGGAGGATGATAAGGGCAAAGATGGAAAAGAAGAGAAGAAGGGTGAAGGTGGTGGTGAGGAAGGGAAGAAGGGTGAGGAGAAAGGGGAAGATGGGAAGGGAGAGAAAAAGGAAGGCGACGGTGGCGGGGAGGAGGGGAAAGCCGTAGCTGCCGATGACGGTGCGGCTGCGGCCGTGGTTGGAGAGGAGGCACCTAAAGTGGAATTGAGGAGGAATGAGTACTATTACAATTATCCACCTAGGTATGCCATGGAAATGCATGCATACCCACCTCAGATCTTTAGTGATGAGAATCCTAATGCTTGTTCCATCATGTAAATTATTACTCCTAGTTGAAATATTTGTAAGACAGAACATTTGGTTTAGTAGTATAAGTAATTTTGAGATATATGAAAAGAAAAGATGAAAAAAAGGGAGGGGGTGATTGTGTAAATTCACAATTGCTACCCTTACTTTGTCTCTTTACATGTGCATCTTAACAGTTGAGTATAAATCCTTGCAGAGAAGTAGAATGATTTTTTTGTTGAACCTCTATTGTACCTTTTTACTTTATATTAATCCTCACTACGTAAAGTCCCGTCACTGATTCCAATTAATTGGGTAAGATTCGGTCACGGATTTTCACTGATTCGGCAAGGTCTTTTCAGTGATTCTCACTGTTTCAGTAATGTCCTGCCACTGATTCTGTGAATAGTAATGTGGGTCCTGTTATTGATTTATTGAATAAGGTATTGCCACTAATTTTCATTGATTAGGTAAGGTCCATTAAGTGTAAAAGAACACACACATTGTTAGGGGTGTTCATGGTAGGTTAACCGAACCGAAAGGTTCAATCGGTTCGGTTAATCGATATTTCGGTTCGTCCATTTCGTAAACCGTAACCGTAACCGAAAATACATGTTAACCAATTTTTCCGGTTCGGTTATAAGGTTAACTAAAAATCTTACTTATAAAATTTTTATAGTATAATTAGCTACTTTTAAACATATTTAAAAAAAAATAGAAGCGAAATATACAATTTAGATTCGATACGACATAGTCAAAATAATAAAGAGATATAAAATTTATGAATTCTTAGTTATTAAACAATTACATACCAACTTTATATTAAAAGTTTGTATAAAATTATAATAAAATATTAATAAAAAAAAGTTTAAAAAATAATTTTCGGTTTTTTGGTTAACCGAAATCCTCAAAATCGTGAACCTAAATCGAACCGAGAAACCAAAAAAATATTCGATTCGGTTTAACTGAATCGTTTTAAATGAAAAAATAGGTTCGGTTAATCGAATTTTCGGTGCGGTTTTTCGATTTTACGATTCGATTTTTCCGTTACGTTTTTTTTGGACACCCCTACCCATAGTATGTACTAGCTAGTATAAAATCATACTCAACAATATGTACTTTGTAGCATTAGAAAACAATGAGTAGTAAGTAAATAAATAATTCAAGTACTAGTACTTTCAGTTAACAAGAACCAAAACATCTAAATGACAGTTTGTTTAGTTTAAATTAAAAATGTTTCTTTTGGAATCTTTAAACATTATTTTAATTTCCAAAGTACTAAGGCAGAGGGCCCAAAGTTTAGAGCAAGTGGGGAGTGAAGGGGGGCTATCTGGTCCCAAAGTGCCAAAGTTTCGCAGTTCTTGGTTTATGAAATATATTTGTCTATATAGCTTTTGGGTATGGTATGGGGATAAATGGTGATGTTTGATCATGTTTATATTATTGTAAATTTTGTTGTCCATTATCAAGTGGGGTGGAGAATGGAGAAGGGGTGCCTTTATAGTATTTGTGGGGACAATTTGAGGTTCAAAAAGCCATGATACATAAATTTAATGCTTTAATTTGGATCCATTTGAGTGTCTCCTTTCTGAAAAAAATTTAATGGTTGAGGGCTTTTTTTGAGTTTTTTTTTTTTCCTCTCTTATTTACAATTGTTTAATTTTCTCTGGCACTATATATTGAGACAGGGTTCTCTGTTTTTGATTATGAATTGGCAATAATTATAAGCCAGAAATGGTTAAGTTCTGCCCACCAAGAGTGGTGCTGAAATGGATCTATTGTACATTTGTACTATTGTTGCATGCATGTGTCTACAAATACTGTATGTTTTGATGCACTGTTATTATCTTGGTAATATTAATATATGTTTTTCATTTAAGATGAAGCACTTTTTTTTTTTCTATTTTTTTTTTCACTTTTCACCTTGTGATTAACATAGAGCATTATTCTACTGCTCTATGATGTGACCTAACAATTGCTATAGTTTTTGTTCGTGTATGTGCGTTGTGCTTTACATGTGCATGTTGTAGAGGTATATCATATATATGTCGTGTTCATCCTTCTCACGATCGAAGTGTGTGATGACCACAGCTTGTGATTCTTGTAGTATTTATACTATCTTACCTCGCTGTTTATAGTTTGTTTGTGATCAAGTTTGTACGAACGAGTAGGGACACTAACATATATCGGCAAACACTTCTTAGAAGGTAAAAATCTAACTAGTAGGAGTATTATGTTTCATGTATATAGTGTCATGTTGTGTTCATCTATTTCAATTCGTTATGGTGGAGCCACTACAACAAAAGGCTCCAATAGCGACATTATTTTTGTGACGAGTGGTACAACTGTAACAAATATTGCTACACCTATAATCATCACTAAAATTTGTGACCATAGTAGCCGTCACAAAAGTAATAAACCGGAAAAGAAAAAAAAAAATAATATCCTAAAAATAGTGACTAACTTACCCGTCACAAATATTTTGCCCCAAAATTCACTTCGCGCTCACGTCCAGCGCCTCAATTTTAAAATGTCCCGCTTATTTTTCTTTTCATTTGTGCATCTAGTGAAAGTGTGAAAGTGCAATAGATATAATTAAAATAAGTAATTAATTAATGTACAAGTAAAACAAAAGTAAAAGTCTAGAAACCATCCTCTCATAAAATAAGAAAAAAAGTTTAGAAGTCTCTCTCTCTCTCTCTCTCTCTCTCTCTCTCTCTCTCTCTCTCTCTCTCTCTCTCTCTCTCTCTATATATATATATATATATATATATATATATATATATATATATATATATATATATATATATATTCGCCGTTCACCAAACCCAGCCACCGCCGAGTCAATCTCCAGCGCTTCCTCCACTCTCTTCTGTTGTTGGTCGCCGCCAGTTTCATTGCTTCATAAGGAATCACAACTCCAGGTGCGTTGTTACATAGATTTACCGATTTTCTATTGATTTTTGGATTTAATTGATGAACAATCTCCCAATTTGTTAAACCTAATTCCTTGAATTTTGAATTTTGTATGAACAACTTCTGAAATTTTGGGTTTGTCCCTTTTTCTCCTCTCTTTGTGAAACAAAAGGATACAGAATTTGGATGAAAATCCTAAAATCGATAGGAGAGATCTGATTAGGATTTTTGAAGAAGAACAATGAGAGGGGGAAGTAATAAAATCCTAATTAGATTAAGAGTGAGTAGCAAAATTGTTATCTATGTTTGGGTTAGGGCTTTTGGCGAGAGAAGGAGTACAGTAATGAGTTTGGGAGTTGTAAAATGGTTCTAAGGTAATGGTTTTGCCTTTTATAGGCCATCTGATCATTAGTACCCGAAGTCCTGCGTAGCAATTTGCAACTTTGACAGCAATTTGATAAATGGCATGAGGACAAACACTACTTGTCCTATTATTTACATGCATAAACTGTATTACTCTAAGTGGTCTATGTAAAGTATAATAGGTAGATTGCCCCTATTTTGGTCTGATTACTCATTGTTCAAACATGATTTTTGCTTCTAATCATTCTCGCTTTACAAATTACAGGAGAAATTTTGTTTCCATCCATAAAAAATGTGGATAATGTATTGATTGCTCTATTGGGGGCAAAGTTTAGGAATAACAAATACAGGATAAGAAAGAAACTTTACAATGACTCAGAAGCAAGATTAAGAGCTAAACTAAAGGCATCTTTGAAAGCTAGTGGTATTTATGGTGCTTTGTTGGAGGAACAGATTAAAACACATGTATTCCAAAAAGATGAAATTGTAGCAGAGCTTGATGAGATGGAGCCTCCACCTGGTTTTGCTAATCATCAATGGCTCAAGTTCAAGAGTGATATGAAATTGGATAAACTTAAGGTTACCACTACCATTTCAATATATCTCTCGTTGTTTGTCTCTCTATTTTGTTCTTAATTGCAAACAAAAAAAAATTACTTTACAAGAACTCTCTGAAAAGGGAATGACAGCTCGTGCTACTAAGACTCACACGCATACTACTGGCACCAAGATTTATGCTCAAGTGGAAGATGAATATGTAAGGCCATATATTTCTACTGTTGTAACAGCCTATAATGATGGATTACAGTACAATGCTTCAGTTATGTCAATTTTCTTGTTTGTCGTAGGCTATTAAACATAAAGAACAATCTGGATGTGTTAAGTTTTTTGACTTGACACATAAGAAGAAAGATAGTTCGTATGTGCAAGATGAATCAAGAGAGTTCATGGTAAGCTAATCTAGAATTATTTTAGATAATCATTGTACAACATAATATCTCATTTAGATTGTAAATTCATTATAGATGGCAGCTACATCGGAGATGGCTTAACTTAGAGCCACATGATGCTACAATAATGAAAAGGAATTAGAGGGTGTTGTTTGGGATAATCTAATGGGAGATGATAAGCCAGGTCGCACACGTGGTTATGGTATTGGAGTGACAAAATCGCAAGTTACTGGTTTCCGAGCTCGTGTTAAAAGAATGAGAATTGAAAAGGCTAATGGAAATGATTCAAAAGCTCAAATACAACAGCTTCAAGTGATGCTTGCTCAGCAGCAACAGATGATGGCTCAACAACAAGAAGCAATGAACATGTATATGGCAAAAACAGATGAGTCAATTGCAAACATGAGAGAGGAAGTGCAGGTTTATCGTAGTGTATTTGGAGCCTTTTCTGGAGATCAGATGGCTACGACTAATGCTCATGGCACAAGTTTTTCCAATACACAGGTTCGTATTTGATTCTCTCATTTTTGTTGCATTCTATCCAGCGTTTAATCATTGGAAATTCGGCCCAACGCTTTGTCCACATTAGACGGGCAGTTTTTTGGTAACTTATGTTGTTGGGGCAGCTGCACAAACGTTCATTGAATGATTTATGTGATTAAAAATTGTGCTGGAGTCTTGCCTATTTGATATCAGCAATGACTTGTTTCTACTCTTGATTGCTGAGATAATGGACTTGTTTTTACTCATGATTGATGAGATACTGGTGTAATTATATTATAAATCATATTGAAGGACATGAGGTATAACTTACATGATATAACTTGAACTTTCAAGTTGTACCCAGCCTATTTGGTAGTCAATGTCCTGCTAGCTTGTTGGAGCAGTGAATCTTAATTAAAAATCTTTGATTGAAAGTTGAATCACTATGTTAATTGTCAATGGCAATAATTTTTTATTTCTCTCATTTGAGCTTGATTAGGTAATGTGGCTGTTTCCATAAACCAAGATTCATCAACTTCTTTAAACAATTTGTTATTCACTACTTATTGTATTTGTTTCCCCTCTAGTAGAGGGATATGAGGTATAACTATCATTCATATATGTTGATTATCTTTTTCAGGGTCTTTCAAATTCAAATAGGATTGATGAACAGAATACTTCATCGCATAATAAAGATGCTGCTGGCGTTTGAGACAACCGATTGAGACATATTTTGTGGTTCTTTACTTGCTGATTTTGTATGGAGGTTGAGTACCTTGATATCAGAACTTAGGTATATTAGTTAGGTTTTTTGTCTTAATTAGAATGAAGTTTAAAAAAGTTGCTAAACATTATGCACTTGTACGTACTGATTGTTGGTACCCCATGATAGTGTACTGAACTTAGGTTCGTTTATGTATGTAGTTTTTTGGCAGAAATGATCTAGGTACAATGGTCCTTCAGATGTACTTACAGGTTCATTGTGATGAAATGAAAAATGCATATTATGATCTGAGGATGCATTTTTATTTATATTTGTGCATTTATAATTTAGTTTATTTATATATATAATAAAATATCAGGATACCTGATTATTAAAAAAAAAAACAATTATCAGGATACCTACCAATAAGAGCAGCAACGCAGTAGTAGGAAAGTACCAGAAAAAAAGATGAAAATAAAAAATAATTACAATTGCTACAGGTGAAGTCATCACAATTATTGTGACGCGTCACTTGTCACTAATATTAGTGACGCGCATAACTGCCACAATAATTATGACAAGTTCAACCGTCACAAAATTTAGTGACGGGTCCGCGTGGCAAATTTTTTACTGACACGCGTTTTACATACGCTTGCCCCACCCGTCACAATTTTTTTTGTCACGCTTCAACCCCTCACTATATCTCAAAATAATCGTCACTACCAGCCCATTTTGTTGTAGTAGCCAGAAAGTTCGAAAAAATTACATGATAACTTCTTTGAACCTTCAGTTTCACTAAACTTTATGCATAGGCAATTCGTTGATTGTGCAGAGGCTATAGCCCCGTTTGGCCGTTTGCCCATTGGCTCTACTTGACGGATTGCCATTGGCCAATGAAAAGGTGACACATATATTTGAGGTGTCCGTGCTTTCCTAGTTTGTGAGAAAGATGCACCAAATTTTAAGGTGTAACTGTGTGTAGGTGTTTTTATGATAATGTACATATATAGTGCCTTGCTGCACTGTGTTGAATTCTATCAAATCCTATGGTTTTAGACTTCTAGTTTGGTACATGGTCAACTGCAAATATTGGGTATGATGAGATGTGTTGGATGGGTAAATAACATGTTACAACTGCTAAATTTGAACCACAATCATATGATGAGGCTGTCTGTTTGTAACAAGTAGAAATGTAGAGTAATTGTTATGCTTTCCATGTCAACAGTGTCATTTTTTATATACGTGCAAATGTGAATAGTCAATAGTGTCATTTGCTTGATTTTTTATGTCCAAAGACTCAATAACAATATACCCCCCTCAATTACGAAATTGAGTGTGATCAATGAGTCTCGAACTCGCAACCTCGAGTTTGAGTTGGAGGTGTTAAAAGCACTTGTAAAAGTTGGAACACCTTTAAATCCCATTGATGGTAAATTCGTGATTGGTAAATCACAATCTAGTATGCTGTAGGCTAGGAATGAAATTGGACTGACAAGAAATTGGTTATTGTGGGGAGGATGACGAAGAGTAGACGTGGGGTGGGAATTGAGAAGATAGATACGATTTTGGTGGGATGTGTTCACTGTTCAGTTTCAGCTTTTAGCTGCCCGCCTTCCCACGCGCATCATCTTCTGTCAATAATTTTAGTTTTATTAGACGATGATGGGATCAATTTTATGGATGGATATCAAATGCAAAGGATGAGATCAGAATTCAGATACTATGAAGGTAGGCAATTGTACCATACGCGGGTAACGCGGCCAATGCATTTAATAAGTCCGGATTCGCGTCACAAAAAATTCGTATGAGGTGATCTCGGAATGAGGCGCCTTAAACGAGTATGATATCATGTTAAATTGTAAATGTTATGATTGGCTATAAAGGCGATCTCACCTTAAAGCGGCCTCATAAAACACCTTTTATATTCGGATTTTGGTTAATTCAGATTTAGATAAAAATCGTATTAAGATTGAGTCGGGTTAATATTGAGTTCAGATAATGAATGTATAAATGTTAATTCAATACTCGATTAATCAATTTTATTTCAAGTTTGGGCCAATTTAGGTCTTAGAATGGGATTCGATTACTCGAGTACAAGCTTTGATCATATTTTGGAGGGTTTAATAAGTATAAGTGCATATACGAAGATTTGGGGTAATAGTATAAATTTTCATCATTATTGATAATTTCTTGTTCTGATTATGAGACTTTTTATTTTATTTTATTGTATTTTTGACACAAACTCATTAATTTAACCGGAAAGGCTTGGTATATTTTGAAAGATGTGCAACCACAGATGGGAACAATGCTTACTTAATGAAGATGTCTCCATCTTGTCTACCTGATTTTCATGTTGCATGTACTGGTTAGTGGTAAAGGCTATAGGACTAAGGGTGCGTTATTTTTTATTTATTTTCACTGATTCTCACTGATTGAGTAAAGTCTTGTCATTAATTCTTATTGATTGAGTAAGGTTCCGTCACTGATTTTCACTGATTCAATAAGGTCCTTTTACTGATTTTCACTGATTCAATAAGGTCCTGCCACTGATTCTATGAGTAGGAATGTGGGTCCTGTCACTGATTTCCACTGATTGAGTAAGGTCCTGCCACTGATTCTCACTGATTCAATAAGGTCTAGCCACTGATTCTCACTGATTGAGTAAGGTCTTACCACTTATTTTCACTGATTCAATAAGGTCCTGCCACTGATTCTATGAGTAGGAATGTGGGTCCTGTCACTGATTTCCACTGATTGAGTAAGGTCCTGCCACTGATTCTCACTGATTCAATAAGGTCTAGCCACTGATTCTCACTGATTGAGTAAGGTCTTACCACTTATTTTCACTGATTGAGTAAGGTCCAATAAGTGAAAAAGAACACACCCTAACTAACGATACCTTTCATTAAGAGCTCCACTCACTTTTTTTTTTTTGCTACGCTTAAAAAGAGTAGTGTAAGTGAATGACGACTGAGACACACCTACTATATTATGTTCGGATTTTCGTGTACATAATGAGATTAACTGAACAATCAAAACAAGTATGAGACTCATCAACAAATTGTCAACTAGGGGCTAATTTAGTTGCTAAAAGCCAATTAACACAATACGTGGAATGAGAATCCAAACTCATAAAGCTCACTCAGTTATTAGTTACAAAATCGTAGTTAAAGTTATAGGGAGTACAGTATAGTACTATAGGGAAGTCCACATGCATTAATTTCGAACTTGGCAATATTTATATGGTTGAGGGTGCCTAACACGTACGTAGATGCGCTAGTAGTACACTACTTCAGTATTTTCTCAATCATTCGGGTCACATGGCTTGGTGATAGGAGATCAATTTGCTTTACGATGGGCAAAAGGGCGGGACAAATGTATTAATTAATTGATTGATTGTGTTGCTTTTTTGTTATCATACGAGTTATTATTTGAATGGCTTCATTCATTAGGTTCTTTGACTTGGTCAACACTTCTTTTGAATCAACCATTGACGGAAGTTGGAGTGCTCTGTGCTTATGTGGTTGTGGATTGCCACGTGGCGCACATTGGAGGGTATGAATTCCAACTAGGATCCATTTCAAGTCTACATCTATTTGACATACAGAAATGCTTTAACTTGCATTCATTCAGTCTCAATGTCATTATCACATGGGAATAGTAAACATATGCATAATCACAAACTAAATTCGCTTCCGCTCAAAAAAAAAAAAAAAAAAAAAAAACCACTAAATTGGCTCTAACAAATATTTTGCCTTCAATTTAACAAACATTAAATCTTATCTGAAAAGCCTTTAATCCTTAGGTAAACTATGACCATCGGCCAAAACTATATTAGAGGATAAAGATGAATGGCCGATGGCTTAATTATTACTAAAATTTTAAATGGATTATCAAAATAAATAAATAAAAAAGAAGATTAGGAACTGCAAGTCTGCAATGTCGTAGTTAAGACTCGTTCTTTTTAACTGGAAACTGAAACTGGTAACTGGGAGAAATTGGACAAAACTGTTGAAAACTGGGAAGTCTAACTAGTAACTGGAAAAAACTGGAGAAAACTGGGAGAAACTGGAAAAAACTGAAAATTGTTTAATTTTCACTGTTAATAATAATAATAATAATAATAATAATAATAATAATAATAATAATAATAATAATAATAATAATAATAGTATCAATAATAATAATAATAATAATAATAATAATAATAATAATAATAATAATAATAATAATAATAATAATAATAATAATTATTATTATTATTATTATTATTATTATTATTGTTGTTGTTATCATTATTAGTTAAATTGGGCAAAATTGGGCAAAATTGGGTCAAACTGGGCAAAACTGGATAAAACTGCATTTTGTAACTGAAAACTGGTGAAAATTGGGAAAACTGGACAGAACTGGACAGAACTGAAAACCAGTTGACAAGAACATGCACTTAGATAAATGATACACAAAAATTATCACCATAACTTCACGCATATAAAATGATGTACTACGTAATCTAAGTTTAAGACCCTGTTTTTCAACTTAATACTGCTACTACGAGTTTTTGTGAATTACGTCAATAAGTAAATTACTTAGCTAAACAAGGCATAAGTTCGGTAATTATGCATTGTGGATCGATGCTCGTTCATGCCTCATGACATGTCGCTTGAATATGAATGCTTATAGATTTCAGAGATCTTGGCAGCAGGCACTTGCGGTTAGCGTACAAAATAAGTGGTGGTCCAAAAAGTTATTGTCCATGGTACTTCACAGTATAAGTACCTACTAACCCCTAACTTAATTCCCTACCTAATATATTTCGTCAACTTATTCTTACCATGTGGATGTGGTCAATAATAATACAAACTCAGTATATATATGATCACTAGGTGACAAAGATTACAACTTAGTTTAATTAGCTTGAAGCTGTCATATTATTGTTCTTTGTTTCCTATAACATGGCAAGGTTATGATTTAATATTGTCTTAGCCATCAAATTTGTAAAGAGCACCCAATTTTTTTAGTATGAGAATATCTAAAGACTAGGTGCTTTTATTGAGAGAGATTTGCTACAAACTTCTCCAGCCTTCAATATAAATATTTTAAGATTAAACTTTGTCTGTGCTTTGGAACAAAGTGAATGTTTGATGTTTGCCTGTATAAATAATTCAAAATTGCTTATTTCAAAATTAAACTTTAGTCTCTTTCTTACCTATTTATAGGGTTAGATTTGGAACAAAGTGAATGGTTGTTTCGTGTGCCTTCTTTTATCCCCTTTTTTATTATTATTTATCCTTATGATAAATAAAAGCTTAATTATAAAGGTATGATTAGGTTTTTTTTTGTTGGAAACCAAGGGTATTTACCATCGACAGCAGTGACTATTTCCCCGCATTGGCTTGTAGATACCTTAAATGATGGGATAACTGGTCAATGAATTTTAAAGTTGCTCCATGACTAAGGCGAGATTCAAACCCTCGGCCTTGGTTAAGGATGAATGAATCCCTACCACTCAATCACACCTCTTGATTATAAAGGTATGATTAGTTAACTAGGATCAAAAGGAGGGTCAATTATGAGTCCACTTCCAACGCCTAACACACCAAAAACTTCTATTATGATAGCCCGTCGATTATTAAACATGCAAATTTCGGCCATTTTCTATTGACTAATTAAGGGCAAAATAATACACTCCAGTAGTTCAGTTGGGAAAAAACAGAGGTCACAACATGTTCGTAGTCATCCCCTCGAGGAACAGTTCCTAATCTTGCCAATATTTTCTATCAAATTAATTATTCTTAACATTATTGTGATTTGGTAGGCTGCGCACTTAAAAAATCAGACCCCTATCTCACCCAAAACAAAAATAAAAAATCAGACCCCTACACTATTTATGGGTTCCGAAATAAAAAGCGAACGGCGCAGAACGGAATGCAGCATGAAAACGATGAAAAAAAATATTGTCTAAGTAAATGTTTTTCTTAAGGGGTGTGCACATGAAGAATATAACATAAAGTGGAGTATTAAACAAGGTCTTTCTAAAAAAATAAAATAATAAATTCAATAATCGTCTACTGGAATACTTTCATGCTTAGTTGCTTTGGAAAAGAAAAAAAGAAGGAACAAAAAAATTGCATCAAGGGTACTCCTTGCGTTCGAAAATTTTATTTTTATTTGATTTTTTGAGGTCAAAGTTAATAAATATATGAGAAAGTATAAAGATTTACAAAATAATAATACTCTTATTAGATTCATTTGAAATAATATTTTCAAAATATAATATTTTTATAGCTTAAAATTATAGTTGTTTATAACCAAACTGTCATGGAGACCGTATAAAGTTAAATGAAAAGAAGAATTAGAAACCGAGGAACTGTGATAGTATAATCCAACCAATTGAATAGTAGTCTAGTAGACAACTTAAAACATCGTACCAACAAGTCGGACTGAACGTATGTCGGGGCCTGGGGTGTGTGGTTAGACCAAAAACGTGGGCTTACTAAATATCTTAAAATAGACAAAAACTTGTAGGGCCATATCTAACCAAGTCATCCTATAGCCCCAAATTCCCTTCGGCTTCACATGCACTGATGCACGGGTTTATTTACAGCGTTGGGCCATAAATGAAGTCTCATGGGCCATGGTGAAAAACCCAACATGAAAACACAATTTTATTTCACCACTGCTCAATCAATTCGGGTATATATTATATGAATAATATTGGCAACTTGAGTAATCAACAAGAAGAAAAAAAGGGTGCAAATGAATGTGAAAAATGGAAAGAAAAATAGAATAAAAATAAAAACATAAAAAGGTTCAACTGACCTGAATATAGACAAAGTTTTAAGACATTTATGGAGTTTCTAACTTGGTTTTGGAATGCCATTTGGTTCTAGCTCTAACAATCTCTGCCTTGTCATCTTGCATTCTGAGGAGGTGAGTGCTTTCAATTTCTGGCTTAGGAGATGTGGTTGAAGAAGGAAGATCCATTTTCATGGTTGTTAAGGATTCAAGCATGTTGGCTTGTCTACATTCTCGTCGATATTCTAGTGTCATGCTTGTCATGTCGTACTCCCCCAACACATCTATTGGCACGCTCTGCAATTTAATTATGTCAATCATCAATTTAGAACCTCACCCAAAAAAATGTAGATATAAGTAAATTAAAATAACCATTATTCAATTGGTATCTTATAAGTCGGCTTTAACATGAGGCTATCTCTAAAAACAAGCATGACTTCATGTTTATCTAAGTCACCTCACATATGAGTTTTTGTGCTCATAATTTAGGTATGTTTATTCCCACCTGGCTTTGTCCTAGTACTTCTATGATTTATGAATCTTTGTGTTATCTCCTTTCCCTAATGCTTTAGGCCAATGTCCCCAACTTTCTTGCTTATTATTCAAAAAAGAAAAGAAAAAGAAATGAAATTATCAAAGTTTCAATTTTTATTCATAGTTTCATTTTCTTCGCGCCATGGTTTCATTAGATCTACACACATATTTGGATCGTTGCAGCATGTCTTGTGTGGACTTAGTCCATCGTAGACCAAGTAATTTAGGAGTGGCTACATGTGAAGTAGGGGGTAGCTCCACTATAAAAGGGGTGGGGCAAAGTATACATTTGAGGGGTGACTCCAGGTGAAGTAGGGGGTGGCTCCACTATCAGAGAGGTGACGCCAAGTATAAATTTTGAGGGGTGGCTTTAGGTGAAGTAGGGGGTGGCTCCACTATTAGAGGGGTGACTCTAGGTGAAGTAGGGGTGACTCCACTATTAGAGGGGTGGCTGCACTATAAGAGGGGTGGCTCCAGGTGAAGTAGGGGGTGACTTCAGGTAAAGTATGGGGTGACTCCATTATTAGAGGGGTGGCTCTAGAGCTGGCAAACAGGTCAGGTCGTGTCAGTTCATGTCTGGTTTCGTGTCATTTTTGTGTCGGCCTCAAAATGCATGAATTTATATGAAATTGTAGATAATAACATTCTATGACAAGTTAGTTTAATCGTGTCAAATTCGGTAATACGTATTCGTATTCGTGTCGTGTTCGTGTTTCTCTCAGTAACTTCAGTTCGCGTTGTGTCGTGTCATCGTGTCGTGTCAGACTTTGACAACTCTTGATGGCTCCAAGTAAATATTGGTCCACCATACACTAAATCCACATAAATTTTTGTAGGATCCTTGGGATATAGTAGTATAGACAATAATTTACCGTATTATTGTTATTGGACATTGGGCACCCCATCCATAATGTGTTGGGCTTAAAATGTCGAGGTTGTTTCCCATTCAAAGAAACTAAGTTATGCTACAAAACACATGATCTAATAGATTTTTATTCATCACAGAGAAAAACTCATGGCCTTGGGTTATTATTATTATTTGTTGTTGTTCCAACAATTTCTCTTTGGAGCTTTACTTCCCTAAAAATAAAGGAAGTTATGTACCTAGTTCTACAAAAAAGACTTTCTACTTTCTATTATCAACCAAAGACACAAGTTCCTTAAGGAGTCAAAAAGAAAAGACAATGTTTTTTCAAGGTTGTAGGAAAGTTTGATAACCATTAATATTGAAGGGACTCCATATTGAAGGTGGTACTAAACAATATACCTCTATATACAAGCATGACATCGGCATAATATCATGTTTATATGAGATGAGCTTACCTTGAAACCATATCATAAGAGATTTTGTGAACAATATATCAATAAAATTACCTCCAAAATCCACCCAATGTATTTAACATTGTTTACATGTTGGTTAGCATCCATGTCGTTCCATCTAGGCTGCAATCATGGCCAAAATATCAAATCAACTAAAGCTCGATTTATCCATTATTATCTTTTGCAATACAATATTAACGCGATTCATTGATAATTTGATATGAAAGTTACTTACAGCTAAACCGGATCTCAGGATATCAGCAGTTTCATCGTTAAGTTTATTGATTTTCTCGGTATCATCGCCCCCTGTTTCAAATGCATGTCTATGCAAGTAAAACGGTTCCACCTCTTGTCGTACTTCATATGGGAGCTTCGACAGCTTCCTTGTGTCTCTGTTCATTGTCACCCATGTACTGCAATAACCATATGAATCAATATTTTTATAACTAATTAACCATAATTTCATTAGATTATGTTAGCTTAACTAATTTTACCTTGTTGCTCTTGTTATGATTTGTTGAGTACTGTAATCTCGAATTACCCAATCTCTTCGCATTCCATTTTTTCCCGCTGCATCAACCCATGTATCAATCTCCACCACATCTCCCCTGCATTCCCAAAAACAACAATTTGATTTCGAAAATAATCCTTATAAATCAATTTGATAACATATTAACATGAACGAGGAAATTCTATAGTTCTTCCTAGTAATTATACCGAAAATGACAAATGGCTCATTCGAAAGTTAGAGACTTGGCGTTGTTTTTATACCAGAAACCCGCAAGCCACTACTCTTGGCGTTGTTCTATAGCCTAGAGGCATACATGGTCGGAAATTAAACCCATAATCTTTGTCATAAAACTTAACCCACCACCAACTCAACCTCCCTTTCAAGCCATGTTAATATTTCAAATGTATACTAATTTATATATGATCCTAGTCAATTAGATACGAACGTACCAAGAGCTATATTTGTTGACTTGAACATGTACACGAGTGACCACCCAAATGAGTTTCCTAAGGCTCATTTCTCGCGTTGCACCAAATCCATTTCCAGCTAGTCCGGAGCTTGTTACATGATTTAAAGCTGTTTCCTGCAAATCATCATATTCATCACCAACAAATCAGACAAATTATTAGATGGTCCCGAGCCATACATATATAACACTTTTAGTAGGAATAAAATTTTGCAATGACTAGGATTCTCAAACACAGAATTTCCCGGCAATTAAGGAACACAATAACACGTACGTACCTGTAACAGATTCATTAGTGTTTCCATTGTAGCAGTTTGGTCAGGACCAATCTCATAAGATCTAATAATGGAAGTTTGCCTATAAACATATCGACCCTCCACAAATTTACCAAGCATATACGACTGAACAGGATCCTCTTGATCATTATTAACAACCTGACTCTTCTTCAATTGAATGTATGAGTCTTCACCTAAACTAACAGTACCATTGATCGTCTTCCCATCGATAACATCGGCATTAGGACGACTTTTGCCGTTTATCCGAAACGATCTCTTGTTATTATGCATACGATTCAAACCATAGACATCTATATAAGATAATCTTACAGCAACTTTCGCGTCGTTCTTCCTAGGATGACAATGACGATGATCAACAAGGTTGAAGCTTGTGGTCCTAATAGCAGTTGCTTCCATAACGATGTTTTCTAAAGCCTTAGCTATTAGGTCGCGGTTTTGATTTGTTAGAACAAAGAAACGATCTTTGGGCTGCAATGAATGAATTAGATGAGGGAATTAGTGGATTGTAGGCAAAAATGTTTGTTTGCCCTGTTGAGAAGACAAAAAGATCCAAAAATAATTGGTGGGTGTAACAACTTTGGTGAAATTTAAAGGTGGAAAAAATTCATGTCAAAAAACATTAGACATTTATTTTAATGGCAAAAGCAAGGGAAGAAGAGTCCTATATTTATGGTTGTTTAAAGTTAGTCAAATTCTGAATTTTAGCTCAACCACTATAACCGGTAGGAGAGAATGCAATGTTTATCTTCTAACACTAGAGAAGAACAAGTAACAACACCTACTAGAAAATTTCTTCTTTGCTATAAAATTGTGGCGTCTCTTGATCAATTTCCGGTTAAAATAATCCTTTTCCTCTAAATCCCATATACTAAACTTTACTCGGACACAGTCCTGTGTTCGTAAAAAATCATATACAACCAGATATGCGGTTTATCTTTTAATAACATTTTTTAAATATCAGGAATGCCATATTTTTTTATTTTTTATTTTTTTTATGAGGTAAGGAGGCTCGCTCTCAGGGTGGCCCATCTCGGGTTTAAGGCCCAGGAGCTTAGTGGGCAGGCATTTGGGGGGAGGGGGAATGAGGAAAGGTATTCCAAAATGCCCCTAGTTGCATTGCTAGGTTTTGTAACCAAATCCTTTGTTTACTAGGTGGATGCCCGTGCGTTGCACGGACTGTAATTATATAATACTCCATCCGTTTCATGAAGATGTTTACATTTGCTTTTTGACGGTCTCCAATGCACCACTTTGACCGTAGATAATTGTAAATACATGCATATATAAATTATAAAATTATACTTTTTCAAAAGTATTCTTTAAAATGAATCTAACAATAGCATTTTTACATTATATATCTTTGTATTTTTTCACTAATTCATGGTCAAAGTTTGTGAACTTTTACCTCGAAAAATGAAGTGTAAACATCTTGGTAAAGCAGAGGAAGTAAAATTTATATAACGTGATTATTAATCTCATCGAAAAATCAAAGTGTAATTGTCATTATTGAAAAACATTTACTAATATAAGGATAAATATTGGGGCATCTTATATAATTTAAACTCTTATCACCAATTTCAATAAATTTTTAATTAACTCCCCCCATATGTTACATGATCCAAGAGGTCATAGTTTCAAAGTCTTTCGATACTTGATGTTGGTACGCCAATGTTCTTATGGTGATATAAGTGTACAATTAACCTTACAAATTAAAAATATGATCCTTCTTTTATGTTAAAATCAAGTTAAATGTGTAATGTATAGATAACTACTTTTCAAAAAATAAAGAAGTTTAAATAACATGGGGGATCAGTCTATTCGTAAAGTTATAAAAGTATACGCGATAATGGTCAAGTTTCCTATTAAAGATTGGACCTAGAATAATTTTAGATTCATCGATTATTTCTTTATTCTACACATACTCTTTTTATTATATTTTATCTTGAGATTGCTTTTTAAATTTCTATAACTAATACACATATCTTTCTCTTCTGTTTTTTTACATCGCAACTCTTTAATTGTGCCAAATAATTAATTTTTTAGGTGAACGCATCGTAAATTGTAAAAATAATGCATCTTTTATAGAGTATACTCATACTTTATTTTTTTTAATAAATGAAACATACTACAGATGAGTCTCATTTTAAAGGATATTTCGTCCTCCTTCCAATGGTGTAAGAAATTTAATTATTTTAAGCGGTGGAAGAATCACGTTATGTGGCTCATAAATGAAACATACTACAGATGAGTCTCATCAAAGGAGTTTGGCACCTCCTAAGGCGGAAGTGTTTATGCGGCTCGCTTGTTTGGGGAGATTAAAAACAAGAGATAGACTGATAAAAATGGGGCTCAATTGTGTCAGTGATCCCTGTTGCGTCCTTTGCCAAGGGATAGTTGAAAGTGCTGACCATGTTCTGCTTCATTGTAATTACTCATGGGGTTTATGGTCCAGATGGCTCGAAATTTGGGGTGTCAACTGGTGTGCGCCTAGGTCAATGAGGGATTTCTTTAACCAGTGGTGTGATGCTGTCTCAGGTTCTCAATTCCGCAAAATTTGGATAACGTTTATCTTCGTTTTGACGTGGTCCATATGGAAGGAAAGAAACTCTAGAATTTTTGAAGATAAAAGTTGTTCCAGTAAGGAGACGTTTGGCATTGTGCTTCTAAGGCTGTGATGGTGGGTTAGAGCTTGGGATGAAAATTTCCCTTATTCCCCTCAAGAGGTATCACGTAACCCAAAGTGTCTTAAGCTCCACGGAAAAGCCCCAGTACCGAAGAAATTGGTGGCTTGGGAAGCTCCGCCACAAGGGTCTTTGAAGTGGAATGTGGATGCGTCTTTCAAGGATAACTTGGGCGCCATTGGTGGAGTTCTTAGAGACTGGAAACAGAACTTTCGCTGCCTTTTCTCGTGTGGTGTTCCTTACAAAGAAATAAATCAAGCTGAAGTTGCAGCGATACTTCGAGCAGTGCAATTGACTTTGAGCAGGGAGTGGCTGTGGTATTTTGACATCATAATAGAGTCAGATTCTATCAACGCAGTTCGATGGTGTAATGGGCAAGAAGGAGGTCCATGGGAAATTCATTTTGCTTTGAACTTTATAAGGCACATCAGAGCTCAATGGCCACAGCTAAAGATTACGCATAGATCTCGCAGCGCCAACGCTGTGGCGGATGGTCTCGCCAAACAAGGTTTAAGGATACATGAGGATTTCCAGGCGTGGATGTAGGTGGTTTTAGTATGTTTTTGGAGTGTTGTTGTTGTGGCTGTTTTTATTTGTGCTGCCTGGTTTTGAGCTTCCTCTATTGGGATGGCTCTTGTATACCTTTTATTGTTATCTGCTTTAAGCAATAAAGGTATCATCAATTATCAAAAAAAATAATATATATATAGATATTATGATTTAATTAAACTTGATTGTTTTGTCCCTTGAATTTGGATTTGGCAAAGAAAATGAGTAATTAATGAAGTAATATGAAATAATAGGTAAAAAATATATTTTATTGTAACTCTAAAATGACATAAATATAAAACAAAATCAAAATTTTAAAACATCCTGTATTATGGATTTGATTTAGGCAGAATCGTAGGAGTAAGTTTTACACTGATAACATAAAAGAGGTAGCTTGAAGTATTTATAATTAGAGGAGTTAGTACAATAATCCATTGCTAAGAGTAACAAATGTTCAATTTAACAGGGTGAAATTGTTGAATGGTTTACAATAAATTAAGCTCCACCGTGCACGCGAACTCACCATGTCACTCATGAGGAAATGAGTATCCAATATCACGCGTATCTTGGCAGCAGTTTGGCACTCCCAGTAATAATACTAAGGGGGTGTTTGGTAGTAGGGGGTAATAAGGAAAGGGAAAGGGAAATAAAAATCTGGATACCTTTTGTTTGTATTTGGTTGGAAAACACGCGAATCTGATTACTTGATATACAGATTGGAATTACCTGTTTGGGGTATTCACCATTACCTGCATTTTCGATTCTCTACCGATTAGCAAAGATAGCGAGGGAGACTGGAAAGCGAGGAGAGAGAAAATATTCTCGTGAATGGTGAGTGATGTTCATGTCAACGTGTGAAGCGGTATTTCAATAGTTCCATTTTAGTATCATATGTCTACTGATCAAGTGGAATTTGCTTTAGACCCACAATTTTCTTTTCTTTTTCTTTTTTCTCTTCTTTTGGATCTTTACAATTCGTTTTTCTAAAACAATGGAGTTTGAGCCACATAATTTAAAATCACCCACCAAAGCTAATCTAGTTCTCCCATAAAAAAAAAATAGCATAATATTACCCAAAAAAAAAAAAAGTTCTCCATCATTCATTAACATCATAAAAAAAAAAAAATACCCATAAAAGAATAACTCTATCTCCCCAAAAAAATTTATATATAAATAGATTGATACCATATCAACCCCAAATAATAATAAAGGACACTGAAAAAAATAGAGTGAACAAAATAAGATGGGTAATAGGTTTCATTACCTTTTCTTTCCCCTCGATTTCCTTTATTGTTTCCTTTTCCTTTTCAATATTGAACCAAGCGCCGCTTAAATATTAATCCATCAGTATCTCAATGGCAATCATCTATACATCTGATTGGGTCCGAAGTCGATGTATATACAGTATCATTTACTTCTGCGTGCCATGTCTTAAATGTATATTTTTCTTTATTTTATTAATTTTTTTGCTTCTGCCATGTCTTAAGGATATGCATAATGCAATTTCATGCTTTTTCTTTGCAAGAGATCGAAAAAAGGAAAAGATAAAGAAGAATTGTTGAAATTAAAAAAGAAGAAGTTTGGATTTCGATGGATGTAGCACATGAGGACAGAGGTCACCGACATTATAATAGGTGCATCAAAATATGAGACACGTGCCTTGCAATTAAAGCAAAGGGTTACCTTCATATCAATGAAATACATTACCTAGAACTTCCAACATTATGTACAAATCGGACCAAAATTTTTAATAAATAGATTACATGCATTCTCACTATTTGAGGAAAGAGAAAAGGAGCAACGAATTTGGATGACTAGACGTTATTTTGCTTCATTTTTTTTAAGAGAGAGAGAGTCTGAGTTGGACGGTGCCAAGCTCCGAAGGACACGTCTAAGGCAGAATCAGATACTCAGCTGTTCCCCTGCTTTGCCACGTGACTCACTTACTTTTACTTACTTCTTCCAATACCTGCATATTTAAGTGCCTTTCCTCACTAATCCATAACCTTAATCAATTTGCCTCTTTTGTGATTCCTAAGTTATTGTTTTCAACAACAGTCCGTTTCTTCCTTCTCAAAGTTTTTTGCAGTTTCATTTTCATAGTTCATTCCATCTTCATTCGTTGTAAAGAGAGAGAGAAAAACAAGATGAGTAAATTGTGGACGTTCCTCACCCATGTTCATTCTGTTGCTGGGTAATTTACTTTCTTGCTAATAACTTCATTACTCTCTAATTTGTTCAAACTTGTTTAATTAACTAGATTTTCTCCATATTGTACAAAATGAATCTCATGAACTTGAATTTGGTTTTTTGTTCTTTGTTTTGGATTGATGCAGGCCAGCGGTTATGCTTCTATATCCTTTGTAAGTTATCAACTCCTTGCAAGGAAATTTGTTTTTGTTTTTGTTTTTGTTTTTGTTTTTTTTAAGGCGTTTGGCAACGTTTTTACAGTTTTTGTTTTTTATTGATTAAAATTTGTTATTTTGTTTCTTGTTTAAGAGAACAGTTTTCACAAAATGATGTTAATTGTTTGGTTAATTTGATTGATTAATTGTGTTGGTAGATATGCATCTGTAATGGCCATAGAGAGCCCATCAAAGGAAGATGACGAGCAGTGGCTGGCCTATTGGATCTTGTACTCTTTTCTCACCCTCACTGAGATTGTACTTCAGCCTCTTCTAGAATGGTATGTACTCACTCAGTCATTTTTCACCAAATCTTCCTTTTGTTTTTTTTATTAGGCAGAACAAACAAAGTTTTTTTTTTTATTCGATCAATATCTTATTTGTTTCGAAATTATAATAGTCACCAGGGGATTTCATTATTAATTCCGGTAAATTGAGTATTATATCCTGATTTAATTTGTTCCGCTTCTTTTTCCTTTTTTTTTTTTTTTGCTATCCAAATAGTTCATTCACTTGCCATATTTGAGTACTACTACTCTGTTATTGTCTGATACACTCTTAAAATGGTGCACTGTAAAAGAGGCATAAAGGTCGATACAATAACCGATCGAGTTTCGAACACGAACCCATATTTGTTCACTTGCCCTTGCGTGTACAAATTTCAAGCATCTGTATGAGTGATATTATTACAGAGGTAGAATGAAACAATTTGTTGACAATAATTTACAGGATACCATTTTGGTACACGGCAAAGCTACTGTTTATAGGATGGTTGGTATTACCCCAATTCAGAGGGGCAGCTTTCATATACGAGAAGTTTGTGAGGGAGAAGATCAGAAAGTATGGTGTTATTAGAGATCACAGAGCAGTTAATGGCAAGGGCAAGATCAAGTGATCAACTATTTTAATTTTGTTTGTGATTAAAAGAGTCCCAAGATCTTTACTTATTTACCGACTAGTACTTTGATTTACCTTTTGACAGGAAAGTGATTATGAAGGCGTCGTATTGACGAAGGGTGTTGGAACTGAACAGGAAAATTTTACATCTTTAGTTACTTAGAAACATGTCCTGTCCTGTATGATAAATATAAGGTTTGAAGGGTACTACAACTTTGATTCGCTTTTCTTTTCACCTTCTAGCTTGTACAAGCAGGTCAAGGTTGAAACTTGAAAGTTGATGAATTCGGATTTCTCTTTCTTTTCTTTTATTCGTTTGTTTAACGGTTGCTAGGGCTGGCCACGAGCCGAGCCGAATACTGTCAAGCTTGGATTTGGCTCGTTTTAAAATTTCCGAACTCAAACTCGAGCCGAACTTGGTCCGAGCCATAAAAATTGAGCTTAAGCTTGGCTTAATTAAAAATTACCGAATTTGAGTTCGAACTCGAATTTTTATTATGAATTTGTCAATTCTTCTTTAATCTTTCAATAAATATAAAAGCGTGAAATCTGTATCCAAAATTTGCATCCAATGTTAGTATTGGTTGCAAACTAGAGTGTTTTGTGTCTAAAACCCAAAATGGATGCCATTTGGTTGCAAATTTTTGACCACTGGCCCATTCAGTTGCTAGGTGCATCGTTAAAAAAAAGATAAAACGTTAAAATAAACACAGAAAAAATAAAAAGAAAACATTCTCCTCTAGTCTCTCCACATACAAATTCTCTCTCCTCTCACTGTCTGCTCTCACAAACAAAATTCACGAATTCACTCGACATAGAAACTCTCTCTCCTCTCGCATCTCCTCGAGTGAAAAATTCTCTCCTCAGGCGATGTAGATCTCGACAATCGCTTAATTGGATCTCGACAGACGAATGTAACCTGCAAATTCTCTCTACAGATGAATGCAAGCTATAAATTCGGCATCAATTCAAGCTCTTAATCATTTTTAGGGTTTTAGTTGTGAGTAAATCCTAATCTAAACTTCTCTTTCCCCTAATTGTTGTTTAATTTCAAGCGAAAACAATATTTAGAAGCGTGATTGTTCATTTGGAATTTTATAGTGAGATTTGTTGCCTAATTTATATTTATCGTTGATATCGCCGATGATTGAGTTCTATCTCACGTGTCCCATCGAATGATTTATCATTTCTAACATGTTCTAGTTTTATAATTATATGTTATAGAAGTAAGAAAGTGTAAGAACTAAGAAGAAGTTTTGTTGCATTTCATAATTTGATTTTTGGCACTTGGTTCATGTTTACTAGTGTATTGTTTTATATTCTGAAGCAATCCTTTTTCATATTCTTTAATAGCTAGAAGTAAATTTTGTGACATATTATACTTGCTTGACCCTACATTTAGGCTCTTCTCCTCCTGATTCTCCATTAAGTAAATAACAAAGATTCAGAGCAGAATAATTGAATGTGTCTCTGTGCATAATCTAACAATACAATTCAATTCAATTCAGAGCAGAATAAGTAAATGACATAAAAGTTATGTCAGATGAAAATATATTTTGCTTGGTCTCAAGACCTAGCTGAAGGTAGAGCAGAATAATTGAATGTGTGCGAACATAACAAACTAGTTTTATTGCTCATGACAGTATTGGTAGGTAGATTTCTTTTGGCACTTGTGTTTAACCAAGTTTAATCTAGTACCTCTCAGTTGATGTTGTTTGCTCTGTTTGCTCAGTATTTGTAGACTAGAGAGTAGAGAAGGGGTCAAAGGCATAACATCATGTGGCACCGCCTCTCTGATCCCATGATACTATATGTATAGTGACTGACTCTGACTAATGTTACTATATGTATAGAGTTAAAACTATTGAGAAGTTATTTCAACTTACTATCATAACATAGTCTATGACATCCATGCCCCCTGCATGCTTATAAACCAGGATGCCAAAGAAAGTCCCTTTCTTATATATGTCTTAGAAAACCAAATGCTTGATTGTCATACTCAGCCATTCGTCGCTTTACAACTTCAAGGAGTAGGTTCAGCATTAAGCTTGCAAGTAGTGTAAATAGCAAAATATATGTAAGCATATTATCGACAACGAATGTACATAGTCACTTCAATATACAGATTTGCATATGTATACAACTGTTCATATTTGTAAAGTGATCAAGTTTATTTGATCACGGTACATATATCGGCCTTCTGCAAAATCCTCTGCATAACATCATCTAAACTATTTATCAAACTGACAAGATTGAATCACAATCTTAATGTGAAGTGTAAACACTGCAACAGAAGAGGGTAAATGAAATGATTGACATCCAAAAACAATCAATTCAAATATATTCAATTGTTACAATGAATGCAAAAGGTTACATGTGTGTAGTATCTCTTATTGAAAAAAATCTATAGCCAAAAAACGCCAAGATTACTATCATAGTATCATATATACTCACTCTATCTGAGTTTTTTTGCTCACTCTATCTCAAATTCAAATAACAGGCTTGTTTTGTATTTTTGAGATCAAAGTTTGTTATCTGATTAAATTTTGTGTGAGATAAACTCAGAGAAAAATAGGATTAATTTTCTAGAAAGGTAAAGATCAGAGATAATTTATTATGAAAAGTGACCCTCGTTTCACTGAGAGTCAGCAATACCGTCTTATATAAATTTTGTGTTATTTTCTTTTATTATTGACTTTTTGCACATGTCTTGTCAATCAACACTCATAGTCAGAGACCTTCAGTTTCTAGATGAAACAGAGACCCCCAAATACCAAAAATCAAAAATCTGTGAAATAATGTCATGGTCCTTTCAAGAGGCACATTAGCAATGTAAATTGCAGACTTCTGTTTATTAACCACCAAGGCCGAAGAAGAGCAGAATGCTTGAAAACCTCTCAACTAGGTTAACAGAATGGACTTTAACAGCACAAAATAATAATAAATCATCCCACAAAACACAGGTGGATCAACTTCAAAACAGAGCACATTGGGTTCCTTTATTTTATTTTTTTTTGATAAACTTGTACCATTCAATAAACTTAAGCAATAATTAGTCTAGAGCGCGTAGCTCCATTACAATCAAGGTCATAAGCTTTTCTACAACAGTTGGGGATGAAATCAAGGTTTACTAAATTATTACAGATATCAAGTTCAGTCATAACATATCTAGTCAGTGCATCTGCCAGCTCATTTTCTTCCCTAAAGCAGGAACAAATCCTCATCTGCTCCATACGCATGATCAGTTCCCTGCATTCCAAAACCAAATTTTACATATAACAAGTAGTTTAGTTTAATTCACTATCGATATCTACCTTTTCATCTAAATATTATTTTTCAGTTCAAATCAATTAAATACTGGTACATTGTGATCTAGTTTAGTAGAAAACTAGTTTAATACCCGTGCGATGCACGAATTAAATAAATAAATATATATTGATTAAGTACTCTGCAAAATAATATGTATACATTACTCCTATGACAATTTCACATAAAAAGAAATTAAATACATATAGAAAGAAATACCCCACTTCTTGTGAGTAGTTCAGAAAAATAGATATATGCATCTCTTTTGTTTCTTCCAAAGAACAACATTGAGATAATTTTCTTGCGTTTAAAATAATATTGTACTGGATAATGTTCGGTGGATCATCCCACCAATAACTATCATCAAGCAAGTTATCCAAACATCTAAGTAATCCATGAGCACCTATCTAAAAAAAAAATAAAAAAAAAAAAAACCTAATCCATAAGCAACTAAATTAAAAGTATGCAGTTTGGAGACTATCAACTTATCTAACACTTGAACTATACAAAAACAATCTGACACACTAAGCCCCTAAGTTGTCTGCATGCAGCATGCCCACATTGCAAACTATCTTCAAGCAATCACACTCTTTTTCTCAAGTTGCAATTTTTGATCGTGTAACATATGTCATATGATCAATACACATTAACAGAAACAGGCCGGGGAATCTTAAGAGTATTGGTCATTACAATTATTTTTCTAGAGACAATAGTATTTATTATGAAGCATTTGAAGTGTCCATTACAAGCTGATTAGTATCTTAAGAGTTCACAAAACCACTACTCGATTTTTCATCTGAAGCAAAATTTTCACATAAACTACATTTATTTATGAATGAAAATATGATGTAAAAAGTAGCTTTATTAGGATAGGGCAGAGTCATAGGCTGTCAAAATAATTAGTCTTCTGAGCTTAAATTGAAAGGACAATGTAACAAACTATACAAATTCTAAACAGAAATTATGAGCAATCAATAGATTCGTTCTACCACGGTCATTTCATGGACAATTAGCTCCCCTGTCCCTAAATTCTTTATGCATCCATCCAATTCATTCAGTTGTTTAATGGCTTAATTCAATCATTTCGCAATCTTCTATTGATTTTTTTTTATGCACACTAAAAATGATTCACTTCACAATATATGCTTAAGAAGTCTAACCCCAATTTAAGCACTGATAGCTCTACAAATCTGATGTAAGAAAAACAACAGTAACTTGTAACCTGATTCCATGTGTCGCATTTCAGGTAAAGTCATTTCAGCTTCAGAAAATGTCAAGAGTCCAAATGAACACTAATCTCAAGTTTCTATCATTGACCATCATCATGAATTACACTACAATGAACTTTTATTTCTATTTCTTGACAATTAAATGAATATAACAATCAGATATTAAAGCTCACAAATCCAAAAGATCACAACTTTCTTATTTTTTGGCTCACCAACAATCACATTAACAATAAAAGAAAAGAAAACCCATCTAGCCTCCTAATACATCAAGTACTATCGCTGATTACTACTATCACGAATCCATTTCAAATTGACGGCATTCCAATTCACAATTTAGCTAAATGATATTTACCCTACCTAATTCTTGTTTCCTTCCAACAATAACAAAACCAAGGGGGAAAAAACATCCAATCAATCTACAAATGTTTGAATCCAAAAAATTCAAATTGACCCAAATTCCACCTTACCTCTTAGCAACCAGCCGTCGATCACGGAAAAAAAAAAGGGTGTTGGAAAGAATGCCAAAGTTTCAAGGTGTTTGCAAGTGGGTTTCTCTTTGTGAGTAAAAGGCTTTTGTCCCACATTGGTAGTTTTACAAAAGGTTCCTTGGTTTATATACTCCAATGTTTTTGTAAGGTTTAGTTGAGTTGGAAAGGAGACTCTCCCACGCGCGCGCCGCCGCCGCCGTCCGTTCGGTTCGTGTTCGTGACACGTGCGCCGTGGGGTGGGGTCTACTTTTTGGGCCGAGTCGTAACTGAGAATCCAGGTTTATGAGATTCGTCAGTTACGAATCCAACTCTTCAGTTATACAAAACAAAACGTTACGATTTCGTTTTAATGGCATCCCTTGATTTCCTCCTTGGTTTAATGACTGGTTTGATTACATCAGTTACAAATTCTTCTCCCTGGGTTATTTATATGCTGAATATTGTATCAGTTCATCATCCCATCAGAAACCATTTTCCTTCCTCCAAAACTCAACTGAGCAGTATTTTTCTTTGAGTTCCAACTCTTCCATTTCGAGTGCACGGAATAGAGGAGTGTTGTGCTAACCTTGGGGGGCGACGCCTTGTTCTGACTGCACTAGTCCGGGCGAAATCGCTTCTAAGGCAGTGGCCTTCGTACCACGACACAACAATCTTATTTTACAGTAAATCATTCGGCCCACATTCTTTCTTGTCTTCTTTGTTTATTTTTGGTTTTACAATATCTTTTTCTAACAATTTAGAAGCGATTTTAGTTTACTGTATTACCACCCCAAATGGCCTCTCTTTCGAAATTCATCCCTGACCTATCCAAACTCGAAGCTCTTGATGGTTCTAATTACAAGAGATGGTCACAAAAGGTTCTGATTTTTCTTGAACAGTTGGAGGTTGATTATGTTCTATTTTCTGATGCTCCCACTCCAACTACTGCTGCTGAACCTTCCACTCCTGTGACTCCGTCAGTGGTCCTTGATGCCTCTCCTAGGCAAAAGAAGGATAAGGGTAAGGTGGATGATGCTGGAGCCATTGAGAAGTATGGTAAGGACAACAAGATGGCTCGTGGTCATATGTTATCTCATATAGCTAATCCGATTTTTGATCTGTTCATCAAAAACAAATCGGCTAAGTCTATATGGGAGACACTTGAGTTGAAATATGGTGCTGATGATGCTGGGAAGAAGAAGTACGTGACTGGAGACTGGTTAGAGTTCAAGTTGGTGGATGACCAACCTATCATGCCACAAGTTCATCAATATGAAAACCTTGTTGCTGATATCCTCCTTGAGGGGATGAAAATGTGTGAAGTGCTGCAGGCTAATGTCCTGATTCATAAGCTGCCCGAATCTTGGACAAACTACCGGGCTCATCTCAAACACAAGAAGAGAGATATGACCTTGCAGGAATTAATCGGACATATGAAGATCGAGGAGGCAAACCGCCTCAAGGTGAAGGGTTCCTCTTCCTCTGTCAATGAACTTTCTGTTAAGGCTAACCTTGTGGAATCTTCTGGTGCTAAATTTGACAGGTCTAATGCTGCTGGAAACTCTAAGAAGGGACAGAGACCAAATAACAACAAGAAGCCTGGACCTTTCAAGAAGAACGACAAGATCCAGAAACAACAATCTAGGGGCCTATGCTATGTGTGCGGAAAACCTGGACATAGAGCTCATCAATGCTTCAAAAGCAAAGATGGACAGAACAACCAGGACCAGCCTCGCAACCAGGCCAACATTGCTGAATCTGGAGATGTCATTGCTGCTGTCATCTCTGAGGTGAATCTGGTCAGTAACAATACTGAATGGATTGTTGACACTGGTGCCTCTAGGCACTTTTGTGCCAACAGGACCCTATTTTCTGATTTTCAGAATGCTGGTGATGGTGAACAGGTGTTCATGGGTAACTCTAGTAGTTCTGAGGTGCTTGGTAAAGGGAAAATATCTCTGAAATTAACTTCTGGAAAAACTTTAGCTTTACAAAATGTGCTTTATGTGCCTTCTCTACGCAGGAACTTAATTTCGGGTGCACTTCTTAACAAAGCTGGGGTTAAGTTAGTTTTTAATGCTGATAAACTTGTATTAACCCGTAATGGAGAATATGTGGGGAAGGGCTATCTGAATGGGGGGCTATTTGTTTTAGACTCTGTCGTTATCGAGGACGTTACTAATAAAGCTTCTACTTCTGCTTACATTGTTGAGTCCATTGATCTTTGGCATACTAGATTAGGACATCTAAATCTCAATTCTGTTAAAAGGCTAAAAAGCATGAACTTGACTCCTAATTTGGTGGACAATGGTTTCTCTAAATGTGAAATTTGTGTAGAAGCTAAACATGCCAGAAAATCATTTAAATCTGTAACCGAGAGAGTAACTGAATTATTAGAATTAATTCATACAGATTTAGCTGACTTTAAAAACACTGAGAGTAGAAGTGGCAAAAGATATTATATAACTTTTGTTGATGACCATTCGAGATATACCCAGGTATATCTTTTAAGGACTAAAGATGAGGCTGAAAAAATATTTCTGATTTACAAAGCGGAAGTAGAAAATCAGTTAGATAGGAAAATAAAACGATTAAGATCCGATAGGGGTGGAGAGTATGGTACAACCTTCTTGAAGGAAGTTTGTGAGAAAAATGGTATCATACATGAGCTCTCCGCTCCTTATACCCCACAACAAAATGGGATTGCCGAGCGCAAGAATAGGACCCTTAAGAACATGATGAATGCTATGCTTTTAAGTTCAGAGTTACCTGAGAACATGTGGGGGGAGGCCGTTTTGTCCTCTAATTATTTGCTTAATCGCGTGCCTCATAAGAAATTAGACAAAATCCCCTATGAATTATGGAAAGGCTATGCGCCTAACCTTAAATACTTGAAAGTGTGGGGGTGTCTTGCTAAGGTTGGTTTACCAGATTTTAAACGTACTAATATTGGTTCTAAAACCATTGATTGTGTGTTTATTGGTTATGCTCTTAATAGTGCTGCTTATAGATTCATGAATATGAGTGATAGAACTATATGTGAATCTAGAGATGCTGATTTTTTTGAGCATGTTTTTCCTATGAAGAAAAATGATATTTCCCATGTTGTTCCTACTTCTGTTCCTATGTCTTTGCCCGCTGTTACTGTTACAACAGAATTACCTGTAATTCGAACTAGCAAAAGACGTAGAAAAGAAACTAGTTTTGGTCCTGATTTTATTACTTATCTTGTTGAAATTCAGGATTTGGATAAATTATGTGAGCCTTTGTTGTATGCTTATATGATTGATGAGTATCCCAAAACTTATGAGGAAGCTATGGGATCAATTGATGCTAGTTTCTGGAAAGATGCTATGAATAGTGAATTAGAATCTATCATGTCTAATCACACTTGGGAATTGGTAAATCTACCTAAAGGGTTTTCTTCCATTGGTTGTAAATGAATTTTCACTAAGAAACTGAATGCTGACGGTTCAATTCAAAGGTTTAAGGCTAGACTTGTGATTAGAGGGTTTAAACAAAAATTTGGTGAAGATTTCTTTTATACATATTCACCTGTCACTAAGATCGCCACTATTCGCACTTTGTTTGCATTAGCCTCTATTCATAATTTACTTGTACATCAAATGGATGTAAAGACGGCTTTTCTACATGGCGACTTAGAAGAAGAAATTTATATGGAACAACCTCCTGGTTTTATTGTTTCTGGTCAAGAACATAAAGTGTGTAGACTTAAGAAATCTTTATATGGCCTTAAACAAGCACCAAAACAGTGGTATGATAAACTTCATAAAACTTTGCTTGTATTTGGTTTTGTGCCTAATGGATCGGATACATGTGTGTATACTAAATTGTTTGGTTCTGATTGCGTAATCATTTGCTTATATGTAGATGATATGTTGCTTTTTAGTACACACATGAATGCCATTAATGAAACTAAAAATTTCCTTTCCTCCCATTTTGAAATGAAGGATTTGGGTGAAGTTGATGTGATTTTAGGTGTTAAGGTTAATAAAACTGAAAAGGGTTTCATTTTAACACAATCACATTATGTAGAGAAAGTTTTGAAGAAATTTGATAGCTTTGAAGTATCGCCAGTAAGAACTCCCTATGATGCTAGCATAACTTTGAGGAAAAATAGGGAAGAAAGTGTTTCACAATCTGATTATGCTAAGATAATTGGGAGTTTAATGTTTCTTATGAATTGTACTCGGCCTGATATTGCATATGCAGTTAGTAGACTTAGTAGATATACCCATAACCCAAGTAGGGAGCACTGGTTTGCTCTTAGACGTTTACTTAGGTACTTGAGAGGTACCATGGACTTGGGTTTGCATTATGTTGGTTTCCCTTCCGTGTTGGAAGGATATTGTGATGCTAATTGGGTAACTGACAATGATGAAATAAGTTCTACTAGTGGATATGTATTCACTCTAGGTGGTGCTGCCATATCATGGAAATCTACTAAACAATCCGTTATTGCTCGATCCACTATGGAATCGGAATTTATTGCTCTTGATTTGGCAGGACAAGAGGCCGAGTGGTTGAGAGTCCTACTGGCTGATTTACCTTTTTGGGGTAAACCTACTCCTTCTGTTTCTCTACTTTGTGACTCACAGGCTGCAATTTGTATTGCAAAGAATAAAGCGTATAATGGTAAGAGAAGACATATACGCATTAGGCATGATGCTGTGAGACTTTTGATTGAGACTGGCGTACTCTCTATGGAGTATGTAAGGTCTGAAAGGAACTTGGCTGATCCATTAACTAAAGGACTCAATAGAAAATTGGTCCTAGACACGTCGAGGGGGATGGGTCTAAAACCCATTGGTTGAGGAATTCATGGTGGACACCTAATCTTGTTCACACAAGTAATTATGGTCTAACGAAGCCATGGAAAGACTCATATTTTTGTACATGTTCTCATCCCTATGGCATATGTTGTACATTCGTGAGGTTGAGCTTATTGCTCTTAATGAATCTATAGCCCTAATTGTTGGGTGGTCCTTTGAGACGGACTTGATGGATTCACCGCATGACTTTATTGGAGGATGAGCATTTACTTGCTCTTAATGATTTCATAGTCCAGGTTATGGATGGTCTATTAGAGATAGACTTGATGGAATCACCTAAGTGAGTGTGAAGGTGTGGCCGCCTTCTATGAAAGATATTGGGTTATCTTTTCTAAGGCACTCATGAGCGTCCCAAGGAAGCGTATGACCTTATATGCGCTTTTGGTGTTTATCGCGGAACTCGAAATAAATCTAAGGTAAGATATGTGTTTGCAGGTATTTCTTTGATCTAGGGAGTTCAAGAGTAATTCACTCCACTAGATTAGAGACTAGCCTCCATTCACTATGTGTTAGTTCAAACTTCATAAGTACTAGCACTTAAGTGTCAAACCTTTTACTGCTCAGTTGTTTAAAATTTGTTTTCTTAAAACCTTTGCATTTGTGGGGGATTGTTGGAAAGAATGCCAAAGTTTCAAGGTGTTTGCAAGTGGGTTTCTCTTTGTGAGTAAAAGGCTTTTGTCCCACATTGGTAGTTTTACAAAAGGTTCCTTGGTTTATATACTCCAATGTTTTTGTATGGTTTAGTTGAGTTGGAAAGGAGACTCTCCCACGCGCGCGCCGCCGCCGCCGTCCGTCGGTTCGGTTCGGTTCGGTTCGTGACACGTGCGCGGTGGGGTGGGGTCTACTTTTTGGGCCGAGTCGTAACTGAGAATCCAGGTTTATGAGATTCGTCAGTTACGAATCCAACTCTTCAGTTATACAAAACAAAACGTTACGATTTCGTTTTAATGGCATCCCTTGATTTCCTCCTTGGTTTAATGACTGGCTTGATTACATCAGTTACAAATTCTTCTCCCTGGGTTATTTATATGCTGAATATTGTATCAGTTCATCATCCCATCAGAAACCATTTTCCTTCCTCCAAAACTCAACTGAGCAGTATTTTTCTTTGAGTTCCAACTCTTCCATTCCGAGTGCACGGAATAGAGGAGTGTTGTGCTAACCTTGGGGGGCGACGCCTTGTTCTGACTGCACTAGTCCGGCGAAATCGCTTCTAAGGCAGTGGCCTTCGTACCACGACACAACAATCTTATTTTACAGTAAATCATTCGGCCCACATTCTTTCTTGTCTTCTTTGTTTATTTTTGGTTTTACAGTATCTTTTTCTAACAAAAGGGGCTTCAATTGAAGTCAAACCTTGTTGTAAACCATAGCGAATTGATGTCAGGCAATCGAAACCTACCGAATTGATTTCCAGCATCAGGTCATTATTAGTCATATTTTGCGTGACGGTAATAGGGTAGCAAATTGGATGGTCAGGCCAATAAAGGCCTTCAATCCAACTTGCTTCTTCACTGGACCACTTTCCCGTCTAAAGAATTCGACTATCTTCTCTATACGAATAGGTTAGGAGCAACCGTCAAGCGGAAGAGCTCCTAACAGATTGAGTATATGTATAAACATGATAGTTGTAGCTACTCACTTCTTCGTTTTTTCCTTCTTTTTTTATTTTTTTATTTTTATGGGAGTACGTAATACTGTAGTTGTTCTTTTTTTTAAGTCCTCCAGTTAGCTAATTTTTTTGGTTCACAACCAAGAGTATCCACCATTAACCACAGTGATTATTTTCCTGCGCTGATTTGTACTCCAGTTTGCCAATTAAGTTAGCTAGAGATAACAATGTTTATAGTCCTTTTAATCCTTTTTACACCTTTGATAAAGTTAGTTGTGAAATACAAGATTATTATTTTCTTTGTTTATCATAGTGAAAAATAATCATCCCATTATCGGCTTAGGCTCTGTTTGATTCACCTTAATTTTACTTAAATTCAGTCCAGTTCAATTCAGTTCATGTGTAACTTTATAACTCATATAACCTTTTATTCCGAAATAACTTCATGATGATAATTATGTCATCGAAAATCTCTCAAAGGATACTTACAAATGAGCCCAATTGGACGAATTTTAAATAGTTAACGGTTAAGTTTAAAAAATCAATTCAGTTTAATTCACTACAAAAAATCGAAAAATAGCTGCGGAAATTAATTCCGCAGCTAATTAGCGGCGGAAATTATAATACCGCTGCTAATTAGCTGCGGAATTAATTCTGTAGCTAAATCAGCCACGGAATTTATTTTCGCAACTGATTAATGGCGGATATTAATTTTTCGCCGCTAATTAGCGGCGGAATTTAATAATCCGCGGCAAAAATAAATTTTAAAAAAAATAAAAAAAATTTGCTGCGGAATTATTTAATTCCGCAGCTAAAGTCAATTTTGGAACTGGGCAAAACATGAGTTAAATATAATGCAGATCATTATATGGTAAGAACTACATGAGTGGAGCACTGGTTGGAAGCTTGTTTGCCAGGTAGGAGGTTTAGGTTCAAATCCTAGCGCGAGCATATGCTTGAATTAATTCTCCTTTGTCTGTGGGTTAAGCTGGGCCACGTGCGTGCAGGTCCATGAGACGGGCTTATAGCGTCAGATATCTTTCTTTTATTTTTTTTTAAAATTATGCTCAGCTGCGGAATTAATTTAGCGTCGAGGAAAATGGCTACGGACGTAATCCGCTGCTAATCCCGCCGCCGACCCTTTTTAGCTGCGGTTTTGGCCTAATAGCGGTGGTTTTTTTTCCGTAGCTATTTTTCATTTTTTTTGTAGTGATTCACTTAATTTCAGTTCAGATCAGTTTTATCTAGGTGAATCAAACGGAACCTTAGTAGATAGAAGCACACTGATGACGGAATGTAGCATTAGTGGATAAATTAAACGGGATAGTAGTAGACTAGTAGTTAGTCAAATAAGGCAAGCTAAACAAGAAATAACAATGTTTATAATAGTCTTGTAAATTATAATTACTTTTCACATTTTTGTCAATGTTTGCGGTAAAATATGAGATTTCCTATGTTAAACATGCAATTGTCTTTGTAGATATACAACAGTTGGATAACTATGACATTATTAAGAAAATAGAAAAATAATCATCCAATCCACTAACTTAATTAGTATAAATACCTAAGCACATTTAGTATGTAAGATATCAAAAACTCATAACCAAAGTACCTTGCTAAACTAGCTAGGCTAAACCCCTTTCAAAATTCTTAATCGATCAACATGGCCAAAGTTCCATCTGCCTATCTGAAATTCGCGATTGTGTTGATTCTGTTGTTGAGCATATCAGGTAATTTTGCTATTTCTTTTCTCTAGCTTTCATGTTCTTTTCGCCCTTGATGTATTAGGATCCTCTTCAATACGTCATTTTCCGCCATTCACGGATTACCCTTGTATATATTTGACACGTGTTATACAAATAATGTCAAGCATCCACAAATATAATGCTTAAATGCTGACAATAATGTATTGGAAAGGAACCCGTCCTATTTATAAAAGGAACTCTCTAATTAATGCTAATAACTTTTTTAATACAATGACAGCGGTGATATCTGCAAAATGCATCAAAAATGGAGGAAGATGCAGAGAAGATGTAGGACCTCCATACTGCTGCTCTAACTTTTGCTTGCGCCAAGTTGGACAATCCTATGGTGTTTGCAAACATCGCTAGACACCATCACACCAAGATCTTTCTATGGACTATGGGCAGACTTTGGCTGGAGCTCCCATACTATATGCGTGAAAATAAGCCTCTAGTTCGTTTTATTATGAGTGTTTCTCGTGTGTTGTGTGGCCTTTTTTTTTTTTTTTTTTTATGCTCGTCAAAGTGTTGCCTTCTTTTGTATTCCATATGAGAAGGTAGATAAAAATGTTATGTAATGGTTTTTAATGAAATAAGAGGCTTTACTGTGAATTGTGGTAATTCTTCTTATATTATTTGTAATATATATTGACTGAGTACAGAGTATGTTACAAGGTAGTGGGCCTAAGCTTAATAGGAAATTATTGATTTTTACAATATTTTCCTATATACATATTCTATCACACCCCGCAGTTGGAGCGGGAGGTAGACGAACGCTCAGATTGTAGCGAAAGTCATTAAACAGAGTCGTAGAGAGGCACTTTTCACGGGAGGTAGACGAACGCCGTAAAAATTTCTGCATACTAGGAGCTAGACGGTTCGTCTAGAACACGAACCTGACTGAGGGCAACCTTTTCACGAACAAAGTGAATGTCAATCTCTATGTGTTTGGTCCGCTGGTGCTGTACAGGGTTAGTGGAAAGATAGACGACACTAACATTATCTCAATATACAAGAGTGGCACGAATAACAGGGCAACGCAACTCAAGGAGCAAGTTGCGCAACCAACAAGTCTCAGCAACAGCATTGGCGACACCACGGTATTCAGCTTCAACACTGGAGCGGGAGACGGTGCCCTGGTGTTTGGACGACCAAGAGAGCAAATTGTCACCCATGAAGATGCAGTAACCAGATGTCGATCGACGTGAGTCCGGGCACCCTGCCAAGTCAGCGTCGGAGAAGGCAATGAGACCGGTGGTCGCAGAGGGGTATAACTGAAGACCATACTCAAGGGTACCCTGAATATAGCGAATGATTCGCTTGAGAGCATGCAGGTGCGGTGCTCGGGGGTCATGCATGAACAAGCAAATTTGTTGTACTGCGTAGTGTAGACACCGAATTTTGACTCGTGTTTTTTTTGTAAATAATTATTACAGTTAATATTAGCATTAACTGTAATTACCTTAATTAAAATAAATCATTTGGGCTAAAAGGGCATTTAAGGTCCACAATGTGACCCAACCCTTTGGGAAAGCCAAACCTAAAGCCCAAAAGAGAAAATAAAGCAAAAATCCAAAAAAATAAAATAAAAGAGAAAATACAAAAATAAAAAAAGGAATAGAATTATGATGTTATGCATGATATCATTTCATGATATCATCTTATGATGTCATGCATGACATCGCAATATTCATATGTTCCCATCCAATAGGTAAAGACAAATGGTAATAATGATGATAAGTGGGGTTACCGAAATACCCTCACCTTTTCATAATTTAACCCCCCACCCAAAAAATAAAATAAAAAAGCAATAAAATTTCTCTCCTCACATCCAAAAAAGGAGAAGAAAAAGAAAAAGAAAAAAAAAAAAGAAATTACCCCCCACCCCCTCTACGTTTTTTATTTCATTTTTTTATTTAACTAGTTACATCCCCTTGCGATGCAAGGTTCATGTGTTTTTAACAACTAAAATATTTTTATTGGTACAAACTTGCAACAAATTTTCGCATATGTCACATGTTGCTACGAAGTTCCTAATATATGTATCTCTCCCTTTCTATACTCAAATCAAAATTTTTTGCTTTCCTGGTACGTTCCGTGTGATGCACGTTTTTATAAAATATATTTGGTTTCATATAAAATAAATTTTTTTTTTATTGAATTATTAATGCAATAGTATATTAGATACATCCCTAATAGACATATAGGTGAAGTGAATTTTTATTGGAATTTATGATATTAAAATAAGAATTAAATAGTATAAAGGAAGATACATGCACCTGGGGTATTTGATGACATGTCAAATTTTGCTTATGTCTCGAAGCCTACGTGTCAATCTAGCATGGGTGCACATCCACTATATATATATATATATATATATATATATATATATATATATATATATATATATATATATATATATATATATATATATATATATATATATATATATATATATATATATATATATATATATATATATATATATATATATATATATATATATATATATATATAATAGATTTTGCTTTCCTATTTCTATCTCATCTTCCCACCTTATCTCCCCCATTCTCTCTCCTACTCACTTCCACCTCATTATATTCCCTCCATCATTTTTCTTCACCACATTTTTGACAATTGTCACCCTTCTCCTCCACATCTTCTTAACCTCCATCTCACCATCCACCTACCCTCCCATCCAACCATCCATTTCTCCTTAACCCTAATTCTCCCCCACTTTTTCCCCTTATAAATACCTCCTCAAACTTCATTTTGAGGGCCCTTTGCCTCTTTCTCCCCTCTATTTCTTAAAATGTCTTTCTCTCTCTAGTTTTCCTACCATCTTTTTCTAACTTACTTCAATTTTTAAAGCTTTTCTAAAACTTCTCCTAATTTCTAAAACTTCTTTTTTTTTTTTTTTTTTATCTAATTAGTGCAAACTAAAGGGCGTTTGTACTAATTAAATTTGAAGATTGAGATTTCTAGATCTACGCAAGGGTAATATTTTATCTCTCTCTTTCAATTATTTTTTTCTAAGTGTTTTCACTATTCATTTCATTTTGTATATAAATTGCTATTAAACACTATTATCCCCTTAATAATCCCATTTTCACTGGTTGGACTCAGTATAGGTGTGGGCACATCTCACCCTATTTTTTGAGCGGCCAAAATTCATAGGTAAGGGTTCAAATGCCCACTCGAACCAGTCTCCATGGGGGACTTAGATCCATCTTTTACAGAGTGATATTTTGCGGAGAGGAAGAGAGTTGTTTGTGGCAAAATTGTGTGATCATTGAATGCTTCTCTCTTTCTCACCACCATTTTCATTTTTTTTTATAATTGAAATTGAATAAAAAAGGTCATTTTGCATATAGAGGCCTCGGATTTATTTTTTGTACAAAAGTTGTAATAAGTCGGATTGTTGACAGATTTTAGGGCAGAATTCATTTGTAGATCTACGAAGATCCAACGGTTTAAAATTGATGAAATTAGTATCACAGGAAACCACGTCCGGAGGGATTTCTAACGAGATACAATTAATCCAAATCCAACAGTTACATCGTCCACAATTGAATTTTGAAGTTTCTGTGTCTAAAAATGACTAACGTCCATATATCTGTAAATAACTAATAAATGGATACGTTTTGAGCTTGGTCTATTTATAAGGAAGTTTAAGAGCACATCCCCAGATTTCTACAGACACCTATTTTGTCCAGTTTGGATACCAAATGAATTTTAAATGAATTTTCAAAGGGCGAAGTAGTGCTGTACCTCTGAAGATTTTCTCACATTTCGACCTTATAAATAAATGGCTCAATTTAACCACTTAAGGTAGTGTGTTTTTCTTGATAATTTTTGTAGGAAGTCCTTAGTGTGTGTACTTCAATATGTAAAGAAGAATTCAACTTTAACGAAGTATATTTAATTCTACAATTAATCAATCGAGCATAGTTTAGAAATGATAATGTTCACTTAACTGAGAGGTCTGTGGTGTTTGGCACCTTTTCAATGAAGTATGAACTTTGATTTGGATAATAGACTCAATAAGAACCAATTTAGACTTCGAAATCACTCCATTCGGAGGTATTTTAGATTTTTAATGAATTAATCAAACCGAGTTTGGTTCTGTCAAAATGAACATATGGTTAGTTTAGAACATTAGGGCTTTTGTATAGTTCTTTTGTTTATTTTTGTTAAATGACTTATACTTGTCTAAATTCATGAAATTTTGTGTACATATCCACCTTCAAGTCTAATCCCTGTAAATATTAGACCTACATCACTTGTAGATAACGCCCAGTAAATCAAAAACCAATGGTCTATCCAAAGACTTCCAAAAGCTCGTAAATCGTGAATAACTCACCAACCGTCAACTAACTTGACTTGCGATTTTTACAGTGGAAACATGAAGTAAAATAAACCAAGTTAGGTTTTTGAAGCACTCGATTTGGTTGAGTTATGATCGAGATATGAATTTTAGAATTTCTGTCCAGATTATTGTAAAAACGGTTTTGTTCGATTATACAAGCGATTTTCGTTTAATTCTCAAGCAAACCCACAAAAATACGAAATTCTCCAGTTATTCTTTTAGTGTGTCTCACTAATTATAAAAATTAAATTTGGAGTCAATATGTCGCGTTTGGATTAATCCCTTGTTGGTTCTTTCAAACCGCTCTTGTAAATAACCGATTCTCTTGTGAATAACCAATTATTTTGTAAATAAATCAATTCTTTTGTAATGAACCAATCCTTTGTGAATAAGTCCAACGTTTGAAGACGAAGATAAGACCGAGCCCCCAAGGCGCCATGTACATGAAGATCAAGTCTTTTTCTCCTTTTTAGGAATTTTTAGACATCTTTTGTATTTTATTGTAAATACTCAATTTGTAATTTGTTTATTCCGATGCCTCTTTATTTGCATTTTGTACATTTGCATCCATATGCTTCCACCTCATAATACAATTCGGAAAATAAAATAGAAAGAACTTCTCTCACTTGTGTGATATAATATGCCAAAACGTTTTAAATAAAACCAGTGTATTCGTTTATGTACACAACCTGGCCCAGGGCCAAATTCGAGGTTAGAATCAGAAATTTGCTTATACACGATCGTCGGTGCTCCACCTACCATTCCATCAAACCACTTTCATACAAAATCACATTCCCCAGTGGAATCGACATTTCCCCAGTGACAACCATTTTCCCCAGTGGAATACCTATGATCGAATAGAAGTAAATAATTGATCGTCCCCTCTTATTTGGCTTCGGGTCATCCCGGGGGATCCTATCGGAAAGACTCTTTTAAACCATTACCCACCAATACATATCCATACTCTACACAAATCATCCATTTACTCACCCCCAATGAATGCTATTCCCCAGTGAAGAACGAATATTTTTGAGAAGTCTAATATTTATACTCAAAGCTAAGAATTGGGTTGATCCCCGTATATTTACCAAATATTGTTGGGTTGAACGCCTCTGATCAACATGCAAATCTTCCCATTTGAGCATTTTCGTACTTCTTCGAGGAGAGTAGGGGGTTCCTCGGATCAATTCGACTCTAAGTTGCGAGTCATCCCATAAGTTTCTCAATTATATCCTTCTTTACGGGAAAGAACATCCTTACCCGCCTTAGTGTCACCCAAGGAGTCTTACTGACCGGATTCCCCGGTCAGAATTACGTAAGGGTTTTGATCCAGGAGTAGATTCAAGACCTATGATGAATGGTACGTAGTGCAGTATTTGCAATATCCAAACCCGCCGTACATAAACGAATATACCGATTCAAAACCGATCTTTGTATACAAGTGTGCTATGTGACAATGTGTAAATATGTGCTTTTTCTTTTATCATTCAAGGCATTAAGTAATTCAATTCAAAGTTTTCATATGGGATACAACGTATTAGTAACGAGCCCATACTCAGTACGGAGGAGGAGACGGGTCCGAGGACGTCCGCACCTTCTAACCTAGACCCCGAACCAAGATATCTGAATTCGCAGACCAGTCAAAGAATTTTCGTGCCTTATCGTGATGGAGTCAACTTTTGGGTTTCTTAATTGGTTTTCTTTCAAATCTTTTATAAAACCCTTTCTTTTGTAAAAACCCGTCCTTGTTTGGGTCATAACTAGGTGACGACTTTTCTTTTGTAAAAACCCGTCCTTGTTCGGGCCATAACAAGGTGGAGACTTCGAACCTTAAGATTATTCTTTTGACAATTGGCTCTTCAATCGGTTGATTTCCATGGGACGTGCCTTTGGCATGTAACGCAACTATTCCCGGGTCCTAATCAAGAAAACCCGAGAATCTGGCCCCACATGCATGGGGCAAGATCGAGGCATCGATACCCGCAGTGGTTTGATGGATACCCAAGGAAGACACATGGAGTGGATCAGGGGGCTAATTTATGTGGGGTAGAGGAGGAGAGATTGGGATAGGATAGACACCCGAAGACACGAAGGTGAGTGTAGAAGGGGTTTTTTTGAATAGACGGAAGAAGAGAGTTTCTTTTGAGATGACGGTGGAAGGGATGAGGTTAAGGAGATAGGCGGCCATATGGAGGACTTCGACCCAATAGTCGGATGGTATTTGTGCGTGGAAGAGGAGAGTGCGCACAACGTTGTTAATGCTACGAATCATACATTCAGATTTTCCATTTTGTTGAGAGGTACGAGGACATGAGAAACGGAGGACCATGCCATTGGATGAAAATAAGTTGAGAAGAGGTGTATTACCGAATTCCCCCCCCTGATCACATTGGAAAGATTTTATCTCACAATTTAATTGGGTGCGCACATAAGCCCGAAAGTGAAGAAATTTAGAAAAAGCATCACTTTTACGACGTAAAGGATAAACCCACAAAAATTGAGAGAAATGATCTAGGAAAATAACATAGTAGCAAATGCCGCTAATACTGGGGATAGGGGACGTCCAAAGATCCGAATGCACAATGTCAAAAGGGGAGGATACGACAGTGTCTGAGCGATAAAAAGGAAGTCTAAACATGCTTCCCTAATTTACAAGCGTGACATAGAGGGGCCGCTTTGTCATTATTACACTCAATAAAACCATTACTAACTAAAGACTTGATAATAGACTCTCCCGATGACCCAACTGTTAATGCCAAGTGGAGCGGGTGCAAGTGAGAAAGGCGGTAGGATTAGATGACTTTGTGGTGGTGGAGGTGACCGGGTAGAGTTCCCCAGAGCTATCACATCGGAGGAGAGGGGTCCGCGTATGAAAATCATAGACAGAGAAACCATAAGGGTCAAAGGCAACAACACAGTGGTTTTCACGGACAAACCGACGGACAGAGATAAGGTTTTTAATTATGTGGGGGGCAACTGAGACATTTTGAAGGTGAAGGGGACGGGAGGAGGAGGGTAAGAAAGTGTATCCCATACATGTCACAGGAATAGTATTACCATCACCAACAGTCACATAATTATTAATGCTTGAACCAAAAATAAAATAAAGGATACCTGGCTCGGATGTCAAATGGGCGGTAGCTCCCGTGTCCATGTACCGACCTGTGTCGCCCGGGTCCTGAAGACTCATGGTGTTGAACGCCTGAGGAAGAGTGGTGGTCGGCTCCGCGGGGGCGGAGTAACCTGCAGGAGGTGCCGCGAACCACGTCCAAGGAGGGGAGACGTGGCTGGCGGGCTGGGCAGTCGCGGGGTGAGTACCCGCGACGACCACCTGGGCTAGGTCGGCAGTGGGCTGGCCAGGTGCGGGGCCGAGGATGCCCGCCGGCCTGGAGGGCAGCTGGGCTCGCGGTGGAGCTAGAAGGCGCGTGGAGGGTCGGCGGATACCAATGGGTGGGCGGCCATGGGGCCGGAGCAGGGGCAGAGGAGGTGTCAGACCGCCCACCCCTGTCACCCTTTCCACGGTTGTTTTTGTTGTTGCGATTCTTGTTGTGGTGGGTGCTTTTGTCGGGGTCGGTGGTGAGCAGTTGGGGAGAGGGTGAGGGAGGTGGGTTTGCGGGTGAGGCCGAGTATGGGCTGGGTGGTGGATGGTTGTTTTGGTGGAGGGGGGCGGTCGGGTATGAGGGAGGAGGAGGAGGGGCCGTGAAGTAGGCATGGTGGGTGGGGTAGGCCGAGGGGTATGGGGATGGGTAGTTTGGATTTGAGGATGGAGATGGGTAGATACTGGGGTATTGGTGTTGAGAGTAGAGGAGCATGGCGGATGAGGGGTGGTCATGGTGGGGAGAGGATGTGGTTTTTGGTGGTTTGGCAAGACGTTGCTCCTCAAGGAGGAGCATAGAGCGGGTTTGAAGGAAAGTGGGGAAGGGCTTGTGACGTTGGATGACATTATGGATGTTGTCGAACTTATCAGAAATGCCATGGATAGTGTGATTGACAAGTTGACGCTCGGTAAGGGGGCTATCAATATTACGAAGCAAATCGGCCAAGGTCTTGATTTTAGCACAATAATCATGAAAAGATAAATCACCCATTGACAAGTTATGAAGTTCATTTTCAATTTGGAGGGCCCGGGCTTCTTTATTATCACGGAACAAATCCTCAAGTGCAAGCCATAGGGTTTTAGCTGTGCTCTTAGGTTTTAAGATCATTTGAAGTAAGGATTGGTTAATGGTGCCATAGTTCTATGTTTTAACTATACCATCAAGGCGTGACCACTCCAAATCATGAGGTCCGGAGGCCATGGAGGTCCCATCCAGGTGTCCTAGAACACTAAAACTAGTACAATAGGTCTCAAAAAGTTCCCTCTAAGCATCATAACTCAAGTCATTCAAGTCAAGGGTTAAAGGGACATGAATGGGTGATGGTGGGGGAGGTGGGAGGGGGGTTTATCATCAATAGCCATAATATAATTGCTAAAAAAGAATTAAATGCAATTAACACAAGCAAGTAATGAAACAAGAGGGGTGGGCGTGAGTTGCCAGGAGAAGGACAAGGAGAAAGGGTGAGAGAGGGGAGGACGGGATTGGAGGAGGTAGGGGTAAAGTCGGCAGCGGAAGACGACGAGGGGATGTGGCAGCAGGCCGGAAGGCGCAGGCGGCAACAGGCGGACGGCGGACCGAGCGGCAGCGCACGCAGGTTGCGTCGGGGGCAGCGAGTTGGCGGTCGACCAGTTTCACGGTGTGAGGCAGATTTGAGGAGGGTAGGGTTTTTTCTTTGATACCATGTGAATTGCGGAAATTCCTCTTGGGAGTTTCCTGTATATTACTTGCAATATATACTGATTGAGTACAAAGTAAGTTACAAGATAATGGGCCTAAACTTAATATGAAACTATTAATATTTACAATATTTTCCTATATACATATTCTATCATTTACTTTATATATGTAATATGGTGTGCGTTCTTGTCAATGTTGGGGGGTAACATCAAACCACTTTAAAAAGGTTAAAAAGACCATTTAACTTCGAATGAAATATAAATTATGGTAAGACATAAACAACAGTGAAATATTTACAAATTTTCTTGGAAGTGGTTTTCTAATTAACTTTGCCATTATCCTCTAAACTGAATTGGGGCATGCATGGAAATCGCCAATCGGATCTCCATATGATTTGCACACACTACCTATGGTTCTAGATCGAACTCGATAACCTAACTCTACTACTACTCTTACCACTATAAGGCCTCCACAATGTTAGCCTCTAATAACTATGCTATGCACTCTCTCTAGCTACTTCTATACTTTGGCTCACCCATGCATATAAGAGCTAGCTAATTTGATTTGCACACACGTAACACGACCTACGTGTTTGGGTCGAAGCCGATAAGAAGGCCTATGTCGTGACGTAACACCATTACCATTCTCACTAGTCACTACTATAAGACATTCACAAAGGGTACGTAAGGTTAGTGTAACACCCCGAAATTTCCGACCAATTTTTTTTTTTAATAAATACATTGCAGCGGAAAATAAACGAAAATTCCAAGGTGTTAAGCCGCATTTAATAAATTAAATGCAAGGCCCAACCAAAACTAAAATAAATAATACTAACATTAATAATTCACACCAGTTAAATCACAAAAGTTCAATAATAATCCAATTCCAATATACCCATATTCCACATGAACCAATCATAAGGTTCTATCCATTACTCACCATATAAAATCCAAAATCAATATCAATTTATCTATAATAAGCCAATATTCCAATAATCAACCAATCCATACTTCCCATAAAATTACTTCACATAATTAATCCATCATACATGTTTTTTCCATATAATTAATCCACCATAAATTAATTCATCATAAAATCATCTCAAATGATAAATCCATGACCATACAAGTAAAATTTAATATAATCCATCCAAGCATAGTCAAATATACCACTTAGCACATACTCAAACTTTTCATAGGGTTGAGTAAAATTGTCGACATAGAATTACCTTGATTCTTATGCTCCAAACCAAACAAACTCAAATCTGAAATTAGCATGCGCAATCTGAAATAAATTCTCGAACGGAGCATCAAACGAAGTCCATATCATCTAAAAATTGGCTTACAGGCTGAGGACATACTAAGGTTCAACTATACCGAAAGGTTTGTACAAATCATGTGTAGGTTTTGAGTTATGATAGAACAAAGTAGGCGGATCTAAATCTCGCATCAGCACTGCGCTGCCTCAAGAGAAAAAAGAAATTGGGGTATCAAAAGAACTCTAAAAATTATGAAACTTTGCATTCTAGTTCTAGACATTTGGTTCTAAAATATATCCAAAATTCAAGTACACACGATAAATAAAACAGGAGAAACGGATTTTTCAATCCAACAGTGTGTGCTAGACAGGTTTTAGGACTTTTGTGAGGCTTGTGAGAGAGAAAACATGACTGAACTTTATTGATTCACTAGGGCACGAATGAAGAAGAAAAGAATCATATTTAATGGTGTCAACGGCTATTTATAAAGGTCTAGAATCATTGACCAAGTTAGAATCCTAATCGGACTATAACACAACTCAATTAAGGAAACTATCTCAAAGTAAATATCGTTTCCTTTCTCAACACCAAATAATAAGGAAATCAATGTTAATAAATATTTTTTCATCCAAAAATTCATATTCAAATCAAATAATCACATTATTGCATATTATAAATATTATAAATATGCGGGGTATTATATTCTACACAAAAACTTGTTTAAGACGGTCTTTTGTAACTTTTGGTGAGACAGGGGTCACTTTTTAGTATAATAAGGGTCACTGCTCACAATAAGTGACCCCTACATTGCTAAATAGTGACCCCATTTTTCTGTAAGTTGGTCATACACAAGACTTGCTCTACATTCTATCCCCCTTAAAAGAAGTTTCGACCCCGAAATTTACAAACCAAAACCAACTTCTCAACATATGCAATGCAACCATGATAAAAATGTATGTGTTTTTATGCAGATGTTACACCCTTCCCCCCTTTACAAAGGTTTCGACCTCGAAACTAGAGTAAACAATTAATCTCACTCAAACTCATAGCATTCCATCTTATCCGAAGGTGAGCCAAAAATCATGACTCAATAATCAAATAAATCAACCATATTCCAATCCACAACTTCCACCATTCACCCATTCAAAGTAAAATAAGTCACAATAATCCATATAATTTTCATACAAGTAATAAATTTCATATACTCTTTATTTCTATATTCGCAGCATTTGTAATACAACAACATTGATTAGTACTCTCTTGAGCACTTTAAAAATTCATAAGACCAATAATAGAGCAACCACACTCCTCGGCTTAGTAGCACATTTTAATTCACATAGTCCTATTCTCATTACTAATTTTATTTTCCTTAGTTTATACACGAAATATAATTTAGTATTGACCTTAACCTAGAGCTTTGATACCAACTGTATCAAAGCCAACTCTGAATACCAATAAGGAATGAAGAACAACGCGAGCATATGAAGATGCAAGCGTTAAGCCTAAAACTAACCTGCTTTGATACCAACTGTAACACCCCGAAATTTCCGACCAAGTTTTTTTCTTAAATAAATACAATGCAGCGGAAGATATACGGAAATTCCAAGGTGCTAAGCTGCATTTAATAAATTAAATGCAAGTCCCAACCAAAACTAAAATAAATAATACCAACATTAATAATTCACACCAGTTAAATCACAAAAGTTCAATAATAATCCAATTCCAATATACCCATATTCCACATGAACCAATCACAAGGTTCTATCCATTACTCACCATATAAAATCTAAAATCAATATCAATTTATCAATAATAAGCCAATATTCCAATAATCAACCAATCCATACTTCCCATAAAATTACTTTACATAATTAATCCATCATACATATTCTTTCCATATAATTAATCCACCATAAATTAATTCATCATAAAACCATTTCAAATGATAAATCCAAGACCATACAAATAAAATTTAATATAGTCCATCCAAGCATAGTCAAATATACCACTTAGCACATCCTCAAACTTTTGTACAAATCATGTGTAGGTTTTGAGTTATGATTGAACAAAGTAGGCCGATCTGAATCTCGCATCAGCACTGCGCTGCCTCAAGAGAAAAATTATTTGGGGTATCAAACGAACTCTAAAAATTATGAAACTTTTCATTATAGTTCTAGATATCCGGTTTTAAAATATATCCAAAATTCAAGTACACGCAATAATTAGAACAGGAGAAACGTATTTTTCAATCCAACAGTGTGTGCTGGACAGGTTTTAGGACTTTTGTGAGGCTTGTGAGAGAGAAAACGTGACTGAACTTTATTGATTCACTAGGGTACGAATGAAGAAGAAAAGAATCAGATTTAATGGTGTCAAGGGCTATTTATAAAGGTTTAGAATCATTGACCAAGTTAGAATCCTAATCCGACTATAACACAAACTCAATTAAGGAAACTATCTCAACGTAAATATCTTTTCCTTTCTCAACACCAAATAATAAGGAAATCAATGTTAATAAATATATTTTCCTCCAAAAATTCATATTCCAAATCAAATAATCACATTATTGCATATTATAAATATTATAAATATGCGGGGTATTACAGTTAGCCTCTAACTATACTCACTCTACTTCTATACTTTGCTCACCCCTTTAAGAGCTCGCTAATTTCGTCATCGAACGAGGAATTTCTCATCCCCCAGTGATAGTTTGTCTTTCAGGTTATTGAGGTCCATTTAGAATAATGGATTGACCCTATTCCCATAATACATTTGTAGACACAAAATATGCGTCTAAGACAAATAACAAAGTCAAAATATATGAAAAAATATCAATTGTATATTTATCAATAAATTTGGGTTACAACCTCTGTATATTCTCTATTTCGCAAAGAATATAAAAAATCCTTGACTCGATCTCCACTTTGATTTGGCGACAATCCACGAACTAGAACGGTAGCTAGATCGCAAGCGTCGATTTGATTTGGTGAACAATGACCAATTAAGGCTTGATCTTGTTCAAAAGATTGATATCTTGATGTAGACTTTGAGACGATGGTCGATAGACTTTATCTTGATTTGAACTAGATTTGAGGGTCTAGGCTTGATATCGAATGGAAGCTTTAAGTTGGAGATCAGAAGAACCCTTGATTGATGACTTGGCCGGAGTCTGTGATGGAGATCTTCGATTGTAGACGAACTGCAACTTCACCTTTTGATGACTTGGAAGTCTTTGAGTTGGTGTTGGGGCAGAGCTTCGCCTCTGGGTTTTCTGCCTTCCTTTTTCCTAGGGTTGTCCCCTATTTTATAGTGGAAGAGGAGAGAGTTGTAGATGGGTGGATTCTATGTAGTTCATTCCATAAGAGAGTTTGGTATACTTAGTGCGTAAATATATGAGAGTATTTTTGTAAAACTATTGTTGGATCCTAAATCTCAAATACTAGACTGAAGCTATAATTATTAATCAGCATTTTGTAAGTTATCAAATGTATATGCTCCTTGATCTCGATTTTTCAATACCCAATTTGCGCGTAAAGTTTAGTGTATTCTCGATCTTCATAACATGACAAATTTGTACTACAAACACAAATACACAATACTTTATAAAAGATAAAACGTATAATACTGTTGGTACACAATCTTTATTATTATTTATATACCTTCTCTTACATAAAAGAAGGTATATATATATAACAAAAATCACACATACAGTACACATACAAGAAAAGTTTTGAACGACGACGTCGAGGCTCATGTTCACACGCACATAATATAGTATACGAGCGAGCTTTGGTTAAAGCCGATCAGTATACTATAAGAACTTCTTCCTTAACGGTCTTTGCAATAACCCCATGTGACCATTGTGGCTGACGATAAACAAAAGCCAGAGCAGCAATATGGAGGGCCTAGATACTCTCTACAATCAAATCCGTTAGGGATGCAATTTTGTGCAGATATAACACCTGTCAATATAATCAAAAGCACAAAAACTCGTATAAGACGACGGTTTACTATCTATAAGATGATTGTTGAACAAAACATCTTTTTTTTAGAGTAAAAACTATCAAAATAATGTTACATTTTAAATAAGTTGTGTTATATTCAATCGATCTCTATTATTTTATACCATGAAACAGTTTTTCACAAGACTTTTAATAATTTGATTAAAAGTCATGTCATAGCAAAAATATCCACTTGCATTGTAAATATCATAGAAAATCATATATTTAGAGGAGTACTGTGGGTGAGAAATAAAGCATTAAACACACAGGATTGGATTAACGTAAGAGTACGTACCTGATACGCTCAATATAACGATCAACACAATAACAAATTTCAAGTAGGCTGAGGAAACCTTAGCCATGATAATGATAAAGTGATTAAGCGATATTAATTTAATTTGGAAGTTAGCACTTAGCAAGCTAGTTTGTTGAAAGAGTAATTAACTTCAGTTATGATCTGATTTGTTACAAATTCAGGGTGCTGGTATTTATAGTAGTGTGAGAGGAGTGTGACTCTTTGTTTTTTTATTAGTATTTTTTTGTTTATGAATTTCTACCTATCCACTTGCATGCATGCTAATAACAAAGTCAATAGTATCTTAAGTATTTTTTTTATTTTACTTTTTTTTCTTTAGGGTTTTACCTTCCTTTGCACCCAAAAAATTGGTATTTCTTTTAATGCCATAAAACCTGTCTGACTTAGATAATAGTTAAATCCTAATAGCGTAGTAGCGTACAGCAATAGATAGAGATCCTTTGTAACTCTTTTTTCCCCTGAGAGAAAGAGCCTTTGTTATTTTAACAAGCTGAGATAATACATATTAGTATATCCCAACCCCTGTACTTATAAATTGACCCCGACTCGTCATGAAACGGTCTTATATAAGTAGTTTTTATTATCTAATATTTATCCTATATTACTAAATGCATTAATACTGGATTAACATTAAAAATTATTTGCTTAAATTTAAGCACCAAAAAGTTTTAATTTAGTTTTTCAAAATAAAACAATAGTGTTTAATATTATAAAAATCCAACATGCTTTTGAATAGTTCCATATTGACGTGGTCCAAAGCATCGCTATTGTGTATTGACAGTTTCAGTGGTACTAATCATAATCAATCAATCTATATATATATATATATATATATATATATATATATATATATATATATATATATATATATAGGCATATTCCGGGAGTAATGAGGCACGCCACGTAGGCGAGAATTTTAAGAGCGCACCACCTAAGCGAGAATAAAGACAAAAAAAATCTGGTGTGAAACGTTTAGGACTCTAGAATCCCTACTATTTAGGATTCTTGAGATGTGATAAACCTCTAGAGTTTTATAATAGTCATACTAGAACTCTGTCAAATATTTGAAATTAGATATAACTTTTTCTACCGACCTCAAAAATATTAACCTTTATACCATGAAATTCGCATCGAAAAATACTTTAGAACGAGATGTATATACGATATATGAAATATGTAAGATCGCACGTATATGTTGGTTCCCATAAATAAATAATAATAATAATATTATTAACAGTAAAATTAAGGCTGAACATAAAAAATGAGCAAATATCTTTAGCCACCTAAGCGATATTTTTAAGAGCACGCCACATAAGAGAGAATATTAAACAATAAAATTAAAGTAACACATACTTTGAACAAAAAAATAAAAAATAAAAAGAAATAGAAATAAGAAAAGAAAAATAAGATTTTTCACATAAAGAAGTTTCATAGTAATAAAGTTTCGGATAATGAAAAAGAGAGATTGAATTTTGCTAAATAGTTAGTGTTTTATTGACGACATAACTACTTTATCTTTGTCTAATATTCAAACTCGAATATAACTATCATACACATCTTTAAAAATAATAATATTTACACATATTTGTATCGAAAAGTACTTCGAAATGAGATGCATTCATAATATGTTTACAATAAACATATAAGATTGTGTTACAATATTAATTTCAGTAAATAAATTTTAAAGTATGATATTTACTAATAAAAGAAAAATAAAAACAACAAAATATATAAATTTGAACGCGTGCATCCCACGGGAATCGCGCCACATAGGAATGTCATCTAAGCAAGCAATAAACAAAAACTAAATAAAGGTTAGGAAATGAAATATAGAGCTTGAGTTGTGATGGACCTCTAGAGTTTCATAGGAGCTATATTAGATCTCTGTCAAATATTTATATAATCAAATATAACTTTTTCTACATGTCTAAAAAATAATCTTTTAAATCATCAGGTTCGCATCGAAAAGTATCTTAAAACGATATTCATTTACAATATGTATAAGAAACATGTAACATTAGTTTGAAAATAAATTTGAGCAAATATATTTTAAGTCCGTGCATAGCACAAGTTTGATCACTAAGTTGCATCACCTCAGCAATTAGTCTCAACAAACAAAAAAAAAAAATAATTAAAAACACACAACATAAGCCAGAAATATATTTTAGAATATTGAAAGAAGACAAAAAAGAAGTGGAGAATGTGATTAATGTCTCTCCTCATGTTCACATTTCACCTTTTATTAATTTGCCTCTCTATTTGCTATCTGCGAGACTACAAGGCCAAAAGTTGACATGAATATAGCGGGAGTCTAATGAAAGTTCGATGTTTCATGTATATTTAAATTTATTAAGAGGTTATCGCATTGATTCAAGGCTCCTCCGATATGATATATAGTGTTTAAACATCGATCTAACAACGATTTTAAAGTAACCATTTTCGGAGATGCAATTTGGTTAGAACCCTAATTGTATTTGAGGAGGATTATGATAACTAATATCTTTTTTTATTCAATGACTCACATAATCACTTCTCCATTTTTTCGAACGTTTTCTCACCCTTTATTCTTCCTACATCTATTTGCTTTCAAGTTTTCTTATCTATTCTAGCAAATATAATCATGATGATCCGAGGGGCGTGAAAAATAAAAGAGAGGTCAACCTAAATCACTAAGGATAGCATGAAACTAACATCACTACATAGCATGCATAATCATAATCAATTAGAAAATTTTTATGATTTCTTTTTTCAAACAGGCATGTTATTGTGCGTATTTCACCAAATGAATATTAATATACAGACATTTCACTCAACCAGTGCAACGCACGGGCTTTAAAACTAGTATCTATATATTAGAGGCATTTTCTGACGGCATTGAACGCGTCCACCTAAGCGAACCTTTTTTTTTTAAAAAAATAACAATAATGAAGCATAAATAAAAAAATAGAGAATATTATAGTTATGGCAGTAAATCATTGAATATAATGAAACATTAAGAGCGTATCACTTCTGTTTAATGTTTCAAAAATTCAAATATCTTACACCAATGAAAAGATGGCGAAACGCACTTTAAAACAAGACCCATTTGGTTATATATCTTATGCATTGACATTTTACATGAGCATATGGCGTCAAACAATTATAATCATAATTCATAATCATAATATCTAGAGACATTTTTTGACAGCATATAATACGTACACCTAAATGAGTTTTTTGGAGTTTTGTCACCTCAGAGATCCTTTCTAATTGTCTGAAAAATGGCAACTAATACGAAGTAAAAGATTTTTGGTGTCCACTAAATGGAAAACTTAACAATTAATAGTACCCTTACTTACTGCTCATGCGTTATACGGTATATGCTCTGTAGATCCTTGAGCAAGTGATATAGAATATGCAGCCTCAATCAATCACTTGATGGCCATTCATTTTTTTATTTATTTTAAGGGGCATTTTCTGACAGCATTGAACGCATCTAGCTAAGCAAGTCTCTTAAATTAAAGAGTTAAAATGTCTAACATCTTATTTAAAGTTACTTTCACCTAAATATCGTAACGGTAATGATTCACCTTTCTTTGGCAGAAAATCTAATGGTAAAATCTTATTATTGGCCAAATAAAACCTATTTCATGGTGAACTAAATTGATCATCTGAACACCAAAAGGAAGGTACATTGATCATCTAGCTAGATGCCTTTCCCGAAGGATTTTCTTAGCATAACTTGAACCAACAAATCTTGTGTAGAGATTTGCTTCCATTCAACTGCATATTACCTTTGATACATCTGATGCTCATCTATTACAAGGCCTTCTTTTTTTTTCTTTTTTTTTTTGGTAAAAGGTCGATCAGAGTGATCTTATTACCAACTAGTGGAAATGATTGTGATAAACAAGCTAAGGGAGGAAAGGCATTACATAGATCACCTTAGGGTAATAAGGTGACTGTCCTGCACTATCCAGGCCTCAAAACAGACAGATACAACTACTTAAACTTACAACAGACATTCCACAAAACACTCATCTCTTCTAGATATTTGCCCTAGTGTATTAAAACTGATTCTAGTTTTAATTTCCCTTATGATGTTCTGAGCTATCACCTCTCCAGGTGTCTCCTTGCTTCTGAAAATACAATAGTTATGTTCAATCCAAGTGTGATAAATTACAGCAGCAATGCATGGTGCAATAATTGTAGACGCCAAAAAAGCGCCTTCAGATTTCTCCGCAAAAGCCAAATGATGAAAGGAGTAATTTATAAACTTGAACGCTATTTTTACTTTAATAGGTAAGATATGGTCTCAGGTTTTTTCTCGATCGCTCCTTCATTCCCATCCCATTCAAAAGCCCGTTCAAGAGCTTTCCAACGACACCTCTCATGACTTTTTTCGACTCCCGGTCGCCAAGTTGCGAATCAGGGGTCACTACAACAATTAGTCACTTGGGCCACGAATTTCACCACGGGAGGTCAAATTTTGTGGCCAACATTTTCGGGTTTTTTGAAATTGCAACAGAAAACTATTTCATGGCCATTTCCAAGAAAATTGCCACGGGCAAAATAATTTTATGCTTGTTTTTCCACGGGAAAAAAGAAATTGTGGACATCTTGAAAAAATCGCTACGAGTGGAATAACTTCGTGGCTAAATTGCCACAGAAATATACATGTGTGGTCAAATTGCCACCAAATATATTTTTTTCGTGGCCATTTATAAATTTTGGCACGGAATTGACTAGTTTGCCACGAGAAATTTTGTGGATGTCGATATTTTTTTCCATGTAATAACATTCTAAATATAATAGTGTCCATACTTTAATCATATAAGAAGTTTAGCATTGATGGTTTGAGTCGCCTATAAACTCCGAGATGTCTCAAGTTCAAGACTCACTAACGACAATTCTAAGGTTTTTTTTATTTCTTTTTTCTTGTTTAATTAGCCACTAGTAAAGTTGTAGCTATTAAATTAACCCGCCACAAATATTCACGTGGCTAATTGAAATATTTCCACGACTCCTTTAGTGGCAAGATGTTAACATGTCACTAACAAAACTGTGGCTAGACATCTCGTTATAGTCACAAGAGTGCTTTAACTGTGGCTAAGTAGATTGCCACAGCGTTATAGGCCACGACAGGTCACGAGAAAAATTCCCGTGGCTAAGTGTTTTTGCCACGGAAATTTCATATGATAGCCACAATTATTATAGTGGCGCAAGTGACCATTTGTTGTAGTGGGTAGAACCGTCTTTTACCGCCTAAGGGTAAAATGGTCTTTTCATATTTTTCGGGACACTAAATTCCTCCGGAAAATTAAAATAGACTGGATGTCGTCATTATGACAGCCGTCAACGGCTCTGGAATAAAAACCAGAGCCGCTAGCGGCGGTGAGCTGAGCCGCTAGCGGCGCTCGCTGAGCTCCCCGGCCCGACTATTTTTTCAGCCCAAATACGACCCTCCTTCCTGCACCTATAAATACGACTCTCGACCCTCAGTTCAGAACACACAGTCTACAGTTGACACCCTCTATTCTCAGTAGTATTGATTCTGAGCTTCCCTCTCTTTCTTCCAAACTTGAGATTCTGTCTTTACTATTTCTTGTCAAACATAGCCTACAGTTCAGGTACTAAATTCCTGAGTGCTCAAATTAAATTACTTGCCTAATTGTTTATTTTCTAGTAGTCATAATGTAGATATCATGTCAATACACGTCTTTTATTGCTTCCTAACTATTGTCCTTCCAAGCATGTTTAGTCGTTGTAATGCTCAACTTGTCAATCAAATGCATGTCTAAACAAGGGTTAAAATAAATGTTGTGATGCTTGTGATGAACCAATTAATAGTCTAAGTCTAGGTTGTTAATTCGGTTTGTGTGGGAATCATGTCCTTAAATCGTTAAGCAAACTTGAGTTAGTAGAGGCCGTCATAAATGGGCGAGTTGGGTGCCTAACACCTTCCCACCTCGTACCTTCGGCCTCAAACCCTTTATTCGTGGGTACTCATATGTTCTATGAGAGGGAGTCTTTCTAAAAACATGATCAGTTCACTTATTGGATTGTCCTTTCGGATTGTCCCTTCGGTTTGTCACTTCGATAAAACGCCGATAGCAGATTTGTGACCTCTTTCATGGTTTTTATTCAATTCAAGTCTTTTCAAAAACTTTTCTAACTCGACGGTTCCTTGAACTTATCTAAACTCCCAACTTAGAAATTTTCTATAAGGACACACTCCGTGGGCTTTAGAAATCCCGAGTCCTTACAATATTTCTTTTCTGACTTTTGCATATATTCTTCCTGTTATCCACCCACCTATGCCATCTGACAATGTCATTTGGTATTTGTTCAAGTCCAGCCCAACTGCAAACTCTTCTCTTCAGATAAGACACCCAGGTACAAGAGAAAAATAAGTGAGCATGGTTTTCATCTTCAGTATGACACAACACACACTTGCTGTCTGCTTGATATATGGTAGATTCTTTCCATCCTGTCCTTAGTAAGGAGTTTATGTTTATCAGCTAACCTGAAAATGAAAGTATGCTTTGGGACAGAAACTCATGATCAAACATACTTAGCAGTTCCATAGGTCCCTTCCACATTCCTCAGTAAGCTATAACCATCAGCCATCCTATATCTCTTATTCAACCTTCTCCACACACAGTGTACAGGAAACATCATCCTAAGCTCAGACAATTTCTTAAGATACCAGCTGCAGTTCACTAGCATTTGCACCTCCCAAAAATCTCTGCCCTTTAAATAGGTACTGTCAACCCATCTCACGCACAGGTGATCTTCCTTCTGTGCAAGTGTGTAGACACCAAATTGCGTCTCTGTCCCACCAAAAACCCGATGATGATGGATATGGAATAACATGGACAGTAAGAATTTCGGAAGTGTTCGAACTCTTGATCATTGGCATAAAAAATCTCATTTCACCATAATCACATACTCTTTTCTATTAGCTTTCCAATGTCCCTTACCTTGTCCCAAACGGACACCGGAGTTAAATGATGTGATACCACAAAGTTATGGGACAAAAGAGATGCTTTGATTACCGCACTCCACTGTTCAAATAAGATTCTCCTCCATTAGAGGAATAATTCCCTAGTGGGCCTAATTTACATGGATTTCTCAAACAAATATCTTTAAAATGACATCTTATGGGTCCAAGTCCAATAAGAAACGAATGAGATATGATCCACTTACCGCGGTATACTGAAATGGACACCTCTTTAGTGTTTAGGTCATAACTATCGAAATACTCATGAGAATTGGGCTTATTATATGTCCAAACAAAGCCCTTTGAATAAGGAATCCAATACAAAAAGAATCAAAGTTTGTCTCGCTCCCTTTCGGAGCGGCTGAACCGCTTGCCCAAACCGCTTGCCCTAGCGGTTAGACCGTTAGTCCTAGCGGCTAACCATTTGTTGGAGCAGTAGCCGCTTCGACACCAAGCGGTCCCCCTTGAAAGGCGCCTGTTGGACTATTTTGTCCGGCCTTTTTGTCAGTTCCGTCCCAGACCTAAACCTACCTCTATATATACTCTTTTCCTCCGTTTTTTCAAGGAGAACACAAGGGAGAGGTCAAATTGAACCCTAGAGCTCTCTGAATAACCCTAATCTCTCAATCTTCATCCATCTTCTTCCTCCTCCACAAAATAAACAACTCTAATCATCCTTCCACCACAAAAACTGAACCTTTATCCTTTCCACCACAAATAATTTAATATCATTCATCTTCACAAGACCACACATAATTCATCTACCTTTGATCAAGAAAAAGAATCTTTGGGAATTCGTCCCTTCGTAAGTGAACATCCAAGTTCTCTATCCTGAGGGTTTATTTTCTTTAAATCAATTCTTTATAAAAATTATGTTTTTACTTAGATTATGCTTATGGTTGATTAATTTGCATATTTTCATTATGATTTTGTATATTAGTTTATTAATCATGTTCGATTAGTTTATTTCATGTTTAGTATAAAAATCATGTTTTTGCATATTTACATGTTTAATTAGTTTAATTACCATAGAATTAGATTAATTGCATGCTTAGATTAATTTTCTTATTAGTTATAATTATTGCATGAGAAACATGTTTTTACTAGCTACTTCTTTATTGCTTTAAATTAATTCCAATGAAGTTACTAACTTGTTTATTGATGTAAGTGGGCAATTGGCGCGTTAAGCAATAAAGGTAGATTTTGGAGAATATTATCATCTTGTGTATTTATTGGGTTAATCTTGCGCTTTATTAATTCATAGCATGTAATTCGATGAATCATGTGCAAAGCGATAACAATAGCAATAATTTATGTTGTTCAACCCACTTAGTTAACTCTAGGATTTGGACGGCCGGATTTGATTGGAACCGTGCAACTTTAATTATTAATCAAGATCAATTAGTAGAGGCCGTTTATTTAACGGGCGTAATTGGGTGCCTAACACCTTCCCAATTCGTACCCATACCCCTGAACTCAACTTTGGTCCTTTAGGTCATTAGAGTCAATTTATCCCAAATCGGGATTGGGGTGCATTAAACCTAGGTTGGAGTCTTTCTAGACTTTCGATTTGGGTTCTTTATTGGTTTCTAAGAGTTTTCTTTAAAATTTGGTGGAGACTCTTCAATTATCCTAAACACCCAATAGCAAAGGGAGTAAAATTCAAACCCTGGTGTTTATAGTAGCGACTCTGCTGGGGAATATTAAGAGGGTGTAACTTGAAAGTTGATCTTGATTAATTGTTTAAATTGCATTGTTCATGACCTTGTTATTATTGCTCATATTAATTGTTAGCTTTGCATTCATACAATCATTTCCATGCGCTTGCGCGACTTCCAAGCTTGTTTTAACAAGTTCTAACCAGTTTTTAGCCATTGGAGTGTGGTGAAGTGCCTTGGTGGGAATCCACTCGATTCCTCTTTGCCAAGAAACATGGATCCCCTCACCTCATGTACCTTCCTACGCATTCGTCCGTTCTATGATTAGGATAACAAGGATGCATCACATTGTCGCGCATCCCGCGGATTGTTGTACATTATTGATCATGAGTACCTTTTGACCAAAACCCTTAAGCCTACCCAATTACATGAACTAGAACCAATGTTTTAGGCTTGAAACTCTGTCCCATGTCCATGCTAGATCTTTGTGACTACATTTTTTGCGTGAATGTGTTGTTTGCCCTAATGTGAACGCTATCTTTACGTAATAGTCTGTGCCTGAGATTGAATCTAGAATATTTTTATTTTAGGAAATAATATTCCATGAATGATATCTATGATGCTTGTTGCCTTAGGAGAAAATATTTTCCTTAATTTTTTACTTCCCGTCCAAGTAATGGGTTTTAGCCAAAGATCAAAAATAAAATAAAGAGCCAGTCTTTCCTTAGTCAAGAGTATAATCTTTTATTTTATCCCAATTTGAGTCTAGAATAAAATCTCCCATTTTCTTAGTCACGAGTATAATCGTTTATTTTATCCCAATTTGAGTCTAGAATAAGATCTCTCCCTTTACTTAGTCAAGAGTATAATCTTTTATTTTATTCCAATTTTTGAGTCTAGAATAAGATCTTCCACTTTTCTTAATCAAGAGTATAATAATTTATTTTATCCCAATTTGAGTATTGAATAAAATCTCCCTTTTCCTTAGTCAAGAGTACATATTTTCTTTGTTAAGAGTCGAAAATATTCCCCTTTCCCTGTCTCTAAGTCAAGAGTCTCCGTATTTTTCTTTTATTGAGTCAAGGATCTTTGGCCTAAACATGTTACTTGTATATTATGGCAACTTTGTTGAGGAATCATTCTAGATTAATTTCCCAAATTTTCTTTCTTTCTAAAAAAAAATCATTACATTGCATCTTATTCTAGAAGCTCCATGCTAGGACATATAGAATATTTTACATTGCATCATACGTCATTCTAGAACACCCATTTACTATAGATGGATAGCTCTACTCGTTAAGTGTTGATCATACATGTTGCATCTCATATAGGACATTTAGATTGCATGAATAATCATCGTAGGTCATTTCCTCATACATTGTTCCATGGCATACACGTCTAGGTCATTCTAGAGTCTCTGCATATCATGCATTTCACATGAACATTCGCATCACTCATCTACATCATTCTAACATTTGCATGTCACATATAGTCGCATTCATCTTAGACCGCATTGCATATAGACTTGTCATCATTGCATGTCCATCTTAGACTTGCATGCTAGTACTCCAAGAGTAACTAGGAGAGTGTGTTTATCCAAAAAATAATAATATTTCTTCAAGTCTTCTCCCTCAGTGTCCCTCACCAAGTTAAGTGAATATTCAGTTTCGTAGAACAAGGAACTACGGTCCGAGGAGTTGGGAACGAGATACCAAAAGCAACCGTCTGGTTCAAAAGCAGTTTATCACTCAACCACTTTCATCTTCCATACCCGCTACCAAGGTTAGAGATAATGAAGTATCTAAGACCAATGAGCAAATGATCAAGGAGATTATGTCTTTGTTGAAATATATGGACAACCGTTTGACTGTCATCGAACAAAAACATAACGACACTCCTCCACCTAACGTGATCGCACTTGAGGCCCAAATCAAGAAGCTCGAATTAGTCTTGACCCAAAACAAGATCATAAGTGACTACTGATCGGTCAATTATGTGTAGTTTATAACCCTCTAAATACTTGCAAGTGCACAAGGTCAATGTAGTATTATTGAGTATTAGGGTGTCGTATCCACAGGGAACGAGGAATTACTATATTCTAATTATCAACCTAAATTAATCTAAAGGTAATGAAATTTGTGATTTTTGACTCTAAACTATTGCAAATAATACTAAAAGAATAAACTAACAGAGTAACGTAAACAAACTAGCTAGTAAATTGAGTAGGTTTCAACCAAGTAGACGAATACTAGGACCATGAATCCACCGCTAATCTCGTAACAATGAATTTAATTTAACCTGGGACAGTACTAGTTCTAGGTAGTAATCTAGGCTACAAGCTTCGATTATAAATAAATATGGCGATTAAACTAATGACATAACTCATCTAGGTCAAGCATAAACTATTCAAATATGACACAATTTATCTAAAACTAGCATGAATCATTCAATAAAATAATCTCAATCAGTAAATACCATCACATAACCTAAGTATCAATCTCAATCTATTAATAAATTCAACAAGAACAATTATATAGACTGAATTGAATAAACATTAAAGTAATATGGTTATGCAATCACATAGAACTAGATAATTATCCCAATAAAATAAATATTATTGTCACTAAATTAGGGCTTCATCAAAATCCTAGATAAGGAAATTAGCTAGACATAATTAGAGAAGAAAACACCATTAGATTGATGAAGGTCATGATTGAACAGTGTTGTCTTCCTCTGTTCCGTCTTCGCTTTGCTGCTTCGGTCTGCCGCCAGAGAACTCAAGTGGTCCCGTGCTCTCCGTCGTCCTGTTCTTCGTCGTCTCCCGTTTCCCCTTGAATCTTTCAACTAATCTTTTTATATATACCCACGGTCCTCGTGCCCTTGCAATTGCTTACACCGACTTGAAATCCACCGTATAAAAATTATGGGCTAAAAGTAGCAAGCCTTAAGTGAGCCTACATCATGCGTTTAATCAAAGCTTGTAAACACCTTATGGGCCCAAACAATTGTTAATGTGCTGGCCACTTAAGGGCTAAATTGCTCCATATATGAGATAAAGGCAAATGAACAAAAATAGAGTGGACTTTCATATTTGCTTCTGAGCTACTTTCACGTGTAAACAAAACTTAGAGTTCTCTTATTACGCCAAACATGGATTTTAATACTCCCTTCAAGAAGTAACCTGCAAAGGAAAAAGACAATAAACATGTATTACTACTATTAAAAATATATAACTAATGAACTAACAAATATATATAAAGGGGTTAAATTATATAATATATCGTACTTATCAACTACATGATCAATTTTGAAGGGTATTTCTCTCACATCAAGAGAAAACTCCCACCTAAGTTCTTCATGTCCGAAGTCTCTATTTTCAAAGGGACTGACGATCCAAAAGATCACATAAGGGCCTTTACTACTGCAATGAGCCTAAGAGGAGTGGATCCTGAGTTTGTCCCTCTTTTCTCACCAACCTTGGACCCCACTGTGAGGGCATGGTTTTTTCAAGATCTAGCCCAATCAAGTTCAAGATTGGAACACGGTGTCCAGTTTGTTCCTCACTAGGTACGCTGACAATGTCATTCAACCAATGACCATTAGAGAGCTTGAAACTATTAAGCAAGGTGAAAATGAAAACTTCACTGATTTTGTCAAGAGATGGAGAACCAAGGTTGCCGAAATGATTGACCGTCCATCCGAGGAAGAGCAAATTCGCAAGTTAATCAAGAACCTTCAACCAAGGTATCTTGATCATTTAAAGTTTCAAGCCATCGACACCTACGCACAACTCAATTAAGTAGGTATGCTTATTGAAGATGACATCCTCGTCCTATTAGGCAATAATACCACCAAGCCCAATGACGAAGCCCAAACTTGAGTCATAGAGTTTTAGGCTAAGTTGGAGACTTCCTCCCATTTTTTTCCTTTTATCGAGTCCAAGTCTTGTCTTAGGATCCCTTTTGAGCATTGAAATGCTTCATTTTGCATTGAATAAAATAAGCCTTTATTTATCTCTTTCTTTTCTCAAGGAATTTTTAACTTGGAAATCCAATAATGAATCTGAGTTGCTAAATCTGATTGAACGATGCTATGGACCTTAACTTCTAAGACTAATTGAGAAGGACCAATAAATATAAATAAAAAAAAGACACACATCCTAAAGTTGTACCGAGGACATGAGGCATTCATTTGGCACCCTATATTATTATCCTTTTACCTATAATAATAAAAGTTACCACTTGAAACCCATTTGAGCCAACAAACACAAGCCACTTTCTTTCTTAAACCACATTTATCCTAACCCTGGGTATGGGAAGTGTGCATCATCCTTGAGTGTCACTAAAATCACAAATTTGGTGAGGAGAACTCCACTATCTCAAAAGTTGAAGAGCTCAAGAGCAAGAGATCAAAAAAAAAAAAAAAAACATTCCAAAAAAAAAAGAAGAAAATAAAATCTCAAGTGATTCGAAAATAAAGAGAGTTTCTTTACCACAAAGTGACACCCCAGCACACTGAGGGCCTTTTATGGGTATTTGAGCCTTAATATCCCTTCTTTGGCAACCATCACCTCGGCACAACATTACAACCCAAAAGACCTCTTAGAGGTGTGACCCTTCAAAGATGTGTGTTCACTAAAAAAAAAAAAATAGCCCGCTAGGTTGAAAACCCGAAAGGGCGGCCTAGGCAAAAGTTAGGGCATAATAAAAATAAAAAAAAAGCCCGTTAAGCATATTCATTAAATGGCTTAGGCAAAAATGGCAAGCCCGCTAGGTCGATCCCCCAAGACAATGACTCAAGCAAAAGTTAGGGCACTAAAATTTGTGGTCCACGAACTACGTTTTGGCCTGATTCCGCAAGGATACGTAGGTAACCTCTTAAGAGGCCCGACCCCGTTAAAATCTCATTAATAAGTCTCACATTTCACATGTGATAATTAAAGGTTCTAAGCAATCACTTTTCATATGGCAACTCAGAATTCTAAGGGTTTTAAAATTTCCGTGATTTTTAACCCATTTTAGAGCTCAAGACTTGGAGTCGAGTTTGAATTACCTTCATCATCTTCTATCCATCACAAAACATTCCGTTGTTTTTTATTTTTAGCACTTAAGCTCAATTCTTTCATAATACCAGATCTCTACCTAGAATTCTCCACTTTGCTTTGGCTCTATACTCGCAACTCGCAACTCGTGGCTTTGCAACTGTCATCTCTTGGACCTATGACTCCATCTGAAAGTTTGTCACTCTTGATGTCATTGAAGATCCACCATCATTAGAAAAACTTTGATCCACACTGCGGAATTTTGTTTCCCCCAATTCCGATGAAAATCATTTGAAGACTTTGGGTCCTCATCTACATACGGAAGTTACTTCAACGAGTTTGGTCGCACCTCAACAATAGAGGCTTTGAATATTACATGAAGACATCTCTAGAGAATACTTGTCACACGACTTATGAGGGGCACTCTCCTTAAAATATATATATATATATATATATATATATATATAAAATAAAAAAATTAACAAGCTCTCATTTTTTTCCTTGGAGTATTGTCTGTTAGGCATACATTTTAGCATTACATGTGTCCAGTCATGTGCATCATCATTCATATCTAGGTTGCATGGAGCTTTAGGCCTAGTTATCATAACATTGCATTGAGTCTCATGACATTCATGTGCACATTTACATAGCACAATATTTGAATGCATTTGATTTGCATATCATTAGACTTTTGCATCATCATTTGATTGGGTGAGTTCCTAAACTTTATTCACTAATTGGGTCTAATCCTAGGGTTTTGTCCCATATCTTCTAAGGTCTTAGGATGTAGGTGTGTCCTATAGAACACTGTTTTCAGAAGAGTCGCGTCTTTTCTAATTATCGCATTGATTACACTCATATGCAAATGAATGTTTACGTATGTGGCTGGTTTAAACCAACTATTTTGTCTGACCTTTTATACAGGTTTGCGTTTGACCAAGAGTCAACGCATCAGTTATCTTTATAATTGACTAACCACACACGTTACTCGACCAATGGTCGAAACTATACGACATTACTTGCACGTTACATTTACCATAATATTTATTGTGTGACCTACAGCATAGGGTCTCTCCCTAAAGTCGAAGGATTTTTATTATTTATTCTATTTCTAACGAAATATTTTTATTGTGTGACTTACAGCATAGGGTCTCTCCCTTCGACTAAAAACCGAAGGATTTTTTTATCATTTATTCTATTTCTAACGAAATATTTTTATTGTGTAACCTACAGCATAGGGTTCCCCTTCGACTGAAAATCGAAGGACATTTATTGTGTAACCTACAGTATAGGGTTCCCCTTCGACTGAAAATCGAACGAAATTTATTGTGTGACCTACAGCATAGGGTCTCTCCCTTCGACTGGAAATCGAAGGATATTTATCATTTATTCTATTTCTAACGAAATATTTTTATTGTGTAACCTACAGCATAGGGTTCCCCTTCGACTGAAAATCGAAGGACATTTATTGTGTGACCTACAACATAGGGTCTCTCTGTTCGACTGATAATCGAATGACATTTATTGTGTGACCTACAGCATAGGGTCTCTCCCTTCGACTAAAAACCGAAGGATTTTTATCATTTATTCTATTTCTAACGAAATATTTTTATTGTGTAACCTATAGCATAGGGTTCCGCTTGGACTGAAAATCGAAGGACATTTATTGTGTGACCTACAGCATAGGGTCTCTCCCTTCGACTAAAAACCGAAGGATTTTTATCATTTATTCTAGTTCTAACGAAATATTTTTATTGTGTAACCTACAGCATAGGGTTCCCTTTCGACTGAAAATCGAAGGACATTTATTGTGTAACCTACAGCATAGGGTTTCCCTTCGACTGATAATCGAAGGACATTTATTGTGTAACCTACAGCATAGGGTTTCCCTTCCCTTCGACTGAAAATCGAAGGATATTTATTGTGTAACCCACAGCATAGGGTTCCCCTTTGTCTGAAAATTGAAGGACATTTATTGTGTGACCTACAGCATATGGTCTCTCCGTTCGACTGAAAATCGAGGGATTTTTTTATCATTTATTACCTATCTTATCTCTGATAAATATTTTTATTGTGTGACCTACAACATAGGATCTCTCCGTTCGACTGATAATCGAATGATTTTTATTGTGTGACCTACAGCATAGGGTCAAACTCTCGATCAAATAAACCTGAGGAATTAGTATTTTATCCTAAAATGATTGTTTATCTTTAACTGATTGTCACCTCACTCAGTTTACCTGTTTGATTCATGCAGGTATTGGAACAGGAATACTTTGACCTTTTCTCTATTCGACCTCGGCCAAAGTGGGGGCTTCTGTAGACACCAAATTGTGTCTTTGTCCACCAAAAACTCGATGATGATGGATATGGAATAACATGGTCACTAAGAATTTTCAAAGTGTTCGAACTCTTGATCATTGGCATAAAGCCTCTCATTTCACCATAATTACATACCCTTTTCTATAAGCTTTCCAACTCCCCTTACCTTGTCCCAAACGGACACCGGAGTTAAAAGATGTGATACCACAAAGTTATGGGACAAAAGAGATGCTTTGATTACCGCACTCCAAGGTTCAAATAGGATTCTCCTCCATTAGAGGAATAATTTCCAAGTGGGCCTAATTTACATGGATTTGTCACACAAATATCTTTAAAGTGACATATTATGGGTCCAAGTCCAATAAGAAACGAATGAGATATGATCCAATTACCGCAAGGTATACTGAAATGGACACCTCTTTAATGTTTAGGTCATAACTATCCAACTACTCACGAGAATTGAGCATATTATATGTCCAAATAAAGCCCTTTGAATAAGGAATCCAATGCAAAAAGAATCAGGTCAATGTAAGGTCAAACAAATAAGTTATGGACCGTCAAAATTTGTCTCGCTCCTTTTCGGAGCTGCTGAACCGCTTGCCCAAGCGGCTAAACCGCTTGCCCATGCGGCTAAAACGCTTGCCCAAGCAGCTGAGCCGCCTGCCCTAGTGGTTAGACCATTAGTCCTAGCGGCTAGCCATTTGTTGGAGCGGTAGCCGCTTGGACACCAAGCGGTCCCCTCTGAAAGGCGCCTGTTGGACTATTTTGTCCGGCCTTTTTGTCAGTTTCGTCCCAGACCTAAACCTACCTCTATATATACTCTTTTCCTCCATTTTTTCAATGAGAACACAAGGGAGAGGTCAAATTGAACCCTAGAGCTCTCTAATTAACCCTAATCTCTCAATCTTCATCCATCTTCTTCCTCCTCCACAAAATAAACAACTCTAATCATCCTTCCACCACAAAAACTGAACCTTTATCCTTTCCACCAAAAATAAACATTTAATATCATTCATCTTCACAAGACCACACATAATTCATCTACCTTTGATCAAGAACAAGAATCTGTGGGAATTCGTCTGTTCGTTAGTGAACATCCAAGTTCTCCATCCTGAGGGTTTATTTTCTTTAAATCAATTCTTTATAAAATCTATATGTTACTTAGATTATGCTTATGGTAGATTAATTTGCATGTTTTCATTATGATTTTGTATATTAGTTTATTAATCATGCTCGATTAGTTTATTTCATGTTTAGTATAAAATTCATGTTTTTGCATATTTACATGTTTAATTAGTTTAATTACCATAGAATTAGATTAATTGCATGCTTAGATTAATTTTGTTATTAGTTATAATTATTGCATGAAAAACATGTTTTTACTAGCTACTTCTTTATTGCTTTAAATTAATTCCAATGAAGTTACTAATTTGTTTATTAATGCAAGTGGGCAATTGGCGCGTTAAGCAATAACGATAGGTTTTGGAGAATATGATCATCTTGTGTATTTATTGGGTTAATCTTGCGCTTTATTAATTAATAGCATGTAATTGGATAAATCATGTGCAAAGCGATAACAATAGCAATAATTCATGTTGTTCAACCCACTTAGTTAATTCTAGGATTTGAACGACCGGATTTGTTTGGAACCGTGCAACTTTAATTATTAATCAAGATCAATTAGTAGAGGCTGTTTATTCAACGGGCGTAATTGGGTTCCTAACACCTTCCCAATTCGTACCCACACCCCCGAACTCAACAATGGTCCTTTGGGTCATTAGAGTCAATTTATCCCCAATCGGAATTGGGGTGCATTAAACCTAGGTTGGAGTCTTTCTAGACTTTCGATTTGGGTTCTTCATTGGTTTCCAAGTGTTTTCCTTAAAATTTGGTGGCGACTCTTCAATTATCCTAAACACCCAATAGCAAAGGGAGTAAAATTCAAACCCTGGTGTTTAGAAAGTGCCCATAAGAGCTTTGCCACTGCTGCTTTGTTCCAACTCTGACAATGCTTGAAATTCAGTCCCCCCCTGTTTCTTTTCTCTACGAATCAAATCTCAGCTCACAAGTGGCAGTTTACTCTTTTCCTCAGTTGAACCCCATAAAAACTTCCTGCAAACTGCTTCTATCCTTTTAATAATGCTCTGTGGAAGAAGAAAAACAGATGCCCAATACACATGAATAGACATTAGGACAGAGTTAATTAGTTGACACATTCCCATGTAAGACAAGTGTCTAGTACTCCAACATCTAATTTTGGCAGTGATCTTGTCCACAAGGAATTCACATTCCACTTTAGTCCACTTTGTTGGTGCCAGTGTCATACCCAAGTACCTCATTGGGAACTCCCCTTCCAAAAACCCAGTGAGCTGCAAAATCTGTTGTTTTGTGCCAACATCCACACGATTCATGTACACTTGTGATTTTAACTGATTGGCATGCAGACCAGAAACATCTGAGAAATGCTCAAAACCCTGCATAAGTCTTTTTACAGATTGTTGGTGACCCTTACAGAAAATCATAAGGTCGTCAGCAAAACAAAGGCTAACCAAATTCAAATCTTAATAGAGGATGATGTCTGAAATCATGTAGCTCACTAGCTTGCTTAAGTGTTCTTGTCAAATAATCCATCACCAAGAAAATGATTAGTGGTGACATAGGATCACCTTGCCTCAATCCCCTTCATCCCTTAAAAAAACTATGTAGTCCCCCATTCAAAGCAATTGAGAAACTAGCAGTTGCAACACATTGCATAACCCAGTTACAGAAAAAGAAGGAAATCCATAACCCCTTATTAAGATCTCCTCAACAAACTCCCAATGGACAATGTCATATGCTTTCCTGAGATCTATTTTGAACAGACATCTCGGAGAAACATTTACTTTCCTGTTATACAGCCTAATCAAGTCCTGACTGATCAAAATGTTGTGAACTACAGATCTACCTTTTACAAAGGCACCCTGATTATCATCAATAATATCAGGCAACACTAGTGATAACCTACTATAATTAGTTTTTGAGATGCATTTATACAGAGTGTTGCAACAAGTAATTGGCCTAAAGTCACTTGGCCTAACAGGGATATCAATTTTGGGTATCAAAGATAGAACACTGGAGTTCAAAGCATTGAGGATTTTACCTGACTTAAAAAAATCAAGGATAGCATCAGTTACCTCCTCTCCAATGATGCTCCAAGCAGCTTTGAAAAATCCACTGCCATAGCCATCTGGTCCAGGACTTTTGCATGATGGAATTGAAAACAAAGCATCCTTAACTTCAGCTTTTGTAAAAGGACACGTCAGGATAATTTTGTGTTCAGTAGTAACTTTCTTCCCAGCTTGGATAACAGTGTTGCTAGCACTCCCTCTATCACAATGTGAGACCCCCAACATCTGTTTGCAAAACTGACTGATTTCTTCAACAATTTGCTCCTGGTCATGTAGCCAATCACCATTACTGTACTGAATAGCAGTCACCCTGGTTTTAGTTCTCCTGCCACGCAAAACAGCATGAAAGTAACTTGTGTTCTGATCACCCAGACCAAGCCATGTTGCTTTACTTTTCTATTGCAGAAAAGATTCCGCAGCAACAAATAATTCCCTGAACTTTTCTGAGGCTTCTTTTTCTTGTCTTTGCAGCTCCACAACAAGCAAATTATTATGCAGAGCTCTTGAGCCCTATACATTGCTACTCTTGCATCCTGAGCTGATTTCTCAATGTCCTGGAATTGAGATTTTTTTAAGCTTCTTAAACATTTTACAGCCAGAAATCTGTCTCCCCCAAACACTCTGTACCATGGGCAAGAACTCTGCATATTGTGACCACATATTGAAAAACTTGAAATGTGCATTCTTATTATTTTGCTCAGGCAGGAAAGTCACTAATGCAGGGTTGTGGTCAGAGACACCGCCATGAACCATGCTTCAGAGTTCTCAAATTGTTCCAACCAATCCTCACTGCATAGTACTCTATCCAATTTTGAGAACACTCTTTGATTATCTTCTTGTTTGTTGGACCAAGTAAACCTGCATCCTTTCCAGCCAAGGTCAAGGATGTAGCAATCCTGCACGCATTCTTTAAAATCACTAAAGTAAGACATGGTGACAACATCACCACCAAGTCTGTCATCAGGTTGCAGCAGGCTATTGAAGTCTCCTAATAGCACCCATGCACCTTGCATTGTTGCAGGAATATGTCTCAACTCATTCCACAGGATCATCCTCTCACTAGTGCCATTAAACCCATAAACAAAGGAGGCATGGAACACCTGACCAGTTACTAGGTGCTTAACCAAAAAATGAACCATTTGAGCAGATGCTGAGATAATTTGCACATGGAAGCAGTCAATCCTCCAAATCACCCAAACTCTTCCCCTAGGATTCTCATTATGGTTAATAAAAGAACCCCACCCCGGACACAAGCTATCATAGTATCTATTGAAATTAACAATTCTGATTTTTGTTTCAACCAAGCCACAAAGCCTTACATTATTCTGCATCAAGAAGTATTTAACCTCTCTCTGCTTATTTGGAGCATTCAAGCCCCTCACATTCCAAGCTAAGAGTCTATCCATGCTCCCCATGGGAGCTGATACTCATGCCCTCCACTATATTAGCTTCTGAATCTTGTTGACTCACATTTTCTTCATTGTCTTGCAACAGTTCAAAGGTATTCCCAGTATTAACAACTTCCACCACCTCCTCTACAATTTGACTGGCCCTATTCTGCTTTGATACTGGCTGCCAAGTCCCACCTTTGCCCTCTACAGGCTTCTTCCCTACTGCTAGTTCAGCTTGTTTACCCTTAACAACATTACCATCTGGCTGTGAGGCATGTGGCTCACTAGCACATGCATCTGGTGTGACAACAGGCACATCTTGTGTGGCAGTAGGAGCCACTATAGCAGCAACATTAGTAGCTGGCTGCCCATCTGTTGCCTTAGCTTTCCCTTTCTTTATAGGATTTTTCTTCCTACACTCATTTACATCATGGCCAAACCCATTACAGTGTGAACATTTCTGGTTTCCACTCAAAAGTTATCCTCTGATGAACCAAATCATCATATTCATCTTCAAAGACCACATGATCAGGGAGTTCTTCAGCTATATTCACATCAATGACCACACGAGCAAAATTCAATTTGGTTCTCATCTCAGTAGCCATATCTGTCATAATTGGATGCCCTACTAAGCTAGCAATTTTACTAAGTGAGTCACTAGCCCAATAAATGACATCCAGTTTATGAAAACGAACCCAAATCGGGACAGATTTAACATCAACATTCCTATGTCCATCCTCAGTCCATGGTTTGACAATAAAAGGTTTATTACCAAAATGATGGCAACCCATTTGAATGACATTATCTCTTCCAATCAAGGAATTAAATCTCACAATAAACTTCCCATTCTGCATTCTCACAATTTTGTCAATCCCTTGTTTTCCCCAAATTCTCTTTATAAATCCCTCTATAATAGCAATAGGTGGATTTGAGCCCAACACAAAACAAATTACAACATTTTCCCAATAAGTTTTCTCATACCTAAGATCATCATGATCAATTTTACAGACAAAAACACCTTCCTTCTTCTCAGGACGCACAAAAGTTAATTTACCCCCAGCATTTGTTAATTTTGAAACATCAAAATTCTCCCAATTCCCCTTGGGTTCAGTCAAACCTGATTGAACCTTCTCAACTGATGCAGTCGATTGCGAATCTGAGACATCTTCTATCTCATCCGCCCATGACTTCTTAGTTCCAGAACTCGAATGCAGCATTTGTAGCCATTCTTTTAGTTTTTCTTTCGCCAGTGCCTTATTCCCATTTGGACGATTGTTGAGCACAATTTTCATACATTTTTAGTACCTCTAATTATTACTTTTGCTATTGAATAAATCCTAATTCAAGTGTTTTGCAAATTATTTTGCAGGAATAGAAGAAAATAAGGAAATCATTTAATTCTTGAAAATCAACATAAAGAGAAAAAGTGCAGATGCTCACGTATACAAAAAGAACACAGATTAAGTGAATGGCGGAAGTCAAAGGCTCAAAGCCCATTTGGTACCAAATTTCATGCAACTGAGAGGAGCCCATAACATTATAACATTATAACATCACCTTTATACCTCATATAAAAGGAGGACTAGGACGGCGGAACGGAGATACAGTAGTTTTACAATAATTTAGTCTAGTTAAGTTTTACATTAGTTTGGTTTTAATTAGGTGTTCAATTCTTAGTTCCCGTTATTGTTCTTGGTACTCTTTGCTTACAATCGCAACCTAAATCATTCAAGTAAGTATTTTCTTTCAATGTTCTTTGCAATCTACAATTGGGTACAATTATTTTCTTATACTGAATTGATATTCATCATGTTTGACTTATTTTTATAAGTTTCTGATCATCTGTCTACTAGTTATATTTCGATTGAGTGACACAATTGGATTATAATTGGTAAAAAGATATGACCTTTTACTTGTTTACGCTTTCGTTTGTTCCTTTTCATAGTTATTGTCATGTTTAATATTAGTTGTTCTTTTGATTTATTTCGTTAATTTAGTACTAGTTCGTGACGTAATTGTGTAAACCCATACTCGTGGGATCGACCCGTATTTGCATATGCTAGTTACAACTTACAACTACACCGTGCACTTGCGGTATTTTAACCCAACAAGTTTTTGGCGCCGTTGCCGGGGATGGGTGTTATAGAATTATGTCACTTTTAGTTTTCTGCCTAATTGTTTTCGTAGTATGTTCTTTAAATCTTTTTGTTTCTCATGTTTAATGAGTCGTTCTTTTCTGTCGTAATGCATTTAGTCGTTAAGTTAGACCGAAAAAAAAAACATTACTACGGTCCTTTATGCTAGCTTAATTGGGATGTAATTTTTATTAGTGGTTATCTCTTTAGGTTCTTGTCGCACCAAAAAAAAAAAGGGTTCTTTAGTTTTTTGTTGTTTACGGCTATTACTTTGATTAACCTACAGTTGACTTCCTTTTAGTTTTCTTTAAACTTGCCTATGGTATGTCACATTTATTTTATGCCATTGTTATTACTATATTTTTATTTTATTTTTTGTTGGTCACATGTTATTACTAACTTTCAGTTAGTGGCAAAATTTTTAGTTATCTGGCGTACTAGTTGCTGTAGCCTAATTCCCATCTGTTAGTTTTGCGGTCCTGCTTACTTCTAATACATATAATATGTTTGAATTTGTTCAATTTGACCATGAATCCTTTGGGACATATTTTTTATAGATTTCAAGACTTATTATCTCAATACCCTGATTACAATTTAGAAATTTGGCAAAAGTGTCAAATTATTTATGAGGATATGAACGTTAACTCCAAAAACATGATTGACGATAAGTTTATGGGAGAAATTCTTTATATGTCTGCTGACGAAGCTTGGACTTGGCTTGAGTACTTAGCTAAAAAGGAAGTCAGGGAAGCTACTTTGAGAGGTAATTTTACTACTTACTCTTGTCTGCAACCTAAAGTTTCTTCTACTATTTGTTCTCATTGTCATTCCTCTGAACATGATATTAGCGATTGTCCTGTACTTGATAACCAATTGTCGTCTTACTATGAGCAAAAAAAAAAATGACTTTACAAGAGCCAACATATGACCATTTTGTGTCTACTTATAATTTAGAGTGGTCTACCCAGCATAATTTTTCTCGTGATCAGAATCAACAATATAGTGGTCCAACTTATACCACACCTAATTTTAGTGACTAAGAAAATTTGGGTGAATTTTATTGTCCGTTTCAAGCTCAAGTAGAATATACCAAAGCGCCTCCTAGTTACTTTGATACTAATACTACGATGCAGGGGACATTAGATGCTAGACTTGATAATCTCACTAATGAACTTGATAGGGTTGCTAACGTAATAAAAGATTTGGTTGATGCTGAGAGTCATTCTAGAGAGTTTGATAATTTTCCTAACTATAATCTTAATGTAGATGTTAATGATGAGGATAAGTCAAGTGTCTGTCCTATTTTTGAGGAATCTATTTTAGAGAAAACTATGGTGGAGGAACATCTCGAGATTATTCCTTATGATATGGGATGTAGTGATCACATGAGTTTTGATACCATTAATAGAGCTTCCATGGTTAGTAATCTTTCGACCATGTCTCATTCATTCATCGATTTAGAACATATAGAAAAGATTGATAATCCTTACATAGACGATGTTCTAAATATTGATAATATAGATGTCAATCGTGAGGATGGTGAGTATGAACAAAGTGAAACTTTTGAGGATAATGATTTTGGGAAGCAAACTGAGGAGTTACAGGAGCCATGTATTGATGAGGTGGATCAATTTTGTTGTGCCCAAATTGAGCCACTAATAGATTCAGGTGTCCCTCCTAATATCTTATATTCTCTCTCTATCCCATTAGAGTTTGACCTAAAGCCTCCTTTACTTTTAAAAAACTACCATGTTCTAGGACCTAATAATTCTTTACCTATGGATGGTCTCGGCATTTTAGATAGTCTTAGAGGTATTAGTCATGTAGTGGCAATTGAAGGAATGTTTTTACATGACTATGCTATAAAGAATGTGTGGATAGCTTCAACTCACTTTTTTGTTGATTTTTCAGGCGCATTTGATAAGTTGAAGCGGGCATTGACATTAACTCTCATATATTCTGTTTTTATTTTATCATTTTACTACGTAATTGTTTTTGAGAGTTTTTCACAGGCTTTCAATAAGCTTTTGCGAGCATTAAGTATGCTTATAGTTTAGATACACTTTGAAGATATAGAGTGACTGAAGTTTTACATGGAATCATGGCTTGGATGCGCACGGTATTCAACCCAGGTAAATTCGTTCCTTTTATTATTAATTATTTTTTTCGTTATTTTTGTTTGAGTATTTTTATGTGTTTATTTTTTTTGTTATTATTTTGTGTTGCATTCTCATTCTTTGGCATACAATAGGGACATTGCATTGTTTAAGTGTGGGGGTGTGGTCTTGTTATTTTGTTTTTGATTTCTTAAAAAAAAAAAAAATCATAAAAACAAGAGTTTTTCATTCTTTAAAGACTTATAACATGATTGAATTAGTTGACTTGCTACTTGCGATTAACTAGTATAGTCATGATCATTGGTTTAAGAGTGACTTTCTCTTGGTGGACACATATAAACTGGTGAGATTTTGAGCCTTTAGACTGAAACATTCATATCAGTCTCACTATATTATTTCATGTGTGATATTCTTCCATGATTTTGTTTCTCTAGAACTTGCCTTGATTCTCTTTTGAGACCACATTGACACATGCATGCATATGAATATAATAAAGGCATTCTTTGTTTATATATTATGAGCTACACTAGCCAAATAGCCTACCCTTGTGATAATATTGCCCTTTGATTAACCCCGTTGAGCTTTATTGGCCTTTTCTTTTGTTATGTACCACATTACAAGCCGAGTTTTCTCCCAAACACATTACGTTCACCTAGCCGTAGGACTAGTGGAGCTTTGTGGATCATTAGTTTATATGGACGTTCAAAGAACAAGTGTGGGGGTGTCAGTTGTGGTTGGCTATGATTCAAAAAAAAAAAAAAGAACAAGTTGTAATTACTATTTTCCCAATGTTTCAGTATTGCGATATATATTTGAAAAAACAAAAGAGAAAAAAAAATGAGAAAAGTGAATTCGGACAGACACGTGTGCTAAATACTACAAAGCACTGTAATTGTGAACTTCCTCCTAATTGTCGAATAAATGGGTTTTTAAGAGAAGGTATAGATTGCAATGAGTTTATTGGAAGTAAAAGGGTGATGGTTCAGTGTTTTGGAATTCGTTTGGAGTTGTGGGGTGGAGTTTATGAATTTATGTTATTTTACATATCCATAAATGAGTTTTTGATTCATTTTTGCTCTGCTAGTTCCATGGCTTTTGAGCTAAATTCCCAAATATTGTCTCACCCTTTACCTTAAGCCTCATTACAGCCCTTACTAAGTCCTTTTGATTTGTATCATGTATTGTGATCCCAGTGGTGGAGAATGAGAAGATATGCAAGCATATGGTAGAACATTTTCATTGGAATGAATTTTTGAGTGAAATACACACCTTATTTAAACACATTAGTGTTAGAGTGATATACAAATCCTTGTGAGAGTCCACCAAGTGATTTGTTCGACCTTCTCAATGATTTTTGCTTGCTAATTAATCGTGATTTTGTTTGAGAATGTTAGTTCATGAAGTGTTACGAGTTTTGAAAAGATTGAATTAACTCTTTGTTTTTTTAATGGTAATATTTTGTTTGGTTAGTTTTTCTTTAGTTTTTGTGTGCTAGATTTTGTGGGTATATATTTTACAAACCCTCACGAGACCTTACTCGTCCACTAAGGGGAACCTAGGGGTTTAAAGGACTTGTTGCACATGCTAAGTGCAATCGCGATTCCTCGAAAGTGAGTTAGGATTTTTATTTATGTATTTTTATTTGTTAGCTAGTAGTCTATTTTACTCGAGGTCGAGCAAACGGTAAGTGTGGGGGTATTTATTGAGCACAATTTTCATACATTTTTAGTACCTCTAATTATTACTTTTGCTTTTGAATAAATCCTAATTCAAGTGTTTTGCAAATTATTTTGCTGGAATAGAGAAAATAAGGAAATCATTTAATTCTTGAAAATCAACAAAAAGAGAAAAAGTGCAGATGCTCACGTATACAAAAAGAACACAGATTAAGTGAATGGCGGAAGTCAAAGGCTCAAAGCCCATTTGGTACCAAATTTCATGCAACTGAGTGGTAACATTATAACATCACCGTCATACCTCATATAAAAGGAGGACTAGGACGGCGGAACGGAGATACAGTAGTTTTACAATAGTTTAGTCTAGTTAAGTTTTACATTAGTTTGGTTTTAATTAGGTTTAGTTTAGTCGTAATTTAGTTTTTAGGGTTTCAACTTTAAAGTTTTATTATTTGTTCTAGCAATTTAATTTCAGCAGTTTAATTCTTAGTTTCCGTTATTGTTCTTGGTACTCTTTGTTTGCAATCGCAACCTAAATCATTCAAGTATTTTTTTTCGATGTTCTTTGCAATCTACAATTGGGTACAATTATTTTCTTATACTGAATTGATATTCATCATGTTTGACTTATTTTTATATGCTTCTGATCATCTGTCTACTAGTTATATTTCGATTGAGTGACACAATTGCATTATAATTGGTAAAAAGATATGACCTTTTACTTGTTTACGCTTTCGTTTGTTACTTTTCATAGTTACTGTCATGTTTAATATTAGTTGTTCTTTTGATTTATTTAGTTAATTTAGTACTAGTTCGTGACGTAATTGTGTAAACCCATCCTTGTGGGATCGACCCGTATTTGCATATGCTAGTTACAGCTACACCGTGCACTTGCGGTATTTTAACTCAACAACGATTGACCTCTTTTTTGAGGGCTTCAGTCATCGGCTTTGTAATTGTATCCTCTAGCACACGCTCCATTGCAGAGGCTTCAAGTTCAGAGTGCAGGTTACGAACTACACGACCTTCAACATCATCCTTCCTCACCGTCGCTGGGGTTGTTTCTGGGTTCTTTTTCTCTTTAGGAGGTTGGTCACGACCCCTTTTGGGCGGTGCACAGTGAGGCGGTTCCTTAACCATGCGCCTGGGGAGCTTCTTTTTTACAATTGCTCAACTACTCAATTTTGGATGATGATCTACGAACGAACACCCTATTGTATAGTATCGGATGCGTACATAGAACTGAGCCATCTAAGCGAGCATCTCAAAATTACAAAATAAATGTTTTTTTAATTTAGCTATAGGCCAGGAAATTTATTCAATAGACTTTTTTTAAAAGGGTTAGGAAACTTACCAAGACAGTAACTCCAAAATATTGTACAAATATTTTCTTATTATTGTGCTTGAATAGTATTCTATCTTCACATATTGATTTTATCCAACGGTGAAGGTGGCTTGCGATGGATTGCTTCAATTTTCAATCAAACTACTTTACATAATTGATCTTCACAAAAACTTCTATAAGACGGTCTTTTTTTTTCATACAATATATGCAATATTGCAGCAACTCATCATGCCATACGTATTTGCCACAAACCCACAGGGCACATGCCATAACCCACAGGGAACATGCCATAGCCCACAGGAGAATGATAGGTTGACCCATTGAGGCTCTGTTTGATTCACCTTAATTTTACTTAAATTCAGTTCAGTTCAGTTTACGTGTAACTTTATCACTCAGATAACTTTTTATACCGAAACAAATTAATGATGATAACTATGTCGTCGAAAAGATCTCAAAGCATACTTTCAAATGAGTCCAATATTGAATATATTTGGACGAATTTTAAATGGTTAACGGTCAAGTTAAAAAAATTAATTCAGTTCAGTTTTATCCAGGTTAATCAAATGGAGCCTAAGTAGTCAACCCACAAACTCATTGTGTCTATATCTTTCATCTATCCTCACTATCTCTCTCCTCTATTTTCAAAACGTATCAATCAAATTATGAGAGAGATAGACACAATATTCAGGTGGGCTGGCCACACACAGTGTCAACAAAATATTTTTCCATCTTAATATATCTATATAAAAGAGACATTTTCTGACAACATAGAGACGTCCATTTAAGAGATAGGCATTTTATAGCTATATCACCTAAGCGATTTGTTTTACAATAAAAAAATAGAATTTAAAAACAATAAAAAATCATATATAGAAGTTAGAAAAAGGAGAATACTATAATTATATCACTAAATTATTGGAGGTAAAGAAATATTGAGAGGCGTATAACTTTTGTTTCACACTTCAAAAATTTACATATCTTACAGGTTGGAACACACGTTAAACAAGATCTATTTGGCATATATCTTATACATTGGCATTTGTAAGAGCATAGGACCGTCGACCAGAAGGGAGCCACTTAATTTAAAAAAATTAAAAATTAAAAAAAGAACAATTTAAAATCTTATTTAAAATGGGTAAGTTACCATAATATTGTCACAGTCCGTGCATCGCACGGGCATCCAACTAAGAGATCTAATATCTATACATTAGAGGCATTTTCTGACAGCATTGGAGGCGTCCACCTAAGAGAACCATTGTAATAAAATTTTAATATAAATACAAAATAGAAATATAGGTTTTGGCATAGAATATATATTAAAGTTGTACTTTCCTAAATCGATAAAGAGTATACTATTAGAGGTTTTGATATAGAGTATATACTAAAGTTGTACTTTCCTAAATCGTTAAAATGTGGACCATTAGATTTTAACTAGCATATAACTTTACTTCCACCGCTTAAAAAATTAAATTTTTTCCACCATTGGAAAGAGTACGAAATATCCTTTAAAATGAGACTCATTTATAGTATGCTTTATTGATTAAAAAAAATGTATGAGTATATAAAAGATGCATAATTTTTACAACGTAGAATGCAGCCACCTAAAAAAGTAATATAACGTGACTAATTTGTTTAAAACCGCGAAATGGTCAAATTCTACGTAATAGACTGATCCCTCATATTAATCCTAAATTCCATTATTTTATCCACCCGGGTGACCATATTGAGTTATTTTAGTCTCATCTAATATTTTATCCACTTATATACTCATCCAATATTTTAGTCTTATCAATATTTTATCCACTTTTATCCCTTCAAATTCTACCTAGGTGACCATATTGAGTTATCCACCTAAATTCCTTTATTTTATCTTTATTAATAATCCTACAACAACCACGAAATGGTCTTTAAAATGAGACTAATTTGTCACTATCCTACTATACTTTAAAATATTGAGATGCGTAAAAAAGATCAAGACTTAAAAAAAGTAATGAAGAAAAAACAAAAACAAAACAAAACAAAAATGAAAAGGAATGGAAAGGAGTTGTGGTACGTGGGGGGGATTGAAGACAAAACTTTTGAAGTCAATCTATTTAAGCGATAGGAATTAGATGAACGTCAAAATCTACCAAACAATAATAGAAGGATATGCTTAATTATTAATACTTTGATTTACGATAAGATTAATTATATGTTACATTAATCACGAACTGTGCAACATACGAGCATTTACTTAGTTCATTGGACGCATTCACCTAAACGAGTCAAACTTACTACATCATAGAGAGCACCATCTAAGCAATAACTTTACAAAAAGAAAAGAAAAGGAAGACAAAGGCTATTTTATGAAACATAGTAATTATGCATAAATTAAAAAGGCGCCTTCGTAAGGTTAGTGAAAAAAGGCAAGAAAATACATCAATATAGACATATGATACTACCGACTAGGCTGGAGCTAAAGGCAGTATACCAAATATTATGGAGATTGTTTATTTATCTTAAACACGTTACACGTCAAAATTGATTATTACTATAGGAAAGCAAGTTTTACTTATCATAGATATAAACCCCTCCAAATAAAAGTCAAAAGAGAATGATCAATAAAAAACGACCATCGATCTTCCATTATCATCCAAAGCGGACAACAAATTTGTTTATATATTTTATCTCTCTTATTTATTTTCAGATTCAAAATTTGTATTTAACAATTATAACCATCAACAACCAAACAAAAGTAACTATAATCTCTACGACTCTTTTGTAAAGCATTAAACAAGGCGAGATAATTTGTCTCCATGACGATATGATGATCAAATCCATGAAAAGAAGCATGCTTGATGTGATAAGAAGAGGCGTATGAGCCCCTTTGTTTAATCTCTTTCAACATTGACCATTTTCTCTTTCTTTATTTTGAACTTCACGACATTCTATTGTAAATATATGATGATACATGTATCATTGACATACAATGCACACTTGCAAACAAGCCCAATCTTTATCCGGTAATATGAACTTTGTGGTATTAATAGGAAGAGCATATCATCATCTCAACGGAATCGGTTCATTGTACTCATTAAATCGGATCAACTCAATAGAGATTACGATGTAGTCTGATCAGTATGCTATATTAAGTAAGATATAAATAGTACAAGCTGCTTATGTTATAAAATCAGTATACTTAGTCGGCCAGATTAGATTAACTCGACTCAGCTCAAAAAAACATACCCTCATTTATTTATTTATTTATTTTTAAAAAAAGGATAAATCTTTGGGTGTGCTTAATTAACAAACCTATTTTGCTCAAGTCTTTATTTTGATTTCTTTTTAACCGACAATACCGATAAGGTGTTACACGATTACCAAAACTTAATTTCAAAATTCTCATGATTCAATTTCAGATAACATACCTCAAAAAAAAATCCCTTTAAATAACTCATTGTCATGGGTGCCACAATTATCATCACACAAAATCCAAATTACGAAATGAGGCGTTTTAATTTAAAATTTTGCTTAACTTATCTTTAAAAATAATAAATAACACCCAACTCGTGCAACGTACGAGCTTCTTATCTAGTTTCTTTTAAAAACAAAAGCAACAGAGAAATTTATGGTTCAACAATGTATGCTTAAATAAATCAGAGTGATGCCCTGAAAGGGATAGCAGAGTTGATTGGTTGTGAGGTTGAATTTCATGGCAATGACCATGGTTCAAATCAGAGGCGAAACTTGGCCAAAAAAAAGGAGGGGCCAAGATTCGAACTTTGTACCTTGAGTATGCAATTTTAGTGCTTTAACCAATATGCCAAAGCCTTTACCGGGCCATCTTTATACAACAAAATAGTAAAGTTACATTTTTTTTGGGGGGCCCAGCCCAGTTCAGCCCTGCTGATCTTCCGCCACTGGTTCAAATCCCACTAAGCCCTCTTTGTTGAACCTGTCTGTAAGATTTATCTTGTTGGCTTGCCTGGTGTGTGTGGTTTGCAGGGTATTACATACACTCGGGATTTATCTAATGCACACTCTAAGAGTAGTGGTTGTAGGCTGCGGCTTCCTCGTATCATAAGAAAATAAATAAATAAATAAACACAGAGTAATAGTGTACGATGTTGACATCCACACGGAGAATCGTCCGGCATCAATCAAGATTCCTTAGTTAGTTTAATTAATCAAGATTCATTAATTAGTTTAGTTAAATTAAGATTCATTAATTAGTTTAGTTAAATCAAGATTCAATAATTAGTTTGATGGACAACTCTGATTCAAGCAAAGTAACGGTACACCGTACTCCAAATACAAACCTAATTCAAACTTCGATCCATAATACACGGAGTATACGTGCTCTTAATTTTCTATTTTGCATGACATTTTAAAAGTCGAGTTTATATTCACTCAAAAAAAAAAGGTCGAATTCATATCACATATCAGGTCATGCAAGGCTTCTTTTTTTAAAAAAAAGATCTTAATTAACAATACAAAATTTCTTCATAACTTCGATCCAAGGCCATGGCAAAAATCTGACAATGTGCAATAATCGATTAAAAATAATAAAATAATTCCTGACAGAAATCTCCATCGCTATTAGTATAGATTAGTTGATGCGGAAACCACTATGGCCTCTCAAATCTGCATTCCTGTAAACAGAAAATTCTTACTCCCTATGTTCCTATGAAACTCTATCATTTGCCTATTTAGGATGTTTTCATATAATAAAACTCTATCATTTCTCTTTATGGTAAACAATTTCCTAGAAAAACACCATTTTACTCTCACTTTTGTAAAATTTAAAATTGCATCTACCCTCCCCTATACTCTCATTAATGTTGAGGGTATAAGGAAAAAGTAAGTGCCAAAATTAGATTGTCTTGATCTTTGTGCCAAAAGCAAATGGTACAATTTCATAGGAACAGAGGAGTACAATAGAAAAAGACTAATAATCCCATCAATAGAATATAATTAGTCCCACAAAAGGAGATACAAACTTGGTTTTGAGTAACAAGCCTAGTAATCATATGTTTTACAGAGAAACTAAAGGGATACAAAGTAATCTTTCCTCAACATATCATGGTATCAGAGTGAGTTTTATTCTGTCTTCACTACCCTTTATCAGCCCACGCACGCATGTGTGACAAGCCTGAAGTAGGCTTTAATTTGTCTACACTTCAGCCCAAGGTGGGTATTTGCGTGATGCATGCTAAGATGTTGAAATGGGGGTCGCGTTCCACATGAAAAGTTTTAATGCTATTCAGCATGCAAATAAGCAAGTGGACTAATTACTTCACCCATTACAAATTGGTTTTGGACTAAAAGTTCATTAATCTTAATATGTTCAAATAAGCCGTGATATTTGCAAAGTCTGATTAGATTGATTTGAATTAGTTGTCCGTTCATATCTGAAATACGGATATTTATAGTGCAAGGAAAGGAAACGAAAGACTGCTACTAGGTGCCACGTGCCTTCTAGGGAGAAAAAGGGAATCGGTGCCCCAGGGAGCAACACATGTCTTGCTGACATTGCGGTGAAAACTTAGGGTTTTGGACATTCCCTAATTCCTTCTGGAAAGGTTAATACTTTGAGCCTGTATTTAGATATTTTGGGCCATAACAAGTAGAAAATGACACACCTTAATTTGAGACACTTCTTATTCAAGGCTTGCTTTTAATATGCTCATTTTTTTTTCCCATGCATTCCCCTTTGCACTAGCTAGTTGAGAATTTTGTGATCTGCTAGATTATAATTTGATCATAATTTTTTCTTGTTGTTATTGTATAGCATGAAAAATTATAAAAATACTATTTTATATAAAAGTATATTCAGGAACAAATCTACTTAAATCATTTGCACAATATAAATGTATATAGCTAGTCCTTAATAAATCAATGGTCAAGGATAGCAAACTTTGATCTAGAAAAAATGAAACAACACAGTTATAATCAGATTCTCATTCACGCCATGTGGGGGAAAAAATCACCCCACAGAAAATACACAATGTAATTAGCAGCGCACTTAACATATTAGCCGGATGTCCCAGCAAGTCATTATCATTAACATATTTTTCGTGACGGTAACAGGGTAGCAAATTGGATGGCCAATAAAGACCTTTAATCAAACTTACTTCTTTAGTGGACCGCTTTTTCGGTTGTCTATAGAATTTGATTATCTTCTTTATGCGGGTAGGTTAGAAGCAACCGCCAAGCGAAAGATCTCCTAACAGATTGAGTATATCTGTTTCCGTATAAATATGATAGTTTGTTACGAGATATTAGGCCTGACTTATGGGATGTTGTGATAGTGTTTGATATCAATTAGGATTGTTTGAACTAGAAGATATGACACTTGAATAATGCTCTAGGGCTAGACACACGAAGGTTGTATATATGTTCCAGTAATCATTAATACAAAATCACCTTTCCTGACTCAATCTTGACATGGTATCAGAGCCTAATAGGTAAGCAGGAAATCACAAGTTATAACAATGGTAGGCGACAACACACTACCGCCGCCGCCGCCACCACCACCACCTAAGATTGTCATAAATTTCCCCCATCTTCCTTGGTCTTCAAGATCGCCCTGGAGATTTCATTACACCTGCCCGATTCAATTGTGAAAATTATGATGATTGGCCAGGAGAAATTGAAATACAAGCACGACGCAAATTTGGCTTTCTCGATGGCACAATTACATCACCAGCCCCTCCTTGCACGCAGGCTGATTGGGTTCCTATCCCAGCAATGTTTGTCTCATGGATTATGAACACCATTGCTCCCGTGGTGAAAAGCACTCTGTCAAAGTACAAAGATGCAAAAAGTTTGTGGGATACTCTTAAAGAGCGATTCGCTCTTGTTAATGGCCCATGGATCCAGCAGTTGAAATTTGATATTGCTGGCTGCAAACAAACTAAAACTATGACAATTGCTTCATATTATGGAAAGTTGACAGCTTTATGGGAAGAATTGCACAACTATGAACCCTTAATTACTTGTTCTTGCTATACAAAATGTACAACAGGTCGTGGTCATGAACTTCGTCATGAAAATGACATGCTTCAAGAATTTCTAATGGGATTATACAGTCCATATATGAAGGTCCACTACGATCTAATATCCTTGCTCAAGACCTGCTGCCATCTCTTAGTCGTGCCTACCAGTTAGTTGTCCAAGATGAACGTGTTCGAACATCTTCCGCTGCACCCGATGAGAAACCAGACGTTGTAGGCTTTGCTGTGCGAACTAGTGGGCGAGGTCGAGGCAGAACAGAAGAGCCTGATAAATCACATCTTTCTTGCACTCACTGTACGAAAACAGGACACTATGTGACTCATTGTTTTGAGATCCACAGATATCCAGATTGATGGGAGGATCATGTGAAATCTGACGGTGGGGCGATCCATGGAAGGGTGACCTATGCTCCCTCGATTTTGGTCGGATGTGGTCGGGGGGGGGGCAACAGAGGAGTTCGTGCTAATGCAACAGTTGCAACCCCTGAATCGGTTGGAGCACCTTCTACCCAAGTATTTTTCAGCTGATCAGTGGAAGGCTCTTGCAAGTGTCGTTGGTGATATGACTGTTTCTAATGATCGTTTGAGTGGTAAGTTTAATGGCCATCTTTGGAATAATTGATACTGGAGCGTCTAATCATGTAACCGACAATATTTCTCTCTTATTCGATGTGAAAGACATCTTGTGTCCTGTTGGTCTCCCCGATGGAAGGAATGTTGTAGCAACCAAGGAGGACTCGGTACGATTGTCGGATGATATGACTCTCACTAATGTTCTTTATGTCCCTCACTTGAATTGCAACTTGCTTTCCGTGCCACAATTGTGCCTTGATTTAAGTAGTATTGTCATTTTTAATTCTTATATGTGTGCTATAAAAGACCAAACGAGGAAGATGATTGGAATGGGAAGTAAGCAAGATAGACTCTATTACTTCAAAGAATCGCATACAGTGGAGGCTGCAATAGTTAACGCAAAAGCTTCTTCTTTGGATCTTTGGCATAACAGGATGGGGCATCCTTACAAGAAAGTAGTAAAGTTGCTTCCTCATGTTCGTAATTGTAGAGGTAGTCTGAATAAAGCATGTGAAGTGTATTTTCGTGCTAAACATCCCAGAGATAGATTTCCTTTAAGTTATCATAAGGCTAGTCGAATTTTTGAATTAATTCATATTGATCTATGGGGCTCTTATCGCCATACATCTATCTTCTTGCGGTGCTCGATAGTATTTAACTATTGAGGATGATTTTTCTCAAGCTGTATGGTTCTATTTAATGGATGATAGAACAAAGGTCTTTCCTAAGTTTAAGTTCTTTGTTGGCATGGTTCACTGACAAAACTCTCAAACTATAAAAATTGTCTGGAGTGATAATAACGGAGTTCAAATGTTTACTTGATTATTTCTCTGCTTCTGGCATCTTGTTTCAAACCTCATGTACTGGAACTAGGCCTGGAAATGGGTCGGGTTTGGGTCAGGTGGAGCATCACCCGTATCCACCCGTTTAATTTTTTAGCTCCACTCATCCATTCGTCACCCACGAAACTTTCCAGCCGCATCCAATCCACCCATCACCAGGGGGTGAACGGGTGGTTATCGGGTGACTAATGGGTGAAAATATAATTTACACATTTGGATAGATTAATGAGACAAAAGTATTCAACCATTTGACAAACAAATTACACTAGTTAACCGAAAACCAAGTCCAATACGTATGTGTAAGAACCCTCGCCTTTCGGCGCCTAATTGAAATAATAAAATGTTATAGGTTCTTAAATAAAAGAGATTAATATGATTAAGGGATTATTGAACAAATGAAGTCGCCACCAATTTTTAAGGAAACAATTGGAAACCATCAAAGTGCACCCAATTCCTATTGGGAATTATGACTCATATAACCCAAAGGCCAAATATTGAGTTCGGGGGTGTGGGTACGAAAAAGACAAAACGAATCTCATCTAAATCGCCCGTATTAATGGCCTCTACTAATCCTATCCATGTTGATTCTTAATTCACATAAAAAGGTTCCAAACAATCCGCTCGTCCAAGATCCTAAATTAACTAGGTGGGTTGAACAAACCAAATTATTAAAGTTATCGCTTTGCACATGATTACCCAATTGCATGATTTGATTTATAGAACAAAACCAAAATAATAGAAATATGTTCCCCAACCTTACCGTGCTAGCTTAACGCGCCAACTGCCAATTTGCATGAATAAACGTGTTAGTAACTTCAATGGAAGTAAAATAAAAGATATAAACTCTAAATTACATGTTAGTATGTTAATTGGATTAACTAATCATGCAAAACATGCAAATTATGATATTTACAGTAAACATGATAAAATATAAGAAAATTAGAAAATAAACTAGAAAGTATGAAATCATGTAAGGATAATAATTAAACTAACCTATGCATGATAATCATGAAAACAATAATTAAAATTGACCTACATAAGATAAACTAAATAAAACAATTAAAACATGCAAAGAATATTAACCATGATCATAATATAAATAAAACATGCTTTCAAAATAGATTTAAGAGTTGAATGTCAATTGCTCTTGATATTGGACTTCATCTTGGGATGAGGCTTGTTCTTGATTAGGGTTTGAAGATGGGTTTGATTGATGTGACTAGGGTTGAATGGAAGAGAGGAGAGAGAGAGATTAGGGTTTCCTCGAGTTGAGTCCCATAACAATGGGTTCCACCTCCAAAAAACGGAGTTTAAAGGGGTATTTATAGGGATTGCGCCGAAAAGGAGGTCAAATTAGGATTTTCGGGCCAAAAACGGTGCCCAGCTGCCCCTTGGAACGCCGCTGAGGGCCCAGCGGCATCGACAATGCCGCATAGGTCTGGCGGCTGCCGCCAGAGCTCCAGCGGCATGCCGCTAGGGGCTCGCGGCCCGGGTTTTAGCCGCCGCTCCCACGAAAACGCCAGTGAAAGGCTTGTTTGAGCTCCGATTGGCTTTATTCTTGGTGTGTTGGATTTCTTGTTCAAAAGGATTGCTTTTGACATACTGTGGGCTTATATAGAACAAGTATCTTATGAGTTATGGTCCAAACACTAGAGAGGTGTCTGTTTCAGCACATTAATCAATCATCGGATCGTATCTCATTCGTTTCTTATGGGATTTTGGCCCATAATACATCATTGGAAAGCTATTTCAAAGGGGACTACAAGCCTGGTGGGATAATACTCCAATTAATCCTTTAATGGCTAAAAATCAGTCTTGAACCGTGATATGCGGGTATGAGAAAATCGTTTTTAGCCCGTAACTTCATTAAATCGTAACTTTTGACTCCGATATCCGTTTGGGACAAATGAGATGGCGTTGGAAAGCTTATGAAAAGGGCTATTTTATGGTATGAAAATGTGAAGGTGTAAGGACCCGGAATTTTCATCCATCTGTTTCCACATAGTGTGTCCTTATAAAAAACTTGTAAGTTGGGGGTTTAGATAAGTTCAAGGGACCATCGAGTTAGAAAAGCTTTTGTAAAGACTTGAATTGAATAAAAACCATAAAAGAGGTCACAAATCTTCTATCGGCATTTTATCGAAGGGACAAACCGAAGGGACAACCCAATAGCGCGATAAGTGAACTGATCATGTTTTTAGAAAGACTCCCGCTCATATAGAACATATGAGTACCCAAGAATAATAGGTTGGTAGGGGGGAAGGTACGAGGTGGGAAGGTGTTAGACACACAACTCGCCCATTTTATGACGGCCTCTACTAACTCAAGTTTTCTTAATAATTTAAAGACATAATTCCCATACAAACCGGATTAACAACCTAGACTTAGACTATATTAATTGGTTCATCACAAGCATTACAACATTTATTTTTAACCCTTGTTTAGACATGCATTTGATTGACAAATTGAGCATTACAACGACTAGATATGTTTGAAAGGACAATATTTAGTAAGCAATAAAAGACGTTATTAGCATGATATATGCATTATGACTACTAGAAAATAAACAATAAAGCAATTAATTTAATTTGAGCCATCGAGAGTTAGTACCTGAACTGTAGGCTATATTTGACAAAAATAGTAAAGAAAATATCTCAAGTTTGGAAGAAAGAGGGGGAAGCTCAGTGTTAATACTCCTGAGAATAGAGGTTGTCAACTGCAGACTGTCTGTTTTGAACTGAGGGAGGAGGGTCGTATTTATAGGCACAGGAAGTAGGGTTCGATGGGTGAAAGGAGCCGAAATTTGGATTTTGGCCTGAAAAATAGTCGGGCTTGGAGACTTAGCGAGGGCCACTAGCGGCCCTGATGAGCGCCGCTGGCGGCCTTAGGGAGGGCTGCTGACGGCTGTTAGCTTTCCAACTGGAACTTTTCCGGGCCATATCTCACTCGTTTGGGCTCCAAATTTAATGATTCAAGATGCGTTGGAAAGATTATTGGGTCTAGTTGCAAATGATTTTAATTTCAGGCCCAAATGTTTTGTGGATATCTAGATATACCCGAAAGAGTAAGGAGACATCAGTTTTGGAGTACGCATCAATGTTGGGCTCGTAACTCCTTGGTTGGAAATGTGGTGTGGGCTCATGATATGTCATTGAAAAGCTATTTGAATAAGAAATCCAGAAGTATAAGGCTCATAAATTAAATCAACCAAATGCACTCCCAAATGAGGCTGGAAACATGGTCCACAGCATTCGGCTACATCTGTTTTTACTCTTAACTTTGTTTGACCATAACTCTTAGGTGCGGAATCCTATTTGGACACGGAAGGAAGAAATGGAAAGCTCTTAAAATGGGCTTTTAAATGAAGTGAAAATAAATGAGTGATCAAGGAAAAACCTGAGACCTTATTTTACCTATCAAAGCTAAAATAGCATTCAAGTTTATAAATTACTCCTTTCATCATCGGGCTTTTGCGGAGAAATCTGAAGGTGCATTTTTGGCGTCTACAGAAGGGTCCGGAATAAATATGGATAATGTGACACAAATAAGCGCAAGTATTTCGAGCATTGACATTCAATTCATTATGTTCATTATAAGTTATCATCATTGGGTATTGAAAAAGAGGGAACCGATTTGGTGTTTACATAAGCCCCTACTTTGGCCGAGCTCGAGTAGAGCGAATGAAAAAGTATGCACATTTTTGTAAACATGCAATGCAGACATATTTCGGAACCATCGATGAAGACGTCGATGTTGATGGATGTCAGGATTGCCAAGTTGACTTGTATTAAAGACGCCAGTCGGGGTCGTTTGATTGACATTGAAATTGTATGCTTTGATGAGATTTTAGGTATGAAATTGAGGAGTATGCGATCAAGAACAATAATGGATTTGGAAAGTATCGGGGAGAAGGTTCAAAAGGGTGTACACAACCACTAAGAAGCACCCATGAACATGTGAAGACTCTATCTTAAAGAAGGCAAAGTTTGAAGGTTACTCGGTCAAGAACCCCGGCATGGTATTGGACCAAGTACCTAGGGACAGCAAGCTCACTTGGTCAGGCACCCCGGCGGGGTATTAACCCAGTCCGACCAAGTGCTCTACCAAAGTCTATTGGGACTATAAATAGCCCACTTGAATACTACTATCCTATATTATTCTATCTCTTCTCTAACCTAGTATTAGCTCTCAAAAGAGGACTAGCCTCCATTTTTAGGTTTAAGAACTTCCTACTTAGTATTATTAGAGTGATTAATCTTAGTTTTGGGGAAGATTATTGAAGAACTTTGTAAGATCTTCTTGGCCCTTCTCTCTCTCGTCTTTCTCTCTCTTCTTTTACTTATTTCTCTTGTGTTGAATATCATGTTTTGGTTAATTAAAGTTGATGGCTTTATGATGTTTAGTGGCTAATCCTCTTTAATAGAGTTGGGATTAGCCCAACTATGGTGTTTTTAATGCTTGGATGATATGATTTGAATGTTATTATTTGGGTAATTGCTTGTTTGATAGTATGCACCCCAAGCGTTTGATGAAATGCCTAAATGAGTTTATGGCTTTATTTTGATCAATTAATCTAAAACCGAAAAGGGAAGGTTGAGTGTGAGGGGTCTTACTAACCTATCAAGGAGATTTAGCCACGAAAGTAGGATAAATCACCTTGGGAACTTATTGATTAGTTTGGACTTAATGGACCTATTTTGATCTAATCCCATGAAAATAGGTGGTTAGTTTGAGTTAGGTGCTTCCTTTGGACCTTGAAAGAGGCCTTGGGTTACTAGAGTTCTAATCGTTCCCTTGCATTACCCATTTGATTGCATGCTATATTATCATTCATTGCATTAGAGCATCATTAGTTGGGTGAACCCCCAATTCTAACTTTAATTCTTGACTCTTACAATTGTGATTGCTCTTTTCTCTCATCTTAGTTAATTAATTTAGTTTTAGCTTTAGATTTTATTGAATTAAACCACCATCAAATTTACCCAATTAGCTTAGCTTTCCCAATTCTAGAGATTTTGGTACTCGAAATACCCTCGCTCCTCTTGGGAGACGATAATTTTACTACGCGATAAACCGTGCACTTGCGGGGCTATCAATTTGGAGGAACCTTGTTGGATTGATGTCGAGCCTTGAGCGCGAAGTTTGATTGTTCGAGTAGTGAAAGACTTTGCACGAGCCAGAGAGTATAGACATGATGGGTGATTGAAGGAAAGGCATGGATCGAAAAAGATAAAACAATTTGAATTGTGGGGTAGAATTGGAAGGGTTGATAAGGGAAGCACAGTGATTGTGGAGATGTTGGACAGAAAGACATGGGTTCAATAATCGAGTCCAAGTTCTAGGCTCTAATGAATGATCCACGGAATACTTGAGGTGATTCTTAGAAAACCAAGTTGCTTTTAGAGAATGTATAAAGGGGATTTTTGATGATTGAATTTAAAATATGTCCGAGCTTCGAGAGAAGCTACCTACGTATCCTTGCGGAATCATGTCAGACGTAGTTCATGGATTTTTATTTTTCATTATGCCCTTAGTTTTTTCCCGAATCATTGTCTTATATGATCGATTCAGCGGGCTTGCCCTAACTTTTTGCCTAGGCCATTGAATGAATGGGCCTAGCGGGCTTTTACTTGACTTTATGCCCTAAATTTTTGCCTAGGCCGCCCTTGCGGGTTTTCAACCTAGCGGGCTGCACATGTTTTGAGTGTCAAATCTCTAAAAGGACTTTTGGGTTGTAATGCAAGGCTTGGGTTTGGGTTACCAAAGAAAGGGTTATTAAGGCTCAAAGTCCCAGTGTGCATATTGGTCACCTTATGTTTCGAGAAGTGGATTGAACTTGAATTGCATTTCTTTTTTGACTTTGAATTTTTGCTTTTGCACTTTGAACATTTTTTTTTTATTATTTTTCTTTCTCTTTTTTTTTCTTTTTCTGAACTCTTAGAATTCCACATCTCTCATGGATGGTGACATTGTTGCTTGCACACTATCAACCCCCCCCCCCAGGTTAAGGATTATGTGGGTGTGAAATGAATGGCTATGTGTTTGAGGCCCAACTTGGTTGCAAGTGGATTTTGAATGTGGATTGAACAGGATAGATAAAGGGTGATAAATGAATACCTCTTGTCCTCAACTTGATTTATGGACACATGCTTTTATTCTTATTTTTGTCCTTTGATTTGAATTGATCATCTTTTCCCTTAGCATTAATGAATTATTGCAACTTGGATTCATCATTGAATTTGAGTTTTCCATGGATAGAAGATATAACACAATGGAGAAAAGTGATTGACTTTATTGAATCGAAAGGAAGAAACACAAGGCTAAGACTAGATAATTCCTAAGTAGACTTGGACTCGAATTGGAAAAGAAAGAACTGGGAGGGATTCTCCAACTCATGCTAATCTTATTGAACTCGAAAACAAAACAAAAATCCTAAGATAAGACTAGTCTTGAAGGCGCTTGACATCTTGATGCTTCTCTTGACGCTCTTGGCTTGAACTTAAAAAATGGGCCTCTGGAGTAGAGACTTTTAGGCTTAGTGGTTATGGCCTAATGGATTATTGTTGTTATTGGGTTTCTTCATATCTAGGGCCAGGATGATCCCATTATCTATGAGATCTTGGATCTTATGCTTTAGAAATCAACAGTCATCAGTGTTATGACCTCGGCCTCGATGGAACTTGCAAAAAGCTTCGGAATCCCATGATTTGCTTCGGTTTTGTGGAGATGGGTCTGGAGTTGGACCTGTAGAGTGAAGATGCCCATTTTGCTGGAGTTTCTCGAATGCTTTTCTTAACCTTATGCCCAATGGGGTGAAGATCCTTCGAGGTTTGTTAGAATTGTCTTCATTTAAAGAGTTAACCTCGGAGCCTTTGAGACCATTATCCTTTTTGTCTTTGGAGTAGTTGGAGTAGTTGCTCTTACTCTTTGTGGATTGAAGATGTTCCTCAATTTGGATCCCAACCTTGTAAAGTCTATCAAAGGTCTCAATGGGTTGGAACATTAGAAGTTCTTGATGTTTGGGTTGAAGGTTGCGGACCACAATCCTTACTTGGTCCTTTTCGGAGGGGCGATTGATGAGTTGGGCCGCCTTCTCCCCCCATCGAGTCAAGAAATGAATAAAATCTTCCTTTTCACTTTGTTTGGTCACTTCCAACTCCCTTAGAGTCATGGGGAGTTCATTATTGTAAGAGTATTGCATCACAAATTCTTCTTTGATAGAAGTCCAAGATTTGGCCTTGAGTGGGCCTAAAGAGTTGGAAAGATCGAAATTGAAACTTATGGACACTCGTCTCCCTAAGTTTCTTGATTTCGATGTCTTGGGCTTGGAGACGAGTGTCCATAAGTTTCAATTGCTCGAGAATGGCTTTGAGATCATCATCTCCTGGCATGGTAGAGGATGGGCTTGAATTTGAAGTATAATGTTCAGGTGGACTTGAGGGTGGTGATTGAAACAGTTTCCTAACAAGCCTACCGTTGGTACTCGAACGCTCCCACTTTGGGCTTGAATTTCCTATCTCGGATTAAGGGATGAATCAGAAAAAGGAAAAGGAAAAAGAAATTGAAAAGAAAAAGAAAGAGATTTATCCACAATTCTAGTCCCTTAATTTTTGTATTTTTTTTTTAATTTTTTTGAATTTCCGTTTTTTATTATTTTTCTTTTTTTTTACGGAACATGGAAAAAGTGGATGGGAAGAAATAAGGAAGGAGATTTTTGAAGAAAATAAGAAAAAGGTGAAAGATTTTTGAAAACGGGGAAGAGATTTCGAAAATGGAAAGACAAGGAATTTGATAAAGTGGTTTCAGAAATAAAAAAGATCTCCTTCCTAAATGAGGACCCCTAAGATATGAGAGTTTTGAAATAAGGGGAAGAACACGATAATGAAAGTTCCAACTAGCATATAGCACATAGATCACGTCCAACCAATCAAGAAAGGTGGGAAATTGAATCTAGAATGATCCCTCAACATGGTAACTTCTCAAGGAAATTTAACTCGAAAATCATCTAAGGTAAGTAACGTGCTTTAATTATTGATCCTCCATTTTTGACTTGATTAAGAAAAGTAAGACTCTTGACTCAAAAAAGGAAAATATATGTACTCTTGACTTGATTATGGAAACGAGACTCTTTTATGAATAAGATTTGGGGAAGGGGAAAGACTCTTGACTTGTTATGGGAAAAAGAATATTATTATTGACTTAAATAAGACTCGATTGAAAATATGGAAAAAAAAACTCGAAAAAAAGAAAATATTACTCTTGACTGATTATAGAAAGAAAATAACACTCTTGACTAACTTAGGAAAACGAGACTCTTTTTTTTGGAAGGATCTTTAATTGAAACACCTTACTTACTAGGATTATATTTTCTTGGAAAACAAATCTCCTTAATATGGTTAGTAGCATCGTCGGAAATATTCATGGATCCTACTTCTTAAAAAAAAAATATCCTAGACTCGATCTTAGAAAGATATCTACACAATAAAGGATACCAAATAACGCAAAAAGATTGTGCTCACACAAATTGGCAAACAATCATGCAAGAATGGACATGTGAATGAATACAATATTGGGTGAATCTATGGCTTTGGTAAGGGAACCCACGACCGGATGCGTTTCGTCATCTATGGGATGCATAGTAAAACTACACGTATCGTTTCACATATCTTGAATGGAAACATGTAAATGCCATGGGGTGGAACACGACTATGTGCAAAGGTAATTCTGACCTAGTGGGTCACCGGCCTAAGTCATAGACAATGCTCCAAAGGGTAATTCCTGTTTATGGTGTGGTAATGTCTTTCGACATCTTGCGAAGATAACGCATGCAAATAGATGATATGAATGTAAAGCAATAATAACCACATAATGGTCTTGAACCAAGAAATAATAATTAACAATCAACATGGACAAGCTTTCGAATTACACCCTCTTATTAAATCCCAAGTGAACTCGCCACTGTAAGAACCCTCACCTTTCGGCGCCTGATTGAAATAATAATATGTTATAGGTTCTTAAATAAAAGAGATTGATATGATTAAGGGATTATTGAACAAATGAAGTCGCCACCAATTTTTAAGGAAATAATTGGAAACCATCAAAGTGCACCCAATTCTTATTGGGAATTATGACTCATATCACCCAAAGGCCAAATATTGAGTTCGGAGGTGTGGGTACGAAAAAGACAAAACGAATCTCATCTAAATCGCCCATATTAACGGCCTCTAGTAATCCTATCCATGTTAATTCTTAATTCACATAACAAGGTTCCAAACAATCCGCTCGTCCAAGATCCTAAATTAACTAGGTGGGTTGAACAAACCAAATTATTAAAGTTATCGCTTTGCACATGATTACCCAATTGCATGATTTGATTTATAGAACACAAACAAAATAATAGAAATATGTTCCCCAACCTTACCGTGCTAGCTTAACGTGTTAGTAACTTCAATGGAAGTAAAATAAAAGATATAAACTCTAAATTACATGTTAGTATGCTAATTGGATTGACTAATCATGCAAAATATGATATTTACAATAAACATGATAAAATATAAGAAAACTAGAAAATAAACTAGAAAGTATGAAATCATGTAAGGATAATAATTAAACTAACCTATGCATGATAATAATGAAAACAATAATTAAAATTGACCTAAATAAGATAAACTAAATAAAACAATTAAAACATGTAAAGAATATTAGCGTTATGGACATCCATCTGGTGAACCTCCCATTGCTTTGCAACAGCCACAGCTAAAAATGTATGAACTGTAGTCATCTTGGCAACAGGTGCAAAAGTCTCTGTGTAGTCAATGCCCTCGCGTTGATGTTGCCCAAAAATAACCAAGCGAGCTTTATGGCGCTCAATAGTGCCATCAGAGTTGTATTTGGTCTTGTAAACCCATTTGCAGCCCAAAGCCTTCTTCCCGGTAGGTAAATCAGATAATGTCCATGTATTGTTGTGTTCAAGGGCATCAGTTTCTTTCTGCATGGCCACCTTCCAATGATCGTGACGAGCCGCATCAGAAAAGGACACAGGTTCAACACCTGTTGTAATAGCTGCTAGAAACCGCTTATGAGTAGTACTAAACTTATCACAATTTACATAATTAGCTATAGGATAGATGCATGTACCTGATGACTCAACGGGAGGAGGAGAACAATAAGGAGGAGGGGAGTCTATGCAGCGAGCCATATGAGAGACAAATCCTTTGAGTCGAACTGAAGGAATACGGGCACGCAAACCACGCCAAAGTAAAGTGGCCTGAGTAGGAGAGGAATGCCCACCATCATGGGTGCGGGCAGCCTCTGCGGGAACCGAGGCTGTAGAGCCACCATTTGTAACAGGGGCTGGTATTGAATAAGAAGAACCAGCTGGAAGCTCACCAATAGTTGCGGACGGCCGAGGAGAAGTGGGTAATGGTGAAGAATTGCCACTCCCCCTAGCGTCAAAGGGCTGTGGAGACGTAGGCGAAGGAGGTAACTCCCAAACCGTAGAGAGAACATAGTTATCTGCCATAAGCGGAGGAGAATCCGGAACCATAGACAGTTCTTCATTAACATAAGGAACATGATTTTCATAAAAGACAACATCACGAGATACAAAAAATTCACCAGTGTCCAAGTCATACAAACGCCACCCCTTTTTACCAAATGGGTAACCAACAAACATGCATCGCCTACTACGAGACCCAAATTTATCCTTATCCCGACGACGCTGATGAGCGTAACACAAGCTCCCAAACACACGCAACAAGTTATAATCAGCCGAGATCCCCAACAGAACCTCGTAAGATGTTTTCCCATTCAGAACAACAAAGGGGGTGCGATTAATTAAGTAACCAGCAGTTAAAACACATTCGCCCCAAAAGAAAACAGGAAGTTGATCCTGAAATCTTAAAGCACGGGCCACATTTAGTACATGCCTATGTTTGCGTTCTACTCGCCCATTTTGTTGCGAAGTGTCCGTACAAGAGGTTTGAAAAATTATACCATTCTCAGCAAAATAATCTTTCAAACATGCGTACCATTATCGGACCTAACCGTCTTGACAGATTTATGAAATTGATTACGAACCATTGCACAAAATTGTTTAAATATGGTAGCAACCTCCGATTTTTCAGCCAACAAATAAATCCAAGTAGCACGAGAATAGTCATCAACAATTGTCAAAAAATAAGACGCCCCACATGAAGAAGACAAGTCGACCTGTCATGTGATTGGAAGCTCCTGTATCAATCAACCAAAAATCATCACAAGGCTTACCAGATTGATTTTCCACCGATAGTGTCGTGGTGTTATGGGCAGAAAGGACATTCAGCAAGGCAGCCCAAACATCCGGTGAGGGCTGTTGTATAGTAGAAGAACTAGTGCTGGAAGGCTGCACAGCGTTTCTGCCACTTTGTGCGACGTTTGCGTGAGCGAACCCGCCACGGCCACGCACAGAGCATCCTCCTCGACCAGCAACAGATGGGCTCGCATCACGCAAGGAAGAAGCACTTGAGGATTCAGCAGAACTGCGACCACGGGCAAGCAAGTCAGTAAGGGTAGGTCGTGGTCGATCACCCCACCATTCAGGGTATCCATGAAAGGCAAAACACCCTTGACCATCATGCCCAGTTAAATGACAATGAGGGCAAACAAGTTTTGTTTTGTCAGGTCTGGAATCAGTGGATCGAAGATTAACGGCAGCCCGAGTAGCAAAGCTCACTGCGTCAACACGATCATCTTTTTGTTTAGTAACAGTTCGAAGACACTTCTCTCTAATCACCATGGCATATGCTTGACTAGTATTCGGGAGGGGATCCATCCCAAGTATATTAGACTTAACTGTGTCAAACGAACGCTCGTCAAGGCCCATTACAAATTGATGAACACGTTCGTTTTCTTATCCTTTGACAAGGTCAGCAGTCAAATTGCACTTACACCCAGTACATGTGCAAGTAGATATACGCTCATAATTACCATGCTCATCCCATATTACCATGGGAGATATGTATGTGCATGATGATTGTGCTCGTATTGAATCCATAGCTGATTTATTGGAGAATGTTGAAAGCCTGGTCTCTGAACGTCAAGATGAGGCCACGAATTTGTGGCCCAATCAGGTATGTCCTCTCCATCTCCATTAGAGTTAGAACGAAACTTAACTTCTACTTTAGATGATTCTCCATATGAATTTATCGAAGATACACTTCTAGATTTAAGGTGTTATGAGGAGCTAAATATTTCAGATATCGAAGAAACTGAGGCCTGTACTTGTGAACATGATATAGACCCAGTTTTTAAGGATTTATTGGATAGAAAAGCCATAAATAATAATCATATTAAACCGCTCTCAAAGCAGAAATTGATAATGTAGGGATAAATATGGTTTTAATTGATAATGGGGCAGTCGTGAATGTGTTACCATTATCTACCCTTCCATTTCTAGGAAAATCCACTAATTTTTTCCAATTTTTTTGATGCGATTTCTAACTTCTTTTTTTTTTATACTTTCATCTGTTTTTCAGCGTAACTATTTAATTAAAAATTAAATTAAAAATTTTTAAACATTCAAGATGATCTAAATGTTCAGAGAAAGCAATTTAAAACAATACATGGTACTAAGGTTAATAAAGTTGGAGGGTTATCTTGCAAAGAGAGGAGGTGTAGATACCAAATGCCTATTAGCAATCGCAAAGAGAATTACGAAAAACTTTGCCAATATGGGGATTGGTTGTACACGATGCCGGAAAGATGGCGGACGTCGGCGATGATGAGATCCAGATATGAACGTTGAACATATGAAAAGGTAGAAGATGAATTGATGGTGTGTGGTTCCATCATCTACTCATGATAGAGGAATTAACTTCTTCTTTTTTGGCTCATCAGTATGTGAGAGAAATTAGCTACTACTTAGTTTCTTGGATTGTCTAACAACTTGTGAGTAGGGCTGTTCAAAACCGGATATCCAAAATTTCGGATAGTAAATTTTGATATCCGTATCCGAAATTTCGATTATCCGATTGGGATTCGGATTCGGATATTCGGATATTCGGATATCCGATATCCGAAAAAGTTATTTTTTTTTCTATTTTAATTGACTTTTATTTGGTTATTTTTCGGATATTTTGGATATTTTTGGATATTCGAATCCGAAAGTATCCGAAAATTATCCATAAAATCCAAAAAAAATTGGATATTTTTCGGATAGTTTCGGATATCGGTATCCGAAAAATATCCAAAATTACGATTTTTCTGATGTTTCGGATATCCGAAATTTCAAAGTTGATATCCGTATCCGAAATTTCGGATATCCGTTTTTTCGGACATTTTCGGATCAGATTTTCGGATCGGATGCTTGAATACGGATTGTTTTGAACAGCCCTACTTGTGAGAATGAATGGAAGGGATGAAGAAGTCATTAAACTCCATTATGTTTTTATAACGTCTGATTGTTACAACTTTCTCTCTCTTTTTTTTTTACTGGTCATGAGTCACATGACACGTCATAAGTAAATTGACACATCATTCAGCAATTCAGCAACTGATATGGCGAGCTCTGGTTTAATCATTGCATTTTAATCTAATTTTATAAATTACCCCGAGTTCTATTTTGTGGCGAAGAACTGCGGATCTTGATTTCCCCTCAAAATTTTAAAGCTTTACCTGATCTTCGAGCATGTGGACTTGTCGAGTAATAAACTACAAGTGCGTCGTACAAGGTACGTTGTACACTTGTACCATCACGAATAGATGTTGGGAATGGGATAGTAGAAAAAAATACAAGCAAGGCAATAACGGAGAAGCTTACTGGCTCTAGGCTAGCTAGAGCTTTTCCTTCATACTCTTAAAAAATGGGCAATCGTCGCATCGAGCTTTGCTTCGAGAACCTTTTGCATGTTTCACAGGCTTCAAAAAAGGGAGCATAAAAGGAAAAGCAAGACGAAAGAAATGGATGCCATGCTCTTAATCTGAAAGCAAAATTTTGTTAAAGCGCCCTTAATTAATACCGAATTTCTTCTCTTTTTTCCTTTGTGTTCAACTTGGTTTGAATAAAGGATCAATTATGAACCTTAATGTAACCAAGAATCAAATCACATGATAATGTCCTACTCTGATCTGAGTAGTATCCTACTACATTATCCTCCTGGAACAATACTCCCTTAAACACACGGAATAGAAGAAGAGATAAAGAAAATTCGATTGGATCAGGATGATTGCAAGTTAGTTGCAAATTTTCTATTTTACAAATTATTCTAATCTCTTTTTACAAATTTAAATTTAGAGCCAATTTTTTCCCTCTATTAGCGTGCTTAGCTGTATTATTAGTTTCCTAGTCTGTATAGTCCTCTTAGGCTAGTAGAAACCTTGTTGATATTGTTCCATATTCTTAGGTGCTGTTAGTATATAGGTGTTGTTAGTATACTACTTGTATATATATATGGCGATTGCCAAAATACTGAATATACAGAAAATTAAGCCCTAACAAAATATTTCATGGTATCAGAGCCGAAGGGCTGAATTTTCCGCACTCATCAGCCGATCAATTTCTCCATGGCTGGCGGTGATGATAAAACCCCTCCCACCGTTGGACCTTATACTCTAATGTCGGGTGATAATCTTGGCTCTTTGATAACTCATATCCAACTCAAGGGAGAGAATTATGATGAATGGGCAATGGCAATTCGAACTGCACTCCGTGCCAAACGCAAGTTTGGTTTTGTGGAAGGTACTGTTACTAAACCTTCTGACACTTCTGCCGATATTGAGGACTGGTGGATGATAAATTCCATGGTTGTATCATTGATATTTAATACAATTGAACCTACTCTTCGCTCTCAAATTACCTATGTTGAGGTTGCGAAAGATTTATGGGATGATTTACGACAACGGTTTTCAGTGGCGAATGGACCTCAAGTTCATCAATTAAAGGAAGATATTGTGATGTGCAAGCAAGGAGGGCGTCCTGTTGTTCACTAGTATGTGAGGCTGAAGAACTTATAGGATGAGCTTGGTAATTATGAGCGTATACCTACTTGCACATGTACTGGGTGTACGTGCAATTTGACTGCTGACCTTGTCAAACGACAAGAAAACGAACGTGTTCATCAATTTGTTATGGGCCTTGACGAGCGTTCATTTGACACAGTTAAGTCTAATATACTTGGGATGGATCCCCTCCCGAATACTAGTCAAGCATATGCCATGGTGATTAGAGAGGAGCGTCTTCGAACTGTTACTAAACAAAAAGATGATCGTGTTGACGCAGTGAGCTTTGCTACTCGGGCTGCCGTTAATCTTCGATCCACTGATTTCAGACCTGACAAAACAAAACTTGTTTGCCCTCATTGTCATTTAACTGGGCATGATGGTCAAGGGTGTTTTGCCTTTCATGGATACCCTGAATGGTGGGGTGATCGACCACGACCTACCCTTACTGACTTGCTTGCCCATGGTCGCAGTTCTGCTGAATCCTCAAGTGCTTCTTCCTGGCGTGATGCGAGCCCATCTGTTGCTGGTCGAGGAGGACGCTCTGTGCGTGGCCGTGGCGGGTTCGCTCGCGCAAACGCCACACAAAGTGGCAGAAACGCTGTGCAGCCTTCCAGCACTAGTTCTTCTACTATACAACAGCCCTCACCGGATGTTTGGGCAGCCTTGCTGAATGTCCTTTCTGCCCATAACACCACGACACCGTCGGTGGAAAATCAATCTGGTAAGCCTTGTGATGATTTTTGGTTGATTGATACAGGAGCTTCCAATCACATGACGGGTCGACTTGATTATTTGATGAACTTATATGATATTCCATATTGTCCTATTGGTCTTCCTAATGGTTCTTCCACGATTGCTACGAAGGAAGAAAGTGTTATTTTAAGTGATTCTTTATCAATACATAGCGTGCTCTATGTGCCCGATTTACGATGCAATTTGATTTCTGTTTCCCAATTAATTGATGAAACTGACTGTATTATTGCATTTACTAAAAAGCTATGTCTCATATAGGATTGCATTTCGATGACCCAGATTGGAGCGGGTGAACTTAGGAATCGGGTCTATGTCTTCAACACTGAGCCATCTATTCGAGCCTGCAAAGCAACTAAAGAAGATTTCGGGATCTTATGGCACCGGAGGTTGGGGCACCCCTCAAATAATGCGCTGAAACTTTTGCCTAATATTAGTTTGAGTAGTCAGAGTATGAGTCCCAAACATGATCCATGTAATGTATGCTTTCGGGCTAAACAAACTCGTAGCGTTTTTCCTACTAGTATTAATAAAGCTGATGACATATTTTCTTTGGTCCATTGTGATTTGTGGGCTGCGTATCGGGTGTCTTCTTCATGTGGGGCGTCTTATTTTTTGACAATTGTTGATGACTATTCTCGTGCTACTTGGATTTATTTGTTGGCTGAAAAATCGGAGGTTGCTACCATATTTAAACAATTTTGTGCAATGGCTCGTAATCAATTTCAAAAATCTGTCAAGACGGTTAGGTCCGATAATGGTACAGAATTTACATGTTTGAAAGATTATTTTGCTGAGAATGGTATAATTTTCAAACCTCTTGTACGGACACTACGCAATAGAATGGGCGAGTAGAACGCAAACATAGGCATGTACTAAATGTGGCCTGTCTTTAAGATTCCAGGATCAACTTCCTGTTTTCTTTTGGGGCGAATGTGGTTTAACTGCTGGTTACTTAATTAATCGCACCCCCTTTGTTGTTCTGAATGGGAAAACATCTTACGAGGTTCTGTTGGGAATCTCGGCTGATTATAGCTTGTTGCGTGTGTTTGGGTGCTTGTGTTACGCTCATCAGCGTCGTCGGGATAAGGATAAATTTGGGTCTCGTAGTAGGCGATGCATGTTTGTTGGTTACCCATTTGGTAAAAAGGGGTGGCGTTTGTATGACTTGGACACAAGTGAATTTTTTGTGTCTCGTGATGTTGTCTTTTATGAAAATCATTTTCCTTATGTTAATGAAGAACTGTCTATGGTTCCGGATTCTCCTCCGCTTATGGTAGATAACTATGTTCTCTCTACGGTTTGGGAGTTACCTCCCTCGCCTGCGTCTCCACAGCCCTTTGAAACGCTAGGGGGAGTGGCAATTCTTCACCATTACCCACTTTTCCTCGGCCGTTCGCAACTATTGGTGAGCTTCCAGCTGGTTCTTCTTCTTCAATACCAGCCCCTGTTACAAATGGTGGCTCTACAGCCTCGATTCCTGCAGAGGCTGCCCGCACCCATGATGTTGGGCATTCCTCTCCTACTCAGGCCACTTTACTTGGGCGTGGTTTGCGTGCCCGTATTCCTTCAGTTCGACTCAAAGGATTTGTCTCTCATATGGCTCGCTGCATAGACTCCCCTCCTCCTTATTGTTCTCCTGCTCCCGTCGAGTCATCAGGTACATGCATCTATCCTGTAGCTAATTATGTAAATTGTGATAAGTTCAGTACTACTCATAAGCGGTTTCTAGCAGCTATTACAACAGGTGTTGATCCTGTGTCCTTTTCTGATGCGGCTCGTCACGATCATTGGAAGGTGGCCATGCAGAAAGAATTTGATGCCCTTGAACACAACAATACATGAACATTATCGAATTTACCTACTGGGAATAAGGCTTTGGGCTGCAAATGGGTTTACAAGACCAAATACAACTCTGATGGCACTATTGAGCGCCATAAAGCTTGCTTGGTTATTTTTGGGCAACATCAACGCGAGGGCATTGACTATACAGAGACTATTGCACCTGTTGCCAAGATGACTACAATTCATACATTTTTAGTTGTGGCTGTTGCAAAGCAATGGGAGGTTCACCAGATGGACGTCCATAACGCTTTTCTCCACGGGGACTTAGATGAGGAGGTCTACATGAAACTACCCCCTGGTTTCACCTCCTCTGCTGCTTCGGGCAAGGTATGTCGTCTGCGCAAATCCTTATACGGTTTAAATCAAGCCCCTCGTTGTTGGTTTTCAAAATTATCTACTGCCTTGAAACAATGTGGTTTCCGTCAGTCTTATGCCGATTATTCTCTGTTTTCCTATGCCAAGGATGATGTATTCTTGAGTGTCCTTGTATATGTGGATGACCTTATTTTTACGGGAAACAGTGCTACTGCTATTCGTAAGTTTAAAGCCCATCTTAGCTCTTGTTTTCATATGAAGGATCTCGGTATACTGAAATATTTTCTGGGTATTGAAGTGGCTCGTAGCCCGGATGGTATGTTCTTGTGTCCACGTAAGTATGCATTGGATATTATTTCGGAAGTGGGGCTATTGGGTTCGAAACCAGCTTCTTTCCCATTGGAGCCAAATCATCGGCTCGCTCTTGCTAGTGGCATGCCTTTTTCGGACCCGGAACAATATCGACGATTAATTGGGCGTTTGATTTATTTGATCATCACTCGTCCTGAACTATCTTATTTTGTCCATACACTTACCCAGTTCAGGCACTGCCCTCAGGTGGCTCATTGGGACGCAGCCTTGTGGGTTGTCCGTTACTTAAAAGGCAACACGGGTCAGGGTATTTTTCTTCGTTCCGATTGTGATCTTCGTTTGTCTGCTTATTGTGATTCAGACTGGGCAGCTGTCCTACGACTCGTCGATCTCTTACTGGATATTTTGTGCTCCTTGGTGCGTCTCCTATCTCCTGGAAGACCAAGAAACAACACACTGTTTCTCGCTCTTCTGCTGAGGCTGAATATCGCTCGATGGCCACTACGTGCTGTGAACTTAAGTGGTTGAAAGGCCTTTTACGTGATTTGGGTGTATTACTTCCGCTGCCTATGCTCTTGTATTGTGATAGTCAAGATGCTATTCATATTGGGGCTAATCCCGTGTTCCATGAACAGACTAAGCATATCGAGGTGGACTGTCATTTTGTTAGGGATGAAATTCAAGCTGGTACTGTTGCTACTCGTCATGTTCGTACTACTGAACAGGTTGCTGATATACTTACCAAGGCTCTCGGGTGACAACAATTTGAGTATCTCCTTCGCAAGTTGGGCATTCGAAATCTTCATGCTCCAACTTGAGGGGGAGTATTAGCGTGCTTAGCTGTATTATTAGTTTCCTAGTCTGTATAGTCCTCTTAGACTAGTAGAAACCTTGTTGATATTGTTCCATATTCTTAGGTGTTGTTAGTATATAGGTGTTGTTAGTATACTACTTGTATATATATATATATATATATATATGGCGATTGCCAAAATACTGAATATACAGAAAATTAAGCCCTAACAAAATATTTCACCCTCTTATATATAATTGTCTACTTAAATTGGCATGCAATTGATAACGACAAACCAAAATTGACGATTTTTAAAATTTGTTTTGATACTCAAAAGTCAAAACTTAAAACTAACATGAATGGGTCTAAACTTTTAGGCCTCGTTTACTAGGTTGCAATCAAATTCATTGCAATGCAATCATTTTATAGGGTAAATGGGAGTTGAAAAGTGAAGGAGTGGTAGGAGAGGGATAGGAAAAGTGGGGTTGATTGCATTATCCATTGTAATCACAATTGCTCAACTTTTCCCATGTAATGATGATTACTTTGGATGGTGTAATCAATCTTACTTTTTCCATCTCCTTCCTCCTTTTTTCTTTTTCCACTTTCCATTTACCCTATAAAATGATTGCATTGCATTGCATTTGATTGCAACCTAGTAAACACCACCTTATTTTAAGCGATGTGGTTGTAGTGTTAGTAAGTAGCATGAAGGGGCCGAGATGAAGACATTCCCAACCCTGAGAATTTAACCCCTATCTCGAAAGGGTAGGAAGTGGGAAGTGGGAAGTGGGAAGGGTATATTTCCTATAGCAAAAAATGAAAGGTATGTACTTTGACATCTACTGATTTTTTCTCCGTTTTTTGGTCGTACATGGTGTACATTATTTGTATACACGTATACCCTTGCTTTGAGGAATGCATGCCTTGGTTTTGGTTACCGCTGTTTGCTATCTCCACTGCAGTAAAAAAATGTTAAACTCATTTTCCGAAGACGAAAACCGAGAAAATAATAAGTTTCGTTAACGATGACAAAGATAAGTTTAATTTACCCATAGTGTTGTCACTCTCAAATGCGACACTATAAGTGTCAATAATATAATGAACGGGATATATAATTATATACCACGACGAAAGAGCCAGACAATTGTTTCGATAATCATCGTGGACAAATTATAATTCTCACTGTAAACTTATTTTACTTACAACAAATTACTAGACGGCGAGCTTTGGCGTTTATGGTTTGTGCTTGGTGCATCACTAGTTTTTTTTTTTTTTTTTTGATTTGGCAAAGTGGAACTTCCTTTCTCTTTGGGTGTGGCTAAAGGGCACCTCCTAACGCATGGCCTGGGGTATTCCACGAATTAATTCGTGTAGGTGTTTCCCATAAGGTTTGAACCCATGACATGATGTACAAGTTGATTTACCAATGAGCCAACACCTCTTGGATTGGTGCATCACTAGTTTACTACCCCATATATGAGTATTGGCACTATATAATACTCGAGTAAACCAACTAGCTACCAAGTACGGAGTATCATTTGCTTTGGTGCTTTTTCAAGCAAACAGTTTAGGAATATCTGCCGGCCAAATTTGATTAGATTTTAGTAGTGCTTCAGTTTTCTATATCTTTATAAATCAATTTGCTTAGAGGATGGCCTAAACAATAATTAATGTGCCAATAGGTTGTTGTATCCCTTTCATCCTAAGTCTTATTTTTATCAGTGACGGATCTAGAAAATTTAAAAATTATTACATTGGGAGTGGAAATGTGCAACTAATGAAAGTAGTGAAACGCTAATTTGAGAGTGTGACGAACAATGGGAGAAAATACCTAGCTCACTCAATTAAAGTCTACTATACCTTCCCTTGATTAATACTTCTAACAAGAAAATGTGCTTTCTACCTTTTCCAACCTGAAAAATCCTTTCTTCTTGTTATGGACGCACTCGCAATCATGGCTCTTTTACCTTTATTAGGCAACTTCAAATGCCAAGTATGGAGATCCTAATTTCTTTCCTGCATATAGCCACTAGACACCTACACAAGTAAGCACTGAAAATAACTTCCCAATGATTTTTAATTAAGCTCAACGCATTCATCAATTTCCCATGTAAATAGTCATGAACTGAACTCAACTACTGAATTGAACACTATCGAATTGAAATGAATATCACTAAACAAAACTGAACACCACTGAACTGAATTGAACACCACTTGATATGTGTGATAAAAATTATGTTTTTGAACTAAGTTCTACTGAACTGAAATGAACATCAATGAACTGCATTGGAAGTCACTAAATTAACATGAGATCGATCACCCCTTAACTAAACTAAACTGTACTGTGTAAGCTCTAAAGAACACACCCATAATAAGCAACCTAAGCTAACCAGTTTTCTCATATATGTCCTTTATCAATTTCAGACATTGGAATCATTTTTTTACATTGTTGTTCATCAACTTGATCGTTTATTTATTAATTAATTGTACCCTTGTTTTAAATTAGTTTAAAATTTCTTATTACTTTATTGTTTTGGAATTTATTTATTTTTTTACCCGGATTGTTTTCTTTGTTATGCTTTTTAATTTGGTTGATCGATTTATTGCATCGTATAAAGTGGGAGATAAATTTTAAAGTTGAATCTCATACTTAGAATGAAAAAGTTTATCAAAATGAGTGATTTCCAGGAAATCGAGTTTCTTCACTAATTGCCTACCATTTGATGAGTGGAGCTTTCCCTTTGATATAGGTAGCTTATTAGGGCATATTAGCTGTAAATTTTCTAATAGGCAGTAATCACTAGTGCAATTTCTTTAGATACTGGAAGACCATCAAATCCCGTTTCAGCCAAAAAGCCGTTTCTGTTTCAAGAGATGCAATTCACGTTGCTAAGAAATGTTTGAAAAGAGTATACCATATTCAGATAACTAAAATACATACGGAAAGAATCGATCCCCTTTTATTATGAGATTTGATATAACCTTTCACTTTATTGCTTATGTAAACTAAAGTAAGAAATGTTTTTCAATAGCATAACGTTTATGTAGCTAACAATAAATATTACATTGACATACCCTTTTTTTGGTTCACTAAGGGTATTCAACGTTGACCATAATGACTATTCCCCGCGCTGGTTGGTAGGCACCTCAAAATTTGAGATAACTAACTAAGGGATTTGAAACTGCTCCATGCCCAAAACGAAATTTGAAACCTCGACCTTGATTAAGTAATAAGATTTTCACTACTAGACATGGACTAAAATACCCACAACCAAATGTTTGGCGTAAAACAAGCAGCTAACTAGCTGAGTAGCAAAAACGAAAGGGTGCGAAACAAAGTTTCACAAGAAAAGATGGCACCACCAAAGCTAAAACAATGGACCCAACTTTTACTTTCCAAAAAGTCACATTTTTCCCATACAAAAGTACTGCTACTTGAAAAGCATAACTTAAAGTATCCACGTATGTGAAATGTGACCTATAGTTGTATACCACCATATCCTATAATACAAAAGTGTATTAGTCGTATAATAAACATCTTTATCCACCTATAAAAACAGACCAAATCCATTGCCCTCAGTTCAGCAAAAACTAAACCCAAATACTATCTTATTTGCTTCTCTTTGGCTACTGTCAAAATGGATTCAATCAATGTTGAGAAAATCCAAGCCTTTAGAAAATACAAACAACAACAATTTGTAAACACATTATTCTTCTATCACTTAGCTGCTTTCACATTTGGTCTATTTTGCACAAGTCCATTTTGGTTCCCCTATATCAAAACTTTCTTATGTGTTTCCATACCAAATATTCTTTCTTTTCTCTTCAATGTTAAGTCTCTCTTCATTTTAGGTAACCTTATTATCATCTTCCTCGTTAGGGAATCCAAGGTACGAACCTCGGATTCTTTCTGTAAGGATAACAATAACGACCCAGTGAAGATCCTTCCTAAGAAGGAAGAAAAGATAAAATCTAAAGAGGTCAAGATGTATGCAACTTTACCTCTGGTAAGTAGAGATACTGTTTCCGAGAAATGTTTGACAAAAACATATGTCGATCTTTCCACGAATGGAAAGATCGACGAGGTTGGATATGTGAAGGAGAGTTTGGAAGATGAAAAAGAGGAAGAGGCAGAGGAGGAAGTAGCGTGGCAAGATGCAGAAAGGATGGAGGATGTAGGGGAGGAAGAAGTAAAAGTTAAGGAAGTAGAGAAAGAGACTTTGGAGAATGGAGGGCAGATGGTAATTCCTGCTTTGTCAACTGATGAATTGAAGAGAAGGGCTGATGATTTTATTGCAAGGGTGAATAAACAGATCAGACTTGAAGCTGATGAGGTGATTGTTTGTGCCTGTTGAGAAATGAGATGTAGAGATTAATTACTTATATATAGTAGTATATTTCTGTAGAGATTTATGCGTAAAATTGGGAATGAATCAATTCATCTACAAGTTATTTTTGTAGTCCAGTGGCAATGATGCACAAATTACTTGGGACTTAGAAGCAGTGGAAGAGCCTAGTAGCTAAAGTACTCTAGTTCCTTTATTCAACCAGTTTTTGGTGGCTCTCACTCTATTTACTTTCGAGCAATAATCAAGCTCACTCTAGTAAAATTTTCTAGAGATATTCCAACTTGAACTATCTTCATGTAGTATAAGTGAGAAATATTAACATGGGTGTTACTGAAATGAAGAGGGTGTAACTGAATAGCGACAGTAACCTCCGTTACGTTATGTTCAGATTCTTATTTTTAACCGCGAACCAATATTCTCAATAAATAAATAAAATATCGGGGTGGGCTCTTCCAACAAACACGGGCCTAAACCAAGGTGGGCGTTCAGCCGAAAGTTACTACTTTAATTTGTACTCTAGTACTCTTTGTTACCAAGATTTGTTCCCCGTCCAGTCAAAAAACAAAATAGAATTGGTTCCTCTTCTTTTTCCACCCCCTTTTCTTTTCTTTTCCTTTGAAAAGACAAGTAAATCTCCACTCCTTGAGAAAACTGTACTGAAACAGAGTGGAGTGTGCCACTGGTCCGGCCCACTACAGCACCCCAATTTAGATCCTCTATCATACTTTGTGAATAACTTCATATGAATCATATCCCAATTACATGCCCATCGTTTAGAATTTGGAAGCATCCCAATTTAGTAATTAAATGAAGAAAAAATTGGTGAAAATAACACTAATTTTATCGGAATGCAATTGATTATAGTTACCAACTATACTATTCTTTACTTGCTAGATATATACCATGTAGCTAGGCCCGCTTATGATCATCCCAAAATCTATATAATTAGATTAAAACGCAATGATTAATTTAGAGCTCGCCACATCAACTATTAAATTGGCGAATGACGTGTCAATTAACTTATAACGTGTCATGTGATTCATGGCCAGTAAAAAAAAGAGAGAGAAAATAACAACAATCTGATGTTACAAAAACACAATGGACTTTAATGACTCATTAATCCCCTTCTCTTCATTCTCACAAGTTGTCAACGTTACAAATCCAAGAAATTGAGTAATAGCTAATTTTTCTTTAAAAAAGAGAGTTAATTCATCTCTCATGAATAGGACCACACACCATCAATTCATCTTCCACCTTCCTATATGTTCAACATTCGTATCTGAATCTCATCGTCGTCGTATGTTTTTGTTAACTTACGGAAACTTTTCAAGTATATTATTAATTTACGAAAAAAGTTACGGAGAATTATTTTCCAAAAGTTACACCTCAAACTTTTCTAGTATATTATTAAGTTACGGAAAAAGATTGTAGCTATTTAATTTAATTTTTAATTAAAAAATACACTGAAAATACAAAAAAAAATCAAAAAACTTGGAAAAAATTATGAGACCTCACTATAATAGTAAAGAGGGCTTTGGCAGCACAGGGTGATAGGGAGTCATGCTTGGTACCTAAAAACCATGGATTAGCCAACAATGTCTAGTAAGAGGCCCTTCAAGCCTACCAAGGACCCGATAACTTACCCCGGAGGCTTCCCATGTCCCTTAGGAGTGTACCTAGCGATGTGCTGCGAAAATATCCACCTTTGTTGCGGGCCTCCCGCAAGCCCAAAAAACGTGGATTATAAGCCTTCATTTTCGGCTTCCCGAGGCGTGGGTGTCATTTTTGCCCAAACTTTTCCAGATGGTCTATCATGGCCCTAGAGCACCCTCGGTGCCTCGCGAGCGTCATCCGGATCCCGAACGTTGATATCACCCATGCCTTTGGTGTTCCAACTCTTACACCAATGTCCCATAAAATGCCCTTCCAAGCCTGCCGGGACCGGATAAGCGACCCCAATGGCCTCCCATGTCCCCTAGGGATGTTCCATGCGATGTGGTGCGAAATAAAATAGCCACCTTCGTTTTTGGGCTTCCCGTAAGTCCACAAAACATGGATTATAGCCTTCGTTTTCGGCTTTCCGGGGCCCGAGTGTCATTTTTGCCAAAACTTTTCCTTGGGGTCTATCCCTGATCCTAGAGGACCCTTGGTGCCCAGGAGCTTCATCCGGATCCCTGAACTCTGATATCACCCATCTCTTTGGTGTTCTAACTCTTACATCAGGATCCTGTAAAATGCCCTTCCAAGCCTATGAGGACCGGTATAAGCAGCCCCAAGGGCCTCCCATTTCCCTTAGGGGTGTCCGTGCGACGTGATGCGAAATTATCCACGTTCGCTTTGGGGCCTCCCAGAAGCTCAAAAATCGTGGATTAAAGCCTTCGTTTACGGGTTCCCGGGGTCCGTGTGTCATTTTTGCCCAATTTTTTCCGGGGGGTCTGTCGTGACTAGGGATGTAAATGGATACTCCATCCGCGGATATCCGCACCATCCGACCCGAATATATGGATCAAAACCCGAATAAACGGATCCTTAAGAGGGTGGTGGATGGAGCGGGTGACGGATCGGGTAGGATTCGGGTGGACAGTTTCCACCCGCGAACCCGACCCGCTAAAACCATCCATCACCCGTTTAATTAAAAAAAATATATATATAAATACACTCAAATTCACGGCCTAACCCTAAGTCCCTAACGCTACTTTCACTCTTTCTCTCTCTCCTTCTCTCGAGCCAGAGCCCAGCCAGAGCCAGACAGTCACTCCCATCTCCCACTCTCTAACTGTCGCCGGAGTTCAGCAGCCAGCCGACTCGCCGGAGCTACGGTATACTCTCTCTCCTCTTCCTATTTCTTTCTCTTCGGTTGTTCGAATCGTCTATTTTGTTGCGAAATTATAGATCGAAGGTTTTGGTTATAGATCGAAGGTTTTGGTTATAGATCGAAGGTTTTCTTAATTTTATGAGATATGCCCAGCTATTTTGTTGCGAAATTATAGATCGAAGGTTTCGTTTCTGAATTGTAAATTTGAGTTTGAATTATGGGTTTTTCTTCAGAGGTTAGGGTTTCTGATTTGGTCATTATAGGTGTATTTGTTATAAATTGGAGTAAGACCTGGTCTATGTGGTTATGATAATTGGCTCTGTGTTCTATGTTTGTTCTGCTGTTGAGCTCATTGCTGTAGTTGGCTCACTGTTATGTGAGTGTGTTTTTGGAAGAGCAAACCGATTGCTTGAGATATAATACTATTGGTTTTGGTTTTGGTTTCATTTAATCATGTTTATTTGATAATTTCTACTATTGATTTTCACCATTTTGTTTTTCTTTATGGGATTATCACAGGCCTTATTTCTCTCTGCTTTATGGATTTGTTCTATTTGGACGTCATTTTTGCTGCTTATATTAAAAGGCATCCGAGGCGAAACAAGCACTGAGTCCGATCCTTCACTCCAAGTTTCTTTCATATTTTATGTCCTATAATGTCACCAGGCTTTGGTTCTGTTTTTCTATCCCTTTTCTTTTCCTGTTTTTGAGCTGCTAATTTCAAAGTACCATTCTGCATTTTCAGCTTGATTTAAGAATATTATGAAACTTAGATCCTATGATAGCAATGGTAATTTGATAAGACTAGCTAAAGGGATCCTAGCTAGAAAAGATATTACATGTTGGAATAATTGATCTTTCATGAACCCGAGCTAAATTTGTGAAGTTACTATGAACTGTTGCGATATGTTAGCTTCTGTAAACTAATTGTTTTCCTCCCTCTCCTTCCTGTAGTTGGGTTATAAAGTGAGCTTACTTGATAAGAAGATAGGGATAAAGGCTATGATTGAAAGGGTGTTGAGCTGTATTGTTCCAAGAGGGCTATATAACAAAATTTTGTAAGTTGTAGACAGTCAGGCCTGTTAAGTTTCAGACCTGATTACACCCTCTTTAAGCTTAGCTTTGCATGTTTCAAAGCTGCAAATTCAATGATTAGTAAATCTACTACGTGTGATTAGTAAATCTACAATGTGTGCAAGAAAAGTCAGTAAGTTTGGTTTGGTATTGTGAGGTAGAACGATGATTTATCAATGATATTGTCCTGTTTTCTGCTACTGTATTCAGAACTGGAATTTTCATGTCAAGCTTTAATTTTTCCTGGCTATATTTGGTTTGTATGAATCTTTAATTAAGCGAGCGAAATGCATGACAGTGGAACAATTTTATTAAAGCAGGAGTATTGTGAACAAATTGAAAAACAGGAGTATTAAAACCGTTTATCACCAGATCCATCCGTTTAAACCGCGGATGACGGATGGAGCGGATTAGGATTGGATGGTTCGCGGGTGATGGATGGAGCGGATGGATTTCGCGGATGGAGCGGATGATGGTCCACCCGACCCGAATCCGATCCATTTACATCCCTAGTCGTGACCTTAGAGGTCTCTCGGTGCCCCACGAGAGTCATACGCATCCCCGAACTTCGACGTCACCTATGCCTTCGTTGTTTCAGCCCTTACATTGGTATCTCGTAAAAGTACCCTTACAAGCCTATCAAGGACCCGATAACGGACCCCGGGGGAATCTTATGTTCCCCAAGGGTGTCCTGTGCGATGTGGTGCCAAAAATACCCACCTTCGTTTTGGAGCCTCCCGCAAGCCCAAAAAGCGTGGATTATAGTCTTGATCTTCAGCTTCTCGGGACCCAATTTTTGTTTTTGCCCAAACTTATTTGGGGGGGGGTCTATTGTCACCCTAGAGTATCTTAGGCGGCTCGTGACGATCATCCGGGTCCCCAAACTCCGATTTCACTCTTGGGACTTGGGACATGGCACTGGGACATGGTGCTCGTTGGGCGCGCGTTGGGAGATGGGACATGGGGCATGGGCCACTCAGATTTTGTTTCAATAAAACTTTTGATGTACTTAGTTCATTTTTATCCATTGTCTACTATGATAATCTTTTGTAGAAAAACTTTATAATAGAGTAGTATTCTCAAATTTGTTAATAAAAGGCTAATAATCGTTTTCTAAGCACTCGGTTAAATATAGATCAAAGTAAATAGTATGACTAATCATAATAAGTAGAACTATAATTCAACAAATAATGTCATTTAGGGGTATATACCTCTAACTTTTATAGAGACACCACAAGCCAATGAATGACTTGTTTTTTCTTTGTCAAAGGCTAATACACGGCCAATGAATGAGTATTATCATGACTTGAGGACATCCTCAACCTGATCAAAAATACCCGACCCGAGGGCTTGGCTCGAACCCGCTCGCATTTGGGCCAGGTTTGGGATGAAGGTTAAACCCGCAAACCCAACCCGAATGACCCAAAATTTAATTATTTTTAATTGTTTTCATATATTTTCTATTAACTTGCTTGCTGCAATTTTAATTTAGCTTTTTTCAAAATATAATTTTGCAAATTTGATGTCATGGTTGCGTAGATCTTGAAAAGTTGTAAAAAAATCACCTCAAACGCATATCGAGTTCAAAAGTTATGCTTAAATATAGAAAATTAACGATATCGCGAAATTGGCCCGAAAAACCCGCAAGCCCGCCCGAAGCCCGATATGACTGGATATGGACATGAGTTTTTGGCCCGAAAACTCGATGGCCCGGTCCGATGATCACCTCTAGGACATCCCTTTCCCCCAACATTTTAATATTTGTCCTAAACAAATTAAGAGTGAGTACGGATGAACCTCTCCAAATGCCGCATTGATTTTTTTTAGTTTTATTTGTCAGTTAATCACAAAATTAGCACCAAAAAAGAATAAAAAAAAATACTAAAATAAAGTTAGAACCAAGATAACCCATCAAAAAAATTAAATTTTAAAAAAATAAATTAAAAAAAAGTAAAACATCCTGTATATTACATGAACATGCACACTAATTTTCCATTGAACTGATAGCCTGATAGGATAGTTATGATTCTCAGATCGGTGAGGGTCGTCATCTATTAATTAAGGTCATGTTTACCTAGCTCAACCATAATACAAAAAAGGACAAAAAATAAAAAAAATAAAAAAAATTTAAAAACATTAAGCTGGGCCAGATAGTGTACACTCCAAATGGAAGGGTTGGCCCAAGCTGGCAAGTGACTACGTGTCTAACTGAGTGCATGCAGTGGCGCCAACAACACATTGTCTCCACGACTCCACCGTTTTCCATTTTGATCACCAACGCCATGCAATATCTCACTCACAAGTCACAACACAAACCCTTAGCTTCTTCTTCATCTCCATTATTTCTCCTTCAATTCACACTCTTTATTTCTCTCTCAAAGATTTGTACGAAAGGAAGTTAGAAGTAATTTAAAGTGAAAGAATGGATTTGGTAAACGGGTTCCTGAATCTAACAGCTCCACCATTCACATTTATAACATTGTTGTTGTTGTTACCACCGTTTCAGTTTATTAAGTTCTTCATAGGCATCCTAGCTTCCATCTTCACCGAAGACGTCGCCGGTAAGGTCGTCCTTATCACTGGCGCTTCCTCTGGAATCGGCGAGGTAATCACCTTTCTTTTCATTTCAATTTCAATTCGTATATATTACCTTGCAATTAATAGTTGCAAATCTGTAGTGCATGTTATTACTACTGCACCCAAAAAATTATCTAGTGTTACTAATTACTAAACATATATACAAAAATTCTTACCTGCTCTTGGCCCCATCAATTTTTTAATGTCTAGCCCAAATAAATGAGACCCACTACACTTTTTATTACTAGTGTGGTAATATGAACATGAGAGTAGCTTTAAATTGTTGGTAGCGTCACTGTACATTGAACACTCACCCCTTCTAGAAAGGGTTGAAATCAACTATATACACTTTCATTTGCTTGGACTAAAACGTAAGTAATTTTATATCGCTCCCATACAACTTGTAGATCCACCAAAAATAATCTACTCCAAAACTCCTAAAATCAGATACTCTTAACTCCACATATGCAAATTAATCAAACTCCAACTAAAAGTCTAGAAGCCCTTTCCATCGGGCCATCGGCCATCCCAACAAGTTGCCCGTATCTCTCCTAAAATGCCACAAAAGCCCATTCCATGTGATCTAGAATTTCTTTCCACCTAAAAAAACAAAAAAACCGCTAGTAAGATTTCTTTGTGTCTTGCTCTTCCTTGTCAATGTGTCAATCTCTCAGAATATAGAGTGAAATCAAAACTATGGGTTGAAATCTATGAATGTGGGCTCAAAACAAATCCCAAAATATCTTAAATGCAAACCAGTACAAATTATGCACACCACCTGCTCGTAGAAATGCCAACAAGAAAAATGCATTCTTTATCTAATCAACCACACCTTTTAGCAACAAGATACTTACAGCCACGCCTCAAAATCTTCCACCCTTGATAAGCTTCAGCATTATTAATTTCATTGTATGGAACTCCACAAGAGGAACAAACTTCTCATTGTATGGAAAAATCAGATATTTGGTATGAAATATGAACTTATCTAGTTCACGCTCATTCAGTGTTGGCAATGGTGTATGTTATGGCGTTGCAATGCATAGTTGGCAAAAGAGAAAAGCATAATCCCATAATGTTGGATGTATGTCTCAAATTCCCTATATGGACCAAAGTCTTAGTCCATTATCTTATTACAGTATGAGAGCATATATGGGCATTGCTTAGAGATCAGATCGAGTTATCGAGGAATTGCGAAATTACTTCAGCCTAACATTTAATAAATCACCAGTTAATTTCATCTTAGGACCTTTGCACCCCTACTCATTTTCGTGGATTAGGCTTGTAGCATTTGGATAGGGGTGGTACCCGAGGCTGGTTATGTTGGGTTGTCCTACATGGTCTGGACTCTGGAGACCAAGGGCAACGCAAGACAGCCCCGTTGCCCTCGATGGGATTTTCTCTACAGAAGCTGGGTCTGAAAATTGGGCTGAGCGCTGGCCCGCACCGAAATTTTGGTAAATGTTTTGAATTGGTTTTTTTAAGTTTACTAATTCAACTGTGGCCTAAGAGACTAAATAAGTACAGGGTACAAATTTGATTCTTGTTGTGTACAAGTCAAGGTGCAGTTGAAATGAGTTGAAGTAAGAATTACCTTGCTCTGTTTCCTTTTCATTTAATGTTACTAACTCTTATAATATACCATCAAATAATCTTCACTTGAGAAATCAAGAGATGCTTCATTGGTTTGGAGTATTGACGTATCGTCCCCCCAACGTGAGGTTTGGTCGGTTGAGGGTTAAAGTTCCCTAGACTGAGGAATTATTATTTGAAATTTAAGGGTGAATAATGGTTGAACCCCCCGGAGTTGGTGTAAATTTATTCCATCGCCTTATATATGTTTTTTGATGCAGCATATTGCTTATGAGTATGCCAGAAGAGGGGCATGCTTAGCGCTAGCAGCTAGAAGGGAGAGGAGCCTACGGGATGTTGCGGATTTGTGTCTCGAGTTGGGCTCGCCTGATGCAATTGTGCTGGGTGCTGATGTCGCCAAGATAGAAGATTGCAAGCGGATTGTTGATACCACCATATCACACTTTGGAAGATGTATAATTTGAGAACTTTTAACTTCTTCAGTGCTTTAGTAAATGATTGAGTTCTGATTACAAATATTAATTTTTCCATGACTGTCTGTTGATGTAGTGGATCATCTGGTCAATAATGCTGGTATTGTTGGTGTTAGTGAGCTTGAAGATACCGATGATATCACCAAGATGAGACCTGTTATGGTATAGCTTCATGACTTTCTTATGCTTTAGACCTATCTAGTTTTTTGCTTAGCATTAGTCAATCCGCCTTTTGTTTTCATTATGGTTTTTCTTTTTCAAATGTAGTCATTATGTTTAACTTGTGACTACTAGAGAGCCTATGACGTTTCAAGTTTGAGCACCTACCTTTGTTGAAGTGCAATTTCCTAGTCCCTGAAATCGCTTATTATTGTGTCGTAATGCAGGATATTAATTTCTGGGGTTCTGTCTACACCACCAGATTTGCGATCCCTCACCTGAGAAACACTGTAGGCAGAATTGTTGTCATGTCATCTTCAGCATCATGGTTGCCTGCACCAAGGGAGACTATCTACAATGTATATTCTCCATCAATAATGCATTGAGTGCATCCTACCCTGGCCTGCTTAATTTTTAGCTACATGTGCTGTTGGTCTGGTACCTTGTAATTTGTCATATTTTATGTACCACTTGGTGATCAATTATTGGTCTGCTTTCCGAATTCACAGGCAAGCAAGGCAGCAATGACGGCCTTCTTTGAGACACTGAGGGTGGAGCTAGGGTCGGATGTCAAAATAACCATTGCAACACCTGGGCTCATAGAGTCCGAATTCACCAAGGGCAAAGTCTTGACGAAGGATGGTGAATTGAGGGTTGATCAAGAATTAAGAGATGTAAGCAAGCTCTTAGTCTCTTACTCTGATTATGCATATGAAACAATGTGTTTTTGTTAAGAGGTCTAGAATCATTACGTCTGTCTCGTAGTCACTCCATTACACATATACAAGTATTTATAAATAGGGAGTTTTCTTCTTATTTATACAAGTATTATACTATTAGAAATCTTTGTCTACTATTCATGATGTATATGAAATTTCCTTTGAATATGCATGATATCATTCAGTTATAACAGAACTTGATTACATCTACACAAATACCTTATGTTACAGGTGCAAGTCAATGTAATCCCAGTGGGTACGGTTCAAGGGACAGCAAGGACGATAGTGAATGCTGCATGCCGAGGTGAGAGGTATGTGACGGTCCCAAGATGGTTCAGGGTGACATACTTCTTGAAGGTACTCTGCCCGGAGGTGCTCGAGTGGACTTACCGTTTGCTCTTCCTTACAACCACGGAGGATCTACCACAAGAAGCAATAGGGAAGCAGATGTTGGACTTCCCTGGCACCAAAGCCCTATTGTACCCTTCTGGAATCCGATCCCCTGAGGTGAAAACAGATTGAGCAAAGAGAGACATGTAAGGCAATAAGTAGAAAGTGGTGCAAATCGTCAAAAGGTGTCTGAGAAGAAATTTGTGTGGAGCTTTATGTGTGTTGAATGTCCGAACTCTTTTGCATCTGGGTATGTAGAGTTGAAATACATATACATTCTACTGTATAAGCTGTTTTGTTGTTAGTTTTATTGTTAGTTTTGTAATGTGAAGGATGGTGCATAAGCTGAAGATCGACTGGATTTTAGTGCTATTGTAATTTTGTGTTCCAAGTACTGTCATCAGCATGAGAGTATGCCTATATTAAAGGATAATTTTCTTTCTATTTTTGTTGGCTCTGGTTTCTTCAATTGCAGTTGATTGCATATGAACTTGCATTTAACAGGTGCACCCAGGTGTTTTGATCTTAAGATCCTTTATGATTGCGCATAAACTTGCCTTTGACTAAGAAACAGGAATTAGCAAATATTGTGATGTTGATTGGCCTAGGCCTTTTATAAAATGTTACATGACTAGAAATTCTTAATATTCGTTCGAATTTAGATCTTAACACTTAAGGATCACCCGTTCAAGCATGCATTTAGTCAGTCTATGTAGACTTTGTTGCATTGACTGTATAAAGAAGAATACAGTTTGTTCACTTTAGTTTTGAGGCATATGAATCTTTTCAAAAGCGTGGATCATAATACTTGGCTTTGTGTACATTAGTTTCAACCATTGAGATTTTCGTTAAAAAAGATGTTATTTCATTGATTATTATACATGGTTGGATTTCTGTCATGGTTTCGGAACCGAGCATCAGAAGCGAAATTAATGAGTTGAAGAAGAAATTATGTACTGTATTTTTAGATATTTCATTAATTAGGAATGATTATTGTTGTATATGCCACTATTAGGCTATCATTGCTCTTCGTTTCCAACGTTAAAAAAAAAAAAAAAAAAAAAAAAAACTCACAAGAATTCAAGTATTGACTCATGGCTTATAACTTTGTTTCAATTTTGCCTTTCCCCAGAAAGAAAAAAAAGGAAAAATAAAGAAGCTTTGTTACGGTTTCAACAAATTCCAAAGGCGAAGCTTAGATATGCTTATAGCCTATAAAGAGGAAACATAACGCAAATTTTAGCAACCACGTGTTCGGTGTCTTGCATGAAACCATGACACCAAATTGAGTGACAAACGACGAGTACAATGGGAGCCTCTTTGGGCACTAAATTTTCTTCCATAACTAAAATTTCTTGTGTTTCGCTATTTTTTTGAGAAGCCAAAAGAAAATGGATTTGGTAAACGGATTGTTGAACTTAGCAGCACCACCGTTTACTTTCTTCACACTCTGCCTCTTCTTACCACCCTTTCAATTTCTCAAGTTTTTCCTTTCAATCTTGGCCTCCATCTACCCTGAAGATGTTTCCGGCAAAGTTGTCATCATTACTGGCGCCTCCTCCGGCATCGGAGAGGTAAATACTGCCTCCGTTCCTCTTATATATTCTCATTTGACTTTTTGAGTCAAACTTTATAAATTTTTGACCATTAATTTATGAAAAATATATAAAGAATTATAAGATCAAAATACCTTTCTTAGATTCGTTTTAGATTATATTTTCAACAATATCAATTTTTTAATTTAATTATATGTGTATAATTAAAGTTATTAATGGTTAAAGTATCATCTTAGAGACTATGCAAAGTCAAATGAAAATATATAAGAAGGACGGAGGGAGTATATAATTTACTGATCTATGGCGCATTATTGTTTGAACTTTGTTGTAATGTTTGCATGCGCAAAGTCAAACATAGTTCTCATCTCAATGTTGACTTCTTACTGTAGTTAGCGATATTTGGTAACTAGACATGTATGTGTAGGGGTGTAAACGAGCCGAGTCGAGCCCGAGCCAGGCCTGGCTCGGGCTCAACTCGGTTTGTTTTGGCTCGGCTCGGGCTCGGCTCGAAGCTCGTCGAGCCGGAAAAATCAAAGCTCGGGCTCGGCTCGCGGTTTGGGTCGGCTCAAATTCAAACTCATCATTACAAACGTAAGAAAAAATTAATCTAAAATAATTTTAATTGAATTTTGCTATAATGATCCCTTGTACGCTCTCACATGAAGAAAAAAACCTTAAAAAATAAGAAATCTCTAAAAATACTTAATGGTTTTATTCGAATAGAGAGAAACTTAACTAAATCGAGCCAATCGAGCCAATCGAGCCGACCGAGCCGAGTCATAGTAGACTCGGGCTCGGCTCGGAAAGCATTCGAGCAGGCTCGGGCTCGGCTCGAGCTCGGTTTGACCCGAGCTCGAGCCGAGCTTTGACCGAGCCGAGCCCGAAGGCTCACCGAGTCCGCTCGACTCAGTTACACCCCTATGTATGTGAGTTCACTTTGCTAACTCAAGATACTCTAAATAAGCTGATTTATGGAGTATTTGCAATGAAAATGAAAAATAGAAATAGAACTGATTGAGTAGTGAAAGTTACTCTATGATGTCTCTTGTTTTGAAATCTTAATTTCAATCTAAAAGTTTAACCAGCAGGAATATAACAATAGTTGCGCCTACAACCATCCGTTTAAATTTTTAGTTGAATTGGTTGCTTCACATGGTACCACAGCTACAGGTGACCAAGACGTCCTAAGCTCGAATCCTGAAAGCCCCATAGATATATTTCGAACTTCTAGCTTCTAGATTAAGATAACAAGTATGGTGATCAATCTGAGTTTAATAAATGACTTTCTGAAAAGCAAGGGAAAGAATTAAGATTACCATACAACATCATCATATACTCCATTGTTAAGAATTGTCAAGATCCTGTGAAATATTTTGGCAAACACAAATTGGTAGTCATCATTTGACATTATTACATCTACATTATGTATTATGCAGCATGTAGCATATGAGTATGCAAGAAGAGGAGCATGCCTAGTGCTAGCAGCAAGGAGAGAGAAAAGCCTACGCAAAGTGGCTGATATGTGCCTTGAGCTTGGCTCACCGGATGCTGTAACAATTACAGCAGATGTTTCTGAAATCGATGACTGCAAACGAATTGTTGATTCTACCATACTACACTTTGGGAGGCGTAAGTTGCGAAACTTGGGACTATCTTTAGACAACTTTAAGGCTTTCAGTACACTAAAAAATTTAACATTTGCTATATGGTTCAAGTCCAACAGAATTGAATTAAAAAAAAAACTTTATACTATGAGCATTTGGTATAATTTAACATTATACTGTTTTTTGTGAGAAACCTGGCATAAGCAATTCCCTTTTTTGATGGCATTTGATGATTATGGATGATGAATTTCAGTGGACCATCTAGTGAGTAATGCTGGCATTACATCAATTAGCATGATGGAAGAATATGAAGACATCACCAAGGCAAGATCCATTTTGGTAATTCACTTAACTTCTCGTTCCTCTCCCAGCTGGTTCTTCTCCTTAAACCAACCCACATGGAAGTTGCTATAACATTCTGAGGTCTTGCAGGATATTAATTTCTGGGGCTCTGTTTATGTAACTCGTTTTGTGATTCCACACCTAAGAAATACCAGAGGGAAGATCATTGTCATGTCCTCGGCGGCTTCTTGGGTGCCTGAACCAAGAATGAGTATTTACAATGTGTGCTATCTTTTTATGCAATATATATATATATATATATATATATATATATATATATATATATATATATATATATATATATATATATATATATATATATATATCTATATATATATATATATGCAGCTTAACATGAGTTGATATAAGTCTCAAGATTCGATGTGTTGCAACTATTTTCAGGCCAGTAAAGCAGCGATGGTAGCTTTCTATGAGACATTAAGGGTAGAACTTGGATCAGATATTCATGTAACAATAGCATCGCCTGGATTCGTGGAGTCTGAAATGACAAAAGGCAAGCACCTGGGACGACAAGGTCAAATGAATGTGGATCTCGATATGAGAGATGTAAGGTTCTCTCCATTTCTATTTCCTCAGCTTGTGTATATTATCCATATTTCACTTCTTTCACTATACAACCCTACTGATTTATTAGTGAAGCTAGTCGATATTTTCATTCCCTTGAACTGTAATTGTAGGTCCAAGTAAGCGTGTTCCCAGTTGCGAGAGCAGAAGCTTGTGCAAAGGCCATTGTGAATAGCGTGTGCCGCGAGGAAAGGTACGTGACTACTCCAGCTTGGTACAAGGTGACCTATTGGTGGAAGGTGTTCTGCCCTGAGCTAATGGAATGGTCAATGCGGCTTTTCTTCCTCACCAAACTTGGGAGTTCAGCTAAGGGATCATTGAGCAAGAAGATCATGGACCTCCCTGGGTTGAAGGCAATATTGTACCCATCTACAGTGGCGTACTCACCAGAAATCAAAACCGAGTAGATGTCACATTTTCTTGTCCAACGTCTAATTCAGTACTCCGCAGCTGTACAAGGTGGTGTGTATAAGTTCCTCTTAGGATGGTAAGCAGGAACAGTTTAACCAGATTGATTTGTCAGTGCTATATAAGGCCATGGTGACAGGCACAGTGGTGTACTGGTTTGGACTTTGGAATTTGGATGATATACTGTACTATTTGCAAAGCATGCCCCCTCTCACACCATTTTCTTTCAAACTACTTCAAAGGTTTTCCAAAAAAAAAAAAAAAAAAAAAAAAACTTTTTTGAGGGTCTATCGGAAGAAGTCTCTGCTAGGTGACTAGTAAGGGGTAAGGTGAAGTACATCTAAGCCTCCTCAGACCTAGCTCTTGGCAAAATATGCCGTGGGGTTGTTGATGTTGGCAAAATTTTCTCAAGTGATATCAACTATTCAACTTCACAACAGCAAATGGAGGAAAGCAGTTAGCAGAAAAAAGATATATACTCCACAAAGTAGCTTGTACTACCACATTCTTCTAGGAAATAAAATAACAATAATAATTGTATACTTCATACTAAATTTATAAGCTGTAGAGATGAGAAGTGCGTGGCCAGTTCTCCATGTAGTTGCTGTCACCGTTGCCACATCAACTGGACGCTTGGAAACGTGTTTTCATGCTTCACTACCCTCCTTCAGTTGAGCCCTGAAAGCACTCTTTAGCTCTCTCTCCCTCTTCTTCCACACAAGAACAGTCATGGACTTGGTTACTCAGATACTAAACATAGCTGCTCCCCCAATAACTTTTATCACAATCCTATCTTTTTACCCCCTTCTACTATTCTTCAGGTTTGTAACCTCACTTGTCAAATTCATCTTCACCAAAAATGTGGCTGGTAAAGTGGTGCTCATCACCGGTGCATCTTCTGGGATTTGCGAGGTTTGTTCACATTTCTGTAAATACATGTAGCTTTCCGTATGATGATTTTTCATTTCTATTTACCTTTTATAGCATCTTGCTTATGAATACGCAACAAGAGGAGCTTGTTTGGCCCTAGTCGCCAGAAGGCAGCACCGGCTCCACCAAGTGGCGGAAATTGCTCGCTACCTTGGCTCCCCTGAAGTCATTGTTATCCCTGCAGATGTTACCAAAGTGGAGGATAGTAAGAGGTTTATCAACGAAACAGTGAATCATTTTGGTAGATGTAAGTAGATAAATATCAGGGCTTTACATATTGAGTATTACTGTATTTCAATTTTACTAGTTGACAGTTACAAACTTACCATCCTTGCATGCAAAGTGGACCATCTGGTGAACAATGCTGGAATTGCTCCAATGACCATGTTTGAAGAACTCACCGATGTGACCAATATGGCACCAGTGATGGTATTCTAGTGGATACTTTCTTCTCTTTCGGCTACTTTGTATAAAGAAAAACTGGTGAAATTGCTGACTTTCAGATCATTCCAGTAATTAGCTGAATTTCCAGTCTTCCTTTGCAGGAAACTAACTTCTGGGGCTCAGTCTATAGTACCCACTTTGCAACTCCTCATCTCAAAAATAGCAGAGGCAAGATAATAGTTATTGCTTCAGCTGGAGCATGGTTACCTACACCACGGCTGACCTTCTACACTGTAAAACAATTCATCATACATGTTAATCCAGCTTCTTCGTGATTGTTTCTGTTTACCATGCTCTGTTCCAACTTTGTGTACACACTTATGGCTGTACAGGCAAGCAAGGCAGCACTGATCACCTTCTTCGAGACTTTGAGAATTGAGCTTGGGAGAGACATAGGGATCACAATAGTGACCCCTGGAGTAACCGAATCAGAACTGACTAAAGGAAAATTCCTCTCAAAGGAAGGCAGATTGGTATTAGATCAAGAGATGAGAGATGTAAGCAGCTTCTTTTTTTTAAGGGAGTATAGAAGTTTGCAATATATGTTTTTGAGAGTTTCAGGTTACAATCTGAAAATGATCATCTCACTAATGTCATGAGCCAGAGCAGAATCTCCCATTGCAAATCGTTCAGTAGTTCACTCACTACACCTGCCAGAAGCATAAGAGGGCAATACTCATCATCTGTACAATAAAGCAACAATGCACTGTTCTCCATGAAGGCATAAACCCACAAATTGCCTAAAACCAAACCTTTTCACATTGCCATTTCAAATTCTGGAATGCTTCTTGTTATATTCTTACAGTATTTTTTTCATTGCTTTGACATGGTTGATATTAGGTACAAGTGAGTGCAGCCCCAGTACAGTCTGTGAAGAGATGTGCAAAGGCCATTGTGACTAGCTCTTGCCGTGGTGACAAATATTTGACAGTGCCATCATGGATGAGGGTAACATTCTTATGGAAAGTATGTCTCCCAGAGATGCTAGAATGGTCCAACCGCATGCTGTTAGTAACTGGACCTAAAACACCACCAACAGAAGCACCTAGCAAGAAGGTGCTAGATCTTACTGGAGCAAAAAGTATCATGTACCCACCCTCAATCCAGTGATCACCGTACATGACACTGCAATTTTGTATATGTAGTGTCTACAGCATAAGTTGTGTGAAATTATACCTATGGGAAGGAGTATTTTAATGAAAATAGACAGCTCCGTCTTAATAATTATCCTTACATGTGTCTCATGAGATATTGAAGCATATATTAAGAGTGCATAAGTAGCATACAGAGAATGTGTTTTCAGGAATTTATGATTTACCACAACATATAGCAATCTCCAAAGAATATAACGATTAACAAGTCACGTAAATTACCAAGGCAAGTGTTCATAATATGAATGACGGGCAACGAGTTAAAGATGTACCTTTACAGCCTGAGAAGATCTTCAGGCAGGATAGAGACATGACATGACGAGAACCTTTTTAGGGTTGCAAGGAAAAAAGCAGAGACGATTAATAGATACACGCCTAAAGATCGGAGACGTTCATCCTGCCATCCCCAAATTACCATATAGAAATTCATCTCGCTGCAAAAAACAGACACTTATCGTTGAGTGACAACACGAATCAGTTTGACATCATATGCCTTGCCTCTGAGTGAATTTTCCATTTTCTCTTAGTAAAGCTATTTCAGAACAATATGGACAAATAGCTCAATATGACCAGACACAGGTTGCTATACATCTTCTGGAGCTCACTAGCCGATGTTCCTGGTACTTCAAATGGATAACTCGATCCATTTAATGTTCCAAATAGGCATCCAATAGCTCAAGGTGACAAATGGATCACATCTGACAGATCATTCTGGCAAAATTGATTAGAAGAGACAGGTTTCAGTCTTTGCAAAAGCAACCACGCATCTGAAGCAGAACAACCTTGTTTCATATCAAGGGAAACTGGAACTGTTGAATTCTCATTCATCTCCATAATCATTATACCCTGAAAGAACGACACCCGAATTCTCATTCAAGCTACCGATTTAAACCGTTCGACTTCTTTGGCAAATAGCTGAGATCAAACTTTCCGAAGACCTAATACTCCTAATGCAAAAGCAAAAGAGCAAAGGAACAAATGTCACAAGAACTCACCTCAAAATGTATCAAGAACATCTGGAATTGTTTAAGCGTTTCCTTCATATCACTAACAATTTTTTCATCAGATGAACCAAGACGAGCCGTGACCTCTTCAGGAGAATAACCTATCCTTTTCTGCACAGCCTGATGATTAAAGACAATCCAACACATAAGGTCCCCACAAATTGCATTACAAGGGCTGCATCATATTCATAATAGCAGGCACAACAACTTACATTGTGATGAACAAGGATCTCAGAAATGAGGCTCCCATCATCAACATAAACACAAAGCTTAAATGTGGAGCGCTGCTTAAACTGGAATCCCTTGACACCAGTCAAAAAGCACTGCAGAAATTATATTGGGCTTCAGAAACTTGAGATAATTAAAGTAGTGACAACATATAAAACTAGAGTCACCATTGTCAGCCAAGAAAAACTAAACTAACATAGCTTACACTTACCCACCAGGAAAACAAATCTATTGACATGTACGGAAACAATACTGCAACCCAAGAATGTTATAGCAGTGACACTGCAAACTCATGTAGTCATACCACCCCAAGCTAGGTTTTCTTAACAATTTGATACACAAGTAGACCTGGCAAACGGGTCGGGTCGAGTCGGGTTATCAGCCGATCGGTCTTATCGGGTCGGGTCACTATCAGGTCTGTTATTTCGGGTCTTTGGCGGATCGGGTTTTCGGGTCAGGCAACTCTTGTCTCACAAAGTTGAGTATGGTTCGTTTCGGGCCTTTAGCTAGCCAAACCTTTTCGGGTCGGGTTTTGGTCGGGCCTTAAGCAGGTCGTGTACCGGTCGGGTCAGATTTTGTCAGCTCTACACACTAGAAAATGTGTAAAGTGGGGCACTTTAGAGAGATACCCATAGCGACAACACAATAATATGGCAAGAATGATATGCTCTTTCATACAGTGTGCACATACAGAGACCTATAGATTGTCAACATTTGTCATTCAATCCCACAAAGGTTAACCTTTTTCAACTGATACCTTATCTACATCCACTTTCATAAGAAATAATACCTTTGTCAATGGATTATCAGCTGCCTAATCTGTGTGGGAAGAAGAATTGAGAGCATCCAATATACATTTAGAGATAACGATATACAGATGCACATACCTTGATCTTACCCCGGACAAAGGGCTCACTTTCCTGTACCATAGCCCATTTGGCTGATATGCTTGCTAAATAAGTAAAAGGCAACTCCATCCCGTCACTTAATATAAATGGATGTTCCACATGATCAGCCATACAAGCATCTTCATTCTCAATGATGGTGGTGGAGAATGAACTGAGCCCAGTACTTTCTCTTAGAGTTCGAGGTGGTGGCTCAGTAGCTTCCCTACTTGTAGGAAGTTCAGCAGTTTGTATACTAATAGAATGCTGAGCAGTTTCCATAGGAATAGAATTCTGAGCAGTTTTTATACGAATAGAATTATGAGCAGCTTCTCTACTAATGGGACGTTGAGCAGATACTCCACCGGTAGAATGCTGATTAGCTTGCCCCGTGGTGGGAACCTCTGTAGTTTCTCTACCAGTAGGATGAGGTTGAATATTCCTGCGGATTGTATCAGCACCTGCCACAGAGCAAAAGCAGTCATGAATACCAGGGACTAAATTGTCTATACAAAATTACCTGGAAGAACAACATAACATCAAAATTATCTGAAAGTCAACCAAATACCACATTAAATGACTTCTAATCTCATGAATGTGACACGGTCTTACCTTTACAGACACAAAGTACAAAAAAAACGCACATAGGTAACCGTATTAAGAAATTTTATACATGCAAGTGATTATATTAACCTTACATCAAACAATGGAAAATAACAGATTACAGGACATTTTCATTAATTACAGTCGCCACATGTAATGTGAGATAATGTTCAGGTGACCATATTAAGCTTATATCAGCAAAATGGAATCTAACAAATTACATACCCTGGACATTTTCATGAATCTGAGTTGCTGCACGTATTGTAGAATGTGCGATGTTCCTTGCGGCTTGATTAGCACCATTCAGTGGCACGCGATCATTACTGACACCATTTTGCGGCCATGCAGCTAGGGTAGCTCTAGTTGACAGCGGTGGAACATCTCCCATCCTTGTTCTGGATAATAACACATTACCGTAATAATCAAAACAATGTTGGTATCCCATATCCCAAGATTAACTACTTTCAGCAAGGATGCAATAGATAGAGGTAATTGCAAAGCTCGTATATGGACATTGAAATCCAACCGTTGGTTTCACATACATTGAGATAAAAACTTTGGTAGACTAGCTCAAACATGCATGTCATTGGAAAGCCTTCCAAGTAAAAAAGATGGTAAGGCTCTTCCTCCGAAATTGGGGTGTTCAGAGGAGTGAAAATTCATCGTCTAACAAAAAAGGGAGGGAAACTAAGCACATAGCTGTATCTTGTAGAAATGTCAGTTGAAAAGATTATCAACCTAATCATAAGAACTAAAATATTAAGTAGGTGAGCTTTAACACACTTGGATAATGGACCCAGGAAAAAGGAGAGGGAGAGAGAGAGAAACTGCAGTAAAAAGCAAGAAATCTCTCATATGGAGTATAATATTATCCCACTAATTTTCCATACCTTTTGCCTCTTGGCGGCTTATTTACTTTATCAACAAGCCTTAATCTAGCTGCCTCCAACTCTTCAACAGATCCACCTAGAACTTCCAATACTTCAGGAACCAACATGAGAAGCCCACGTCGGACATTGACATTCCGAATGACCACCTATATATTATGGTACCAATTTGAGTTTAAAATGTAATGAACTGAAAAGGCATATCCAGAAGATAACAGTACCATCTTTGCGAAATTTAGAAACTTAAAGAGTAAATTCATTAATTACTACAAGCAAGAAGAAACCACTAATGCAAACTCCCATCCATAAAGTTACTAACTTAGAATTTTTAGACAAACAAGCAGGCATTTAAGCTCATCCCAGCATTTCCCCACCATATTCTTCAATTGGTCTATTAAATACCAGAAAAGTCCTTGGACTCGGTCAGTCTACTTGGTTACTAATTAACAAAGACCAAAATCGGCACCAATGTGTGACCAACAATATATTTTCTGACATTGATTTAACTGCTACGACATTGATTGATCTGTTACTATATGGATATCCACGAAACTCCACCTACATTGTCCTCAAAAAGCATATATATATATATATATATATATATATATATATATATATATATATATATATATATATATATATATATATATATATATATATATATATATATATATATATATATATATATATATATATATATATATATATATATATATATATCCAACGATAACTATCGATATGATTCATATAAAGCATTCAGGAGTAATTCCATGAAAGTCGGCAAAGCCCAACTACCATAACTAAGCATCTCTACATGCAAAATTGATGACTACGACTGTTGACTTTACTGTCATAATAATATGGCAGAGAACCATTTTTGCAGGTCACAGGCAAGATTGTTGAGATCATTACTCTGGAGAGTACAAATGGATGAGCCTTGCAAACCTAAAACTACAACTAGCAACTAATATAACAAAATGAATTATTGCCAACCATGACCAGAAGCATTATATGCAAACAAATATCAACAAATAGAGATACAGCATGCACGAAATGAAAGTACTAAAGCTGTTAGAGCTACAGAATAAACCTTAAATCCTGCAGGTCCTAGCGCTTCCAGGATTTTACTAGGTATTGACCTATACTCCATGCCAAAAACACGTTGGACACCATCTGTCATGGAGAGCTTGAGGCACCTCTTAATCCCATGAGGAGCATTCTTGTACCTCTCTTTTATAGGACAACTAATATTAATAACCTCATCCACCTGAGAAAAACAAACACCAAACAGTGTCAGAAAGCAACAATTAACACACTCCGCATGAAGCAGATCAGTAATTGAGAAAAATCACTCCGAATTTACCGAAAGGAAATACTAGAAAATAAGGAGAACTGCAACAACAACGTCCAAGTGCTATCTCAATTTCCAAAAGTAAAACCAGTTGTAGATAACCTAATCCAGATCACACTTTAGTTACATTAATCAAAACATAGTTGTGGGTTTGTGGTTGATGAACCCAGTCAGCGCACTAATCGGCAGCTCTTGTCAAACCCTGACGAGATGGCAAAAATATTGCTATTTAAATATCAATTAGACAATGCATAGCCAGTGAATATGCCAACTATTCCCACCCACCCGTCCACCCTCTTCGCCTACCCCCAAAAAAACAAAGGAAAAATCTGTTAACCAGGTCAAAAACAAAACACGTAGTGGGTTCAGGATGCTAGCTAGAAATTTATGAGCATTCAGACCCACATTGTAAACCTTTAGTTTATCACCGCCAATACCACCAGCAACCTCTTAGATTAATTTACAACATATCTTGGTTATGCAATTGGATTTATCCTAATTATTAAATTATTTTAAAAAGATCACATTTTTGTCGGTACAGTAGCATCAGATTAATGTAAATTAAATTCATGCACCTCTTCTGGTGAACAGTAAGTGAAGCATCAATAACAAATATTACTTGTTTTGTTTGTAACGTATACAAATCTAATACTCTTATAGGTGCTACTGATTTTCCCAAGCACAAGTATTTCTTAAACAAGTATACCAATAGTCCTTTTTCTTGTTTATCAAACAGCTTATAGATACATTCAACTGGCCCAAAACATTTACAACTACTGACAAATAAAATTGCCACTTCATTATTGGCAGTACTGTACTTTGAAAGACACATTAGAACTATTATGAATGAAGCACTAAAAGCACTAGTGTCACATAAAGTTCCATAAACCAAACAAATTAAAACAACGAAGTGCAAGGAGAGCAGCTTTTGGAACACAATTTTTAGAAAAAAAAAAAACAAATAACGCAAGTAAGCCGCATGCTAAATTTCATTATGAACAAGATATGGCCATAATTAACCACAAAATCATTCAATTCAAGCAAAATTAAAAAGGGGGGGGGGGCAAAACCCTAACCTGTAGAACAAAAGGCCCAGGAAGATCAACAAGATGCAACTGATACACATTTGGTGGAAGAACACCAGCACCAATATAATTCATATCAGAGACCAAAAACTGCCCAAAACAAAGCTTGGATTTCGTTTCAACATCGAAATTGGCAAAACCCTGAACTGTCCCCTGAAGCCCTAATTTACACGAATCAAGCCACTGTCGTTTCAAACACAGCCCCATTTTCCTCAAGCAATCGTTCACCGGACAATCGGAAGCCTCGAATACGGTGTCGACCACAATCGTCGGTGGTTGAGGAGGTGGAGGAGAGAGATTATCGGCGACGTCGAGGAAATCCTCGTCGGAGATAACGGCGGGAGGGGGAGCGGAGATAGAGGAATTTAGGGTTACGGTTTGGAAACTAGGGATTGGGTCTGATGATGGGTTTTCGATTTCTTCTTCTTCTTCATGTTCGTGTTGTTGTTGTTGTTGTTGTTGTTGTTGTTGTTGTTGTTGTTGTTCGGCTTTGTCGAAGATTTCATCGGCATCGTTAGGGTTAGGGTTAGGGTTAGGATTAGGGTTTTGGGGATGGGGTTCGTATTCGTCGGAGGAAGAAGATGAGTAGACTACTCGGAGACGTCGTCTCGACATTTTTGGAGAGAGAAATGTGGGGAGAGAGAGAGAGGGAGAGAAGAAAGGAAAAATTTCCCTCCAAGAAATGGGAGCTTAAAAATACAAAAACTGCGATGCGAGTGTGTGTGATAAAAGGGTTGGGTTATGGTCGGTGGACTATTTATTTAGACACGATGATGTAGCTGGAAAGCCCATGGTCCTCAAACCAACGGGAGTAAGAGGCTAAAAGTCGGTTTGGGCCTAAGAATGCAAACTTGTGATGGGCTTAGCTCTTTTTCTATTGAGACGTTGATTCTATTCTCAATCTAGAGCTGGCAAAAACTGACCCGATTCGATGACCGATCCGAACCCGACCCGAGCGAAACCCGACTCGAAAAGATTCAAACCCGAAACGACCCGACCCGTTTTAACCCGAGACCGAAATGACCCGATTGAAACCCGATACTTTAAAATATTGTATTTACACCCTCCCAAGTTGTGAGTGGCTTCTTACAACAACAACAAAAACTATTGTTGAGGCGCAACACTAGTATCGAATAGGATTGGTGTATGCTCTTTTCACCTTAATCAATCAGTAATCAATTCGATTATGCAACATATTTTTGCTCTCACATGTTAATATTCATTCAATTCAATTTAGTACGGTCTCTCCGCTTATTTTTAACATAATTAAAACATATGTCAATTTTAAGTGTGGTCTTATATGGTGCTAAAAGCAGTAAAAGTCAAGTGTATATACATCTTAAATTCAGCTTCAATGTTAGTGCACAAGAGGGAGGGTGAATTATGTACTATATTATTTTGCGGAATTTTAAACTATTTTCGATTTTAATCTTTGATTAGCACAAGTCAAAGTCCTAGAACAAAATCGATTAAATAAGTAAATAATAATTAAAGCACAATCGATTTTACGAGGAAAACTCTTCGCACCTATGCAAAGATGAAAACCTCGACTCGAAGGACTTTGAAACACTACTTCTTTTATTAAGCAATGTTTTACAACACGATCAACCTACCTCTAGATTGACCCAATGCACTAGGTAACTCTACCAAGCCAACTTACCTAGGAACTCTCCTAGATACAACCAAACAACTTTACTCAAGTCGTCGATGAACTGCAACTCTTTTACCTTGAACACTTCTTGTAAGCAAAAGGTACAAATAGATCTATAGTGAACATGCAAGTGATGGAACGTTACTTAGCAATGGACAATAAGGCTCTTGGGAAATGTGCACTCTCTTTTTGCTCTCTCAGTAAAATGTCCTTTTTTGATCAGTAAAGAGTTAGAGATTAATGAAGAGAATCCTTTTCTTTTATAACAAAAAGACTATTTTCTAGATAAGAAAAATAACTAACAAATCAAGGGACTTTATCTCTTCCATATTAATCTCCACTGACTGAGTCATCTAAGGAACAAAGTCCCTTATTTCCAGCCACATTATTTTAGGAGTGAATATAGAGATATTCACCAAGCGTATAAAATCAAGTCAAGAAAAGAGAACAAACGTATTAGAAGAGTTTTTCTTGACAGCTAATAAGAATATTATCTTGAGTAATATTCTCATATATAATTGATTGAGCTTAGTCAAATTAGGATAAAAACTTTTGGCAATCAGTTAAAACAGAACGTAAATTGAGATTAACTTCTAAGAATATATTCTATATGATCGTTTAATTATGTACGTGATACTGGATTAGAGTATCCCATAGGTACATCAACCTAGGAACGTTCCAATTATTCACGTGATCGTTCCTTGCATCATTGCCCAAGTAAACACAGTAACGTGCATCACTTATATGCACACTTTAACATGAACTCTAAATTACTTTAATTAAACCAGAGACATGTTTACAATGACTTGATTCTTCACTTGATCTTCACACAAACTCTTATATGAAATTCCTGAAACACTTAAAAACAAGTCACAAGCATCACACTAATAAAAAGGATTGTCATTATCAAAACTCATCATAATCAAATACCTCAACACTCAACAACGTGGTGCTAGCTTAGCAAAGGACATGGACCTATAATATGTTACTTGTGTGTGTTTCCAAGTCGTACAACACTTTGATAACAAACGTGTTAGAAGCTCATAAACTTATTAAAAAGCACATTACCGAATCTCAATCACAAACTTAACAAACATTATCCACTTATTAAGTTTTAAAAACTAAACCACTGATTATATAGAGTATGACATAATTGTTAATTGTGCCAAACATGGTCCACAATTCCACATAAACAATATTGTGAATTGTTGTCATCGTCTCTAAGACATCGTCTCTAAGACGTCGGCCATAGTTTTCATGAGAGTGACACAACTGACTGACAAGTTACTACTGTTGTACTGAGTAGTAGTGAGTGTGTGAGACTATAGTGACCCACTAACCCCCACCTTTAGGAGCACTGCAAGGGACACATACACCACAAAAATTAAAGGCCCTCTCAATCTCTGACTATAAAAACATCATGAAAAAGGCGAAATTTATAACGCCCCCCTATTGAATTTGGTGTACTGTATATTATATGGTCTTACAAAAAAATTACTGTAATTTAGTTTCTCGTGTGATGTTCCAAATGAGTGATATATATATACAGAAAGCTGAGCCGTTGGGTTTGGGTCAGTGGGGATATATCATGTATGGCTCTCGTGTCTAGGACTTAGATTTTCCTGCTGTAGCTGATACAGAGAACGCAGCTTTCACATTTAGTGGGGACCCTATTTAAAGGGAGACTAACGAAAGGAACATACTTGAGTTGTATCATAAAGTTGGGATCTAGAGTTTTGAGTGTGTAGCACAATAGCGCATCCTTTGAGTTAAAGTTTTCCTTGTAAAAAAATAAAGTTGGGGTCCAATCCTTAGGACTTTGAGTCTTGAGGGAAGAATTCCTTTCGGGTGAGTTCTTTTTTAATTAACTGAATTGATGATAATATGCGATAGACAATATGTTTTTGAAATGAAATGAACATCACTGAATTATCAATTGAATTGAATTGAAACTATTAACCAATAAGTAAATAAGAGTAATAGACCTTAAAAATATGGGTTGACAAAAAAAAAAAAAAAGTTTATTTTACATTCATGTCCTGGACTGGAATTTTTGTACAAATGGCAAAACTAATTAGCTCTTTCGTCCAAATCCAAATGTGTATGTGTTCTTTTTTAGTATTGTTAGAAATGAGACTACTCTACCCAAATTATTGCTAGGTATAAGTCGGGAGAGGGTGTCTGGGTGTACGCTACTGCACTACTCACCAAGTTTCTAATGGCGTGTGATGTCTGATGTCGAAAATGGGCAGACACGATAAGAATTTAAAACTCCTAATAACTTTATTTAGGTCCGATAATCATCGAAAATAAAATAATGCTTTCCATTGTAATTATGGTATGACGAAGAGTCTGATAGGGTACATTAAAGGAGATCAACCTGATTAAAGTACTTTAAAGTTATTAGATAGGTGGCAAGAGCTGGATAGATATGTTTTTGTACCCAAATCATGATTTATATAGTAACTTAATACTCCATAATCATTTGATCATCCAATCCTACGACAGGTGAGTGGGCAAGAATCTGGAAGCACCAACAAAAACTCTTCCAAGAACGATAGCTTAACTTAATAAAATGTAAACATGATTATTATGATCTCCAAGAAACAATGATTAATTTTCAGATCCCACACTTTAGTTATGTGAATAATGTACTACTAAATGATAATTACTACTGGTAGATAGATTACTTGCTTCATCGATCATGCATTATGGACCTCACTCATGCTCACTATTTTATTGTACTCCTATTTCTTCCCAGGCTGGAAAGTGTCATCCCTCTGTTGTTGGTATTTTTACAACCAATTGGTAAGAATAATCCAATCACACTGATTTTTCATGATGGAGTTCGCAAACTATATTGAAATGAGAGTTTTTGAACATAGGTAACTGTTCGGGATTTTACGCCCCACTAACATACTACTATGACCACATACAACGGAAGCCCATTAAATAAAATACACAAGATTTAAAGAGTGTTTGAATACACCCACCACTTCTACTAAATAACTGCAAAATTACACATACTCATCATCACGAAAGATAGAGTTACATCAGTAGACACTCAAATACTAACATCTCAATCTCCTCTAGCTAGTAAGTAACCCTACCCCCTCACATACTCATATCTTTGATGGCCTCACAACCCTTCCACTACTACTACCCCACATATGGCTTTATTATACACGGGAAAGCCACAAAACCGTCTCCCACTTCATAACCTAGGTTTTGAGGTCAAAGGTAGAAACCCTCCACATAGCTTTCAAGGTCAAAGCTAGAAACCCTCCACATAGCTTTTGAGGTCAAAGTTAGAAACCCTTCACATCACTCTTCCACTATTCAACTGCAATAATGGAGCTCTCTCTCTACCTTGGGGCAAAGCCAACTTCTTCAATCTATCACTACCTATATTTATAGGCCATCAATAAAATCCTACTCCAACTACAATTAGAAAACTGCTTGCCACACAATTACTTCCAAATATTATCCTCCTAACATTTTCTACCGCAAATAAGACTCCTTCCATAATATAAATCCTGCCAATTGTTTCTCCAAAAAGTTGTCGCCAAAAGCCATGTAAAACACCAAATCATGCTCCACGGTTTCCCCTTCCCAAATCCTACAAAAATTCCTTTTCTTTTGACTTCTAATCTTTCCAAATCTCATAAGTCACGTATTATCATTGCTTCCAAAAATTAATGCACCTTTTCTTCTAATAATATATTCCACTAAATAAGTATATTGGCGTGGAATACCAAGTTTCCCTAACAACTAACTAGGCACGATTTATTTCAGATGGATGACTCATACAACGACTATACAAGATCAATTGTATGGACAAAATTCATGTACAAAATTTACGAAATTATGTGTTCTTTTTCAGTGAACTAAAGTGAACCCTACTAACTGAATTAAATAGTAAAGTTTGAGAGAAAACGTAGATCGCTGATCTAAATTAAACCAATTATTAAGTGGAAAAAAAAACACACAATATATAGTATGTAGAAAGACTAACTTTCCGCGTTATCTAGTCAAGTAATCAACTATGGTAACGAGCGGGTAACCTTAATCAAATTCTAATGGTGGATTAAGAAACGTAAAAGGTTGCCTCATATGGATTAGGCTACCTCGAATTTCTCATGAACATTGTTGAAGAAGTCTAATAAACCTTGAAGCCAGTCCAAGAAGGCCTTTACTCAATTTGCAAATAGCCAATAAAGAGAGGAGCAGGTGGAAGTATTAATTGGAGAAACAGAAAGGAGCTAAGAAAAAAGGGTTGAAAGTTGAAACAGCAACAACAACTAAACATAATAATTAATGATAAGGATTGCCATGTGTACCTCCCTCATTGACAGTTGGGTCTTTATTGGAGAGCCGCTGCAATCATTGAACAAAAAATCTGTAAATAATGTTTTGCTTGGAGTTAATATGGCAAACATAATTACCGCCCAGTTTCCCATTACAATCGTCGACATAGGAGAATGATCTATTTACGTGGTAGCTTACTTAAGTCGTATCGTGTACAAGATAAATAAGTTTGTATATCAAAATTAAAATAAACTATTTTTAGCTTAAGAAATAGATCAATATCAAAATCCAATCACCCGGCTTTAAATTATAATCGTCGTCATAGCTTTGCATTGTTGCATTGTAGAATGCAATTTATTTTCAAGTTGATCATGCAAACTCAATTCACTTTAATTCGGTTTATTGTTGTTAAATACTCGTAGAACAATTTTCAAGTTAAATTCCAATTAAACATATGGAGTAGCAAGCAAACCTAACACTATTTGTATTATTCTTTTGTCAACCAAACAATATCTTTACATTTCTGAATTTTACACTTGATAGATAAGTTCACTACTATCGTCCTTTTTTAGTGAGAATGCTCTACTACTTTATCATGAGTCATCATGACACCAAACAACTAGTGTTTTTGTTATTTTGACAAATTTAAAACAAACAAACAAACTAATGTACAAGGATACAAAATGAAAATTTAATCCTTTAAAAATAAATGGTCTATTGAGTGTGTTCTTCTTTTCCATTGAATTGAACTAAACTTCATTGAACTAATTAAACTCCACTCCACTAAAATGAATAGTAATATCTGACAAAAGATAGATTACTGAATTGAATTGAACTTAACTCTACTAAATTTAATTCTAAAATAAGTGGAATGAACTCGCTCATACTCCCTCCGTCCTAAGTTTATCTTTACATTGAACTTTTCACGGTCTCCAAGACACTACTTCTATTCAATAGAATGGTGCGGGACAGTGAGGAACAGAACGGAGCGGCGCAGGTAATGGAAGAAAATTTGAGACAAAGTGAAGTACATAATGCGGAACGGAACGACGTGAAATAGAACGAATTGGAGCAGAACAGAAAGCAACATGAAAACGGCAAAAAGATCGAACAGAGCCTTAGTCACTAAATATTCATGTTTTTGGGTGGGTTAATTGGTTCCTTCCACCAAAACTTTTTAATATTCATGTAATAGAATGATCCATCCCATTTTAGCTTTCTATATGTATTTGTCAAATGATATATATTTTGTGAAAATTTGAGCCCACCAAATCAAATGAAAATGATCCCACCCTTTGCAACATCTTAATGGAGAAAAGAACAGTCTCCAACTAGGATTTTAGCTCATCTTCTACATGAATATATTGTATTTATCAGTTATCATAAGCTTCTCCTGGTTTTAGGTCATCGATCTATAAATTATTGACTTATGATTAGATTGAGAAGTAGGGTATTAGGCCCTACATTTAATTTTCCCATTTTCAAATATATGTACATTTATATATGTATTAAATTGTCTTTTGTCCTCTCATGAAAAGAAGAGGAAAAAACAAGAGAGAAAGAGGTCACTAGTACGGATTGGATCAACTAACACTACAACAAAGCGGGTCAAGGAAGGTGACTTGGGGCGGATCAAGGAAGGCGAGGCCCAAGCGCCTTCTTAGGCGAAGATCAAAGAAGGCGAAAGTGTCTGCCTTCTTTGTTCGAGATCTAACGGGGCAATCACTCAAATCTCGCCTTCTTTGGCTATTTTAAGCGAGTATTTTTACAGTCGCCCTCTTTGATCCATTAAATAAAAAAGAGAAAACGATACTCGATACTCCCAAACACTCATCAAGTCATACCTAGCTAGCTCAAACAGAAACACTCACCCTCTCTCTCGCTTTGAAGCTCTCTCTCTCTCTCTCGCCTCGAAGCTCTCTCTCCCATGGCGATGGCGATTTCTTGAGCAGGCTCTCTCATGCTCGAAGGTCAACAATTCTCTCTATTCTCAATTGCTAATCTTCTCAAACACTTACTCCCCTCTCTTCTGGTTTGTTCAATTACCACGAATTTCGCACCTAGGGTTTCATATGGAGATCTCGTTAATATAGGGTTTTAGTTTTTTCCGAGATAGTTTGATCTAATTCTGAAATTAAGATTGAATTTCTTGTTCGTTCAGTACTTATCGTTGAATTTGTTGCTCAGAATCGAAGGGAAATTTTAGGATTGTTGCTGATTTATGTTTTAAATTTCATCTGGCTCTGACAGGATGAACACTACAATTTGATCCCAGCCGTTGAAGGTGAATCTTCCCGTGGTTGAGGTAGCAGTGTGCTCTAAATGGTAAGTATTAGATCCCCATTGTTGTATAAATTCTACTTATGAGTCTGCATTTTGCAAGTAGTATTGGTTATTAGTATGAGTATTTTTTGGTATAATGTTGTTTGTGCTTTATATGTTGTTCACTAGAATTGGTTGCCCTTCATTCCTATGTTAATTTTCAGAGTTTTGGTCTAGACATATGAGCACACTGGTGAAGTATTGAGCTTTTGATAACTTCATTAAGAAAACACCACAAATGATGATCAGACTTTAGTATTCTTTTGGAAAAATCATGCAGTTGCAGGATTGATGGCTGCATTTCGACTTTGTGGTCTCGAATTTGACTAAGCAATTGTCTTATTTGATATACAATCCAGTTCTTTACTTTAGAAGCTATGTTCAGGTTGAATATTGCCATAAGTATGGCTCTAACCAGGTTAATTTTTTTCTCCTCTTGGTTGCCTTGTTATTTTTTAGTTTTTTTTACCCATGTACATGTACTCTTATATGCCTCCAGGCTCCAAGTATGTTTTTTCATGGTAGTAGAGTTGAATCACTTTTTGTGTATCCTAAGTCCAGTTCTCTAACTATACACAAAGTACTAGCATTTGTCATGTTGGTTATACTACTATATGAATATGGAGCTTCGAATTGTAGACATTCAAGAAATTCCAGATAAAAAGCACTGACGGGTTCAGCATAGGAAATATCTTACTCGATTTGCTTGGAGGTTTGACAAACTATGGACAAATGACAATGTAATCTATAGACCAGACTACGTAATAGATTGCTTATTTTTTCCATAAGTCGCCTATGGTTTTGTATATCAAGCTCAAGTCTTTCTGAGTGCTTTTATTTTATGAGCAATTACTGGAAATTTGCACCCTTTGATCAAATTTTGATCGCTGTTTAAGCAACAGATTTTTAGCTAATGAGATAGATGACCTTGTTAAACTGAGGTAAAGTCTATTCTGCTCATGCTATTGATCCCTATTCTAGTAATATGTTTGAATTCTGTTTTCTAATGAAAGTGGCTGGCTTTTGATTAGGATCCCCGAGATTCGTCTGTTGGCTAAGATTCAGATATGCTGCAACGGATGCTTCCTCAAATACCTCTTTGGGTGAAAAACCCTGACTTTGATCATGTATGTTTATGCTCTTCCAGGTTGAATTAAACACGAATGTTTGATCACTAAGTGACTCGTGGCTCTTACAGCTCTGTGTTGTGTTTTTCTTTTTCCCTTATTTTCTTGATTATAGATGGATCGGATGAAAAGGTTTATTGTTCACATGTGGCCATATCTGGACAAGGTACTTATTTCAGTAACTTTCTTCTGTTTTTGTGCCACTAAAGTTATATTGTGGCCGACTGATAAAGGCATTACTATTTGTGCACAGGCAATATGCAAAACTGTTAAAACTATTGCAGCACCTATTATAAGTTGCTTATGGTATTTGTATATTAAACTCAAGTCTTTCTCAGTGCTTTTATTTTATATGTTACATCCTGCATCAAGAGTTGGCTTCAGCAGCCAAATTCAGGGAAGGTAGTTTTCTGTTTTTGTTATATACTTAATATATACTGATGCTGGTCTTATATGAGTTATATCCCCTTAATTAGGGATTAACTTTGGTGTGTGCTATGAACTTTCATGTATGTCAATTTATATCTGCTTTCAATATTCAGTATATGCGATAAGTTGCATCGCCTTTTCTGATCTGCATATGCCATGTATTGTCTTTGTTGCTGAATCTCGACTTATTTCCCATGGTTGGATTTCAGGTTTATGATCTGAGCTCATTACTGGCTGCTGTTTAGTCGCTTCTGAAATTTGAGGGACTTCAAGCTGTTCAAAAATCCGTTCCAAGAATGTCGCTGAAGGCTCTAGACTATGATCAGTTGAATGAAAATGGAAAAGAACATGAATGTAAACTATGGTTTTTAATTTAAGGATGATATTTAGATAACATTTATGAGTATATAAAGTATGTTTGAATAGAATGTGTATCAGCTACTATTTTTATTTTTATATTTTTTTATATAATAAACACCAAAGAAGGCGACATTGGACTGCCCTTTTTGATTAGAGCAACAAAGGTGATTAAATTTGCCTCCCTTGACTTAAAGCAAGTAGGGTGTAACTCAAACAATCGCCCCGTTAGGCTAATAAGGAGGGCCTAGCAGAGCGGTTGGGAATGGGTCAAAAGTTGTCCTCTTAGGCTAAGGAGGCAGGTTTTTGATTAATAAAGAGGGCGATTTCTGTCGCCTTATTTGACCTGTTTTGTTGTAGTGTAATTTGATGATCAGTTTAATTAAAGACGTTCAATTATCTAGAGAAAGCCAATCGAATTGGACTTGTCAAATTGGGTACAAATTTATACAGGTTTTGCTATTTTCATTTTATTCCATTTTCTATTTTTGTTGTTTTTCATTAATAAATTTCTTACCTTTTTTTCCACTTGACTCAGTCAATTGTCTAACTATATGTCAGGTTTGGTTCTACACAACATCTGTTATTATTTCGAGCAATGTTTTGGTTATTAGTCAATGGTTGATGATTAAATTGGCAAATGGATTGTATTCTGTTTAATAATATTATTGTATTAATATTATTATTGTTTGTTTATGAGGTACTACTTAAGGAGGGTTTGGGGGAACTCACAGACATACATTTAGCATGTCATTCACATTAGAATGAGGGTATTATGTATGTAATATACAATCCCTCATCAATTCAAGTTGAAATTTAGACATAAAATTAGTTACATTCCCGTGCGATGCACGGTTTGTGTTTTAATATTAAATAAAATATTTCTATATGTACAAAATTTTAAGATATCTTTTGCATATGTTATATCTGGATACAAAAATCATCTTCTATGAACATCTCCCTTAATATGGCACAAAACCATATTGCATCAATTGTAGGGCATAATACAAAAAATATACAATTTTTCATTTTATCATTTTAAGATATAAATTTGCTGGTTGTATAGCCTAACTTGTTTATTATTTTTATTGTAATTTATTCCAATATCTGGTGTCCAATATCTAGTACAAAATATCACTACCACTACTACTACCATACTACTATTTTTTTTGTAGTGTAATTTACTCTAGTATCCAGCCCAATCAAAAAATAAATATCGTAAGTATCAAAGATGCATTAAAATTAAATTCAAATTTTTAGAATTGGAACTCTGAATAGACAAGCCCAAGTCAAAACTAAAATTTCAATTTGAATGCCGATCTAAATGTTCACTCCAAATCAAATAGTTTGATTTGGCTCGATACAGATTTTGTACTTAATCCTAAAAAATTTCAACAATAACAATACATTAATTTTTCAAAGTACATTAATTAAGCACTTAATAGTCAAACTAATTAAATTAACAACATACATTGAATCATGAGTTAATAATGTTTGGATCAATTCAAAGTATTAATGTACTGCATTAATTGTTAGTATGACTTGGATTACACATGTCAACTAATGATGATAGGAACGCCTATGTGGATGCCTACGTGTCCTTCTAACAATTGTTCTTATTCACTTTTATATATATATATATATATATATATATATAATATAATATCAGACAATATTTTCAACGAAAAATTCATTGTTATTAGTACGAGACAATAAAAAAAGTTCTAAAATTTCATTACATATTGACTTTGCATATTTTTATCACCTTGATAAAGAAAAGCTAGATTTTCTTGAGACATCACATTTTATGTAGCATTTAGTTTGTTTAAAAATCACACACACAATATTTTTTTCTTTTTAAAATTATCTTTAAGTTATATTTTTTTTATGATGTTGAAAGTATATTTAAGTAAAAGTAATCTTAATTGACCCTATATTAACCCTTATCCTGCTAATCAATGGAAAATTACAATAAATACGATTTCAAGTGGCCAACCTAGACCAACAATAATGAACAATTAATGGTCAATTTGGTGTGTTCAATCCAACTTTAACTTCAAAATAACTCAGAAATACGGAGTACTGTAATGAAAAAGCAAACAAAGTGAAAATACTAGTAAAAGTGATTTCTTATGGAGTATTATCAAACCATGTAGCAATAAAAAAAAACATGTAAAAGATGGTTTTGACGAATGAGAAAATACATCAGACAAAAAGTTATGTTTTCCAAATTCTACGAAAAAAAGGATAAAATTTGGCTGTTGGTACCGAGCTAACTTTTCTAATTAATCATTTAAACTTACTTTACACAACACACACTAGAAAAAAAAAGAAAGAAAGTGAAACTAGAAAGAAAACCACAAATCCACCAAAGTACACTCACAAGTCACAAAGTCTCAAGCTAGAACTCTAGAAGGGTCCTCCCTTCCTCCTTCCCAAAACACCCAAACTCACCAAAGCCACCCACATAATTTGAGCTCTTTTTCTCTCTCCTCTCTCCTCTCTCCTCTCTCCTCTCTCCCTTCTTACTCAATACTCGCACACTCTTTTTCTCCCACAAACTAACATGGATGAAACCCAAAACACAGAGGAAAACCACCACCAACTCATATTAACAACACCCACAACCACATGCAAAGATGACAACAACAACAACAGCAATGAAAAGAAGCAACAACAACAACAACAACAACAATTAGCACCAAAAAGAAGCTCCAACAAAGACAGACACACAAAAGTCGATGGAAGAAGCAGAAGAATAAGAATGCCAGCACTTTGTGCTGCTAGAGTTTTTCAATTAACTCGTGAATTAGGTCACAAAACTGACGGTGAAACCATCCAATGGCTTCTTCAACAAGCAGAACCAGCAATTATAGCAGCCACAGGAACTGGAACTATCCCAGCTTCTTTTCTCACAGCAGCTGCTTCAGGGGCCTCTGTTTCGCAACAGGGGACCTCTGTTTCTCTCGGTTTACACTCAAAAATGAACGAAAATCGAGCAAATTGGGGCAATTTTGGGGATAATTTGGGGAGATCTCAAGTGGGTACATCGATTTGGCCCTCAATTTGTGGTGGGTATACGCCAGTTTTTGATAATTCTACTTCTGCTGGTGTTGGTGGTCCTTCGAATTCCAATTTGGGTGCTCAAAATTCGAGTTATTTGACTAATTTTGCTCTTCAAGGTGTGGGTTTGCCAACTGGTAATATGGGTGTTCTTACTTTTTCCCCAATTTTGACTAGAGGGGCTCAAATTTCTGGGCTTCAATTGGGGCTTTCTCAAGAAGGGCATGGTGTTATTAGTCAAATTTATCAGCAACAACAACAACAACAACAACAACAACAACAACAACAACAACAACAACAAGGTCAAGAGCAAAATAGTGGTGGTGGAAGTGCTGAGCCTGTGCATCAAGAGCACTTACAGTCTCACTCTAATGACAATTCAAGAGAGCAATGAGTTTTGCTTTCTTTTCTAGTACTAGTATTTTGTGTCTCTTTTCTTTTTTGGGCTTGAATTAGTCAATTTATTTTCTTTTTTTTTTTCTTTTTCTTTTTGTTTGGGCTTGTTTATATGAGAATGATGAGATTTTTAGGCATATAGTGGATTGATGAGGAATGTTGCTAAATCTAGCTAAGCTAAGGAAATGAATTTGGGAAAGGAAAAAAAGGGTTGCATTTAATACTACTCTCATGGAGTAATATTGCTTTCATTTTTTTTAAATTTCTTGGGTATTTTCTTTTTTTGGATGTTGTGTCATTGTGTGTGCCCCTTTGCAGCTTCATGGGGATCATCAGACTGTCCTAATAAGTATACTAAGGTAGTGTGGTTTTTTCTTCTATTCTCAAGGGCCCATATTTTAAGTTAAAGTTTGTAGAGTTTAAGTTTCTTTCTTGTTTATTTTATATTTTTATTTTTTAGATTATCTGTTTGACCTCAGTTTGTGACATCTTTTCTTCTCAACAGCAACAATTGCTCTAATATCATTTCTCAAGTTTGAGTTTTGATTGTGTGATGCAATGGAGATCTGATTTGGTCATGTATGATGGCAACGTCGATTATTACACAGAAAAACATTCCTCAAGGTAACTCCTATCATAGTTGATTTTATATGAGCTTCTGAACTTCCTGGTTTCCAAAGTTTTTGTTGAATTTTTATAATTTTCTTGAGTGAAAATGCTAGTTTGTCATGATTACAGGTCTGCATGCCATCTTGCTTAGTGTTCTGCAGTTTGTTTTTCTTTATTGCTTATAATGGAATTCCCCTGCTCTCTTTGATTACAAATCTGTCTGATATGTCATTGGAATTTGATCTCTTTAGATTCCTTTATTTTTAAATTGTGGGATAATTGGCCTTATGCTGTCTTATTGGGAATCTTTTGCATAAAAAAGTTCTTGTTTTGGGTTTCGTCTTTCCTACTTAATCTGGCATTGTTTTAAAACTATTCTCACATGTTTTGCCTTTTGGTTTATCTTCAGAGTATTAATTGACAATGATACTTCTGACTTCTGAGAGTGCCACTGTAATACAGGCAAATATATATTGATTCTGCATATTTCTGCTTCAGCTTTCATGAATCATGTGCTTTGTGAATATTTGATTGATATTCATCTTCAGGTCAGCAGTGACAGGCACAAGATTCTCGTTGAATCCATCAAAGTCTTCGCCCATCTAAATCTCCTTAGAACCAAAGCTTATGTTTCTTATGATGAGGGATGGTTCATGGATGGTGAGAGATTAATTATTTGGATCATTGAAGTGTCACCTTTTATGGCTTAATGTGAGCTGATCCTACTTCTGATGTATCAGTACTTTATGTGACGAACAACGGTGGCCCGAAGAGTCAAGATGAAGGCCTTCTTAACCATGTATACAAGGCAAGCTCCTGGACACACAAGTCTTTATGAACAAATGACATTCTTCAGATGCATTTATTTGACCTTTATCAGTTATTGAAGCTATGGTCAGCCCGCATTGCTTTGAAGTTCTCCCAAAGATCTTTGATTATTTACATCATAATGTTTACAGGGTATTGCAGCAGACAGATGTTTCTTCAACATCTCAAAGGAGGCAGTTGAAGTATTGCCAATGCAAAGTCAAGGTTATACTTATACCATGATTCTGTTGAGGGGCATTAACAGACTGTGAAAGCTGTCTGAATGTCTGATGTTTGAACACATAATGGATGTAATATCGTGAATGTTGAGATATGGACGCATTAGCATCATGCAGCAGGAGTCATACATGTCACAGATGATTTTACTGGGAGCCAAATCCAGGATAGCAAAAAGATATCCTGAATCAAAAAAGATCTTCAGCAATTAACTAAAATACCTCCCAAGTTAAGATCTCCTTCCCCAAGACTGATGTCGAGAAATAGGAGACCATATGATTTCAAAATCGTGGACAAGGAGATTGAGGAAACCCTAAATGCCTATGGCAGGAGTTCAAGGGCACATGTTACTGTATCTAACTACAAGGATAGAGGCTATACACTTGTAGTAGTAAGGTCAAATGACAGACTAAAGATCTTGCACGATACGATAAGAGCTTTGATGATTATGCAATAAATATGTAGTGTTTCATGGAACACTGACGACAAGACAGGTGTTTACCAGGTATTGCATCTGGTATGAGTTATTGTTTTGAAATAAATCAGCGCTAATTATTCATGAACTAGGGGGGAATCAAAGTATTAGGTAGAGATGCAAGAGATTAGCTATTGTTTTAATGTACCACGTGCGTGCCCATTGGTGTTTTTTGAATTCTCTTGTATCATGCCAATCTGAATATAACTACTTCATGTACAAGCCAACTCATGTTTAATTGCGTTAGTTTGTTGCTAAAGTGGTGATTTATGGTAGATGCTGGTTTCCGTCATTAAATTCATCTATTCTATCTTGACATGTTAATGAGGTCTTATGACCATGCAATCTCATTCGTGTAATTTGTGTCTCAAATTCTGCTATTTCTTCCGCATTGATACTTTTTTTTCAAGCTTGGCTGTTCTAAAAGAAACAGCAAAGTTTGTTTGGTTATTCTTTCCCCCCAGTCATTCTTTTTGGCTTTCTGTTAGCCTATGAGAATGTCTGAAGCTAAGCATTCACCTGCATTCAGTAGTAGTCGTGGCCATATTTTGCTTGTAATTTCCATAGTGACTTACGTTTCTTTACATGCAGGAATACTATATAAGGCATATTGATGGGTGGCCGATTAGCACAAAGGAAGAACGTGATCACCTTCAGGAGGTTAATGAAGAAACTATTGATAACCCGGACTCAGAGGTAAGCGCTTAAACAGATGAATCTTCTATATTTATGGAAACATAGAACCTACTAAGATGTGAGTACTTATTTTCAGGGAGTTGAGCTAGAAGTTTTGCACTGAAGGTCAGCTTGGACACTTATCTGACATCATAACTGTAGTTAAAGAATAAAGAGAGAGGCTGCTGGATTAAGAGAGCTCAAATCTCTACAACAAATGCGATAGTAAGACATAGTTATTTTATCACAGACCATTGGTTTGATACAGGACCTGATCGGGCAAAGCATGTTGCAGGTGAAGGATTGAAAGGGCTGTTCCCCGGTGCTGCTTCAGCGAAAAGCTACACGTTTCCAGATCAGTAATTTACTGATGTGTTTACCTTTGCAAATAAATAAACAAGTTCTTTACATCTAACCATTTTGCAAAGAATACTTTGAGAGTCTCCTTTTCAAGTTATACGGGGCATTAAATCGAGCTTTCACAGTTATCTGCTACCTCTTTCACGCCTTTACTGTTGAAGTGAGCTTTTCTGGGATAAACTGTTTCAAACAAAAGCTAATTATCAATAAAGAGCATAAGCAAGATATTGTCCTAACACTTGATCTGTTTCCATTGAAAGATCGACCATTCATTTGTTCACTTTATGCATACTTTTGATGCTCACAAAATTACATACGCAGCTTTCTTATATGTTTTCTTCTATGTCGTTTAACGGTGAAATTGTCAGCGCTATTCGCGCAATTCATGTATCTATGTGGTCTACTGGTCTGTGCCTCTGTGGACTGGGGAGGAATGTAATTTGAACTCCTATGTCATAAAGCAATACAATATCGTCAATATGCAAGACCAAAGAGCATCTACTGATCAACTCTGCTTACGTAGGAGAAGTCCTACGGCTACAACAGATTCCCGTATTCTGCTAATGGCCCAACTGGTTTGAAAGGGGGTCCATGGTATGGGGTGGACTTGCAAGCCCGAGGCGGGTTTGATTAGATAAAGGCCCATTCTTAGGGGGGCAAAAAAAGGACATTACATAGAGTCAGACTCTCACAAAGATTGTAAGAAAAAAGAGAGAAAGAAAGACGGAAGACATTACATCCGTGCCGCGTTTGCGGGCTGGATAGCTCTCATTCCAAATGAGATAACGTCTCTCTGACGTTTATACTCGCGTCGTTGCCGTTTGTCGTCTCAATTTTGGCAGCGCTCGAGTGGCCTCGACTTGATACTACTTGACGCCTACAAGGCGCTTCATGTCGCGTCGTATCCGTCTCCGGCGTAGGAAGCCAATGTTTGAGTCGAGGTGTCGTGGGTGTCCGACGATGATGGCGCACGACTAGACACTACTTGGCGCCTGGTAGGCGCTTTATGTCGCGTAGCTTGCCTTCCTTCTCCCACAAGCACTCTCTCAAGCAACTACCCTCTGAAGAATCTTATAAGGTTTAGTGGTTCTGACAAGAGTAGACATGCCCAATACATAACTTTCATACTAGGGTTTTTAAAAGTGTGATTATTTTCCAAAAGTTCCACCTCAAACTTTTCCAGTATATTGTTAGGTTACGTATTTATTTATTTACTTATTTATTTATTTTTCACACAAATTAGCTATTTAATTTAATTTAATCTTTAATTGAAAATATACCTTGAAAAATAAGAAACAAAATATCAAAAAATTGGGAATCACTTCAAAAAAGTTGGGAAAATATATGAGACCTCAATATAATAGTCGAGAGGGCTTTGGGTAGGTTTGGTGGCACGAGGTGGTGGGGAGCCATGCTCGGTACCAAAAAAACTGTAGATTAGCCTCCAATGTCTCGTAAGAGACCCTTCCAAGCCTACCAAGGACCTCAAAACCTACCCTGGGGGCCTCCTATGTCTCCTAGGGTTGTCCCGTGCCATTTGGTGCGAAAATATAAACCTAGGGTTGTCTCGTAAGAGACCCTTCCAAGCCTACCAAGGACCTCAAAACCTACCCTGGGGGCCTCCTATGTCTCCTAGGGTTGTCCCGTGCCATTTGGTGCGAAAATATAAACCTTCGTTCCGGGGCCTCTCGGGAGCCAAAAAACGTGGATATATAGCCTTCATTTTCTGCTTTCCGGGGCTCGGGTGTCATTTTTGCCCAAACTTTTCCGAGGGGTCTATCATGACCCTGAAGGACCCTCGGTGCCTTGGAAGGCTCAACAGGATCCCCCAACTACGATATCACCCATTCTTTTGGTGTTCGGACCCTTACATTGGTGCTCCGTAAAAACGCCCTTATAAGCCTATCATGGACCTGATAAGGGACCTCGGGGGCCTCCCGTATTCTCTAGGGGTGTCCCTTGCGATGGGGGTGCGAAAATATCTTCGTTCCGGGTCTCTCGGGAGCCAAAAACTGTGAATTATAGCCTTCATTTTCGGCTTCCCGGGGCCCAGGTGTCTTTTTTGCCCAAACTTCTCCGAGGGGTCTATCATGACCCTAGAGGACCCTCGGTGTCCCGGGAGGGTCATCAGGATCCCCGAACTTTGATATCACCCATGCTTTCGTTGTTCGGACCCTTACATTGGCGTTTCGTAAAAACGCTCTTACAAGCCTATCAGGGACCCGATAACGGACTCCGGGAGCCTCCCATGTTTCCTAAGGGTGTCCCTTGCGATGTGGTGCGAAAATATCCACCTTCATTCCGAGCCTCCCGGGAGCTAAAAGAAATGGATTATAGCCTTCATTTTCGACTTCCCGGTGTCCGGGTGTCAATTTTGCCCAAACTTCTCTAAGGGGTCAATCATAACCCTAGAGGACCCTCGGTGCTCCGAGAGGGTAATTAGGATCCCCGAACTTGATATCACCCATGCTTTCGGTGTTCGGAATCTTACACTGGTGTTCCATAAAAACGCCCTTAGAAGCCTATCAGGGACCTGATAACGGACACAGAGAGCCTCCCAACTTCCCTAAGGGTGTCCCTTGCGAGGTGGTGCGAAAATATCCATCTTCGTTCTGGGCCTCCTGTGAGCCAAAAAATCGTGGATTATAGCCTACGTTTTCGATTTCCCGGGGCCCGGATGTCATTTTTGCCCAAACTTTTTCAAATGGTCTATCATGACCTTAGAGGACCCTCGGTGCCCTGGGAGGGTCATCAGTATCACCGAACTTTGATATCACCCATGCTTTTCGTGTTCGAAGCTTACATTGGTGTTCTGTAAAAACGCCCTAACAAGCCTATCAGCGACCTGATAACGGACCCCGGGGCCTCCCAAGTTCCCTAATGGTGTCCCTTACGATGTGGTGCGAAAATATCTACCTTCGCTCTGGGGCCTCCCGTGAGCCAAAAAAACGTGGATTATATATAGCCTTTAATTTTCGGCTTCCCGGGGCTCGGGTGTCGTTTCTGTCCAAACTTCTTTGGGGGGTCTATTGTCACCCTAAAAGACTTCTGTTACCCCAGGACGGTCATCCGGGTGCTCGAACTCCGATTTCACCCATGGACATGGGACATGACACATATCGCTCATTAGGCGCTGGGACATGAGACATGAAGTTCGTTGGGGCGCTGAGACATGAGACATGGGGTGGCATCATGGGTCATGGTATTGTGTCGTGGGACAAGGGTGCTGCAGCGCCATGGGTCATGGTGTTGTGTCGTGGGACAAGGGTGCTGCAACACCATGGGACAAGGGTGCTGCAGCGTCATGGGTCATGGTGCTGCGACGTCATGGGACAAGGGTGCTGCAGCGCCATGGGACAAATGAGCTGGAGCGCCATAGGTCATGGTGTTGCGCAATGGAGGAGCTAAAGGGGTGCGGAGGGGGGCTGTCGCCCCTACAAGCAAAACTATTTTACTTTATGGATAGTAGTCTGCCCCTGCATAAACTTGGTGGAAGCCTATTTGCTATGCCGATATTTTACCGTTGTAAATACAAGAGAATAGGAAAATGACAATTACCCGTTATTGGTCAGTGAATTCTTTCTCCAATTACCCCTTATACTACAATTTTTTAATAGATAACTTGTAGTGCATGAGTCTAAAAAGACTAAATTTTTATTTTTTTTGAGTGGATGAATAATTTTTACTTAGTGGGTTGATTCTTAGTTAATATATGAATGATGCATTTTTATTTTTAGCAAAGAGATTTTTCACCCCCGCTAACGTAAGTTTCTGGCTCCGCCATTGGTGTTGTGTCATGGGACAAGAGTGCTGCAGCGCCATGGTTCATGGTGCTGCGTCGTGGGACAAGTGTTGCAGCGCCATGGACAAGGTGTTGCAACATGGTTCTGGTGCTGCGACAATTAGCGTTATGGGACAAGGTGTCATGGGTGCTGCGCCATGGTCTCTGGGACATGTACTTTATACTTGGGACTTTTTCATACTTAGCACCTACATGACTTAGCCTCTTTCCTTGCATATAAGTTTGGGAGCTCAATGGTGAGCACCCACATCCATGACTCACACTTCCAACTTTAAGGTCGAATTAAAGGTTCGATTTCAGAATTGATGGTGGCCCCTCTTTTTGGTGTAACACAATGTTTTATGAACCGACTTTCTTGCCATTTAAAAAATAAGAAAAAGCTCATAGAGAAATGCAATAGTATTTTCTTCATCAAATCTATAATTTTCTTCGGACCTGTAAACATCTCTGAATAAGAAGAAAGCATGGAATCATCTTTGAAATGCTCTTTTGAACAATTGCAAATGCTTGAAGGTTTCATCTTTAAGTTATTATCGGATGAATGAGAATTTATGTTGAAGTGGGTTCATGTTTCACATGAAAAGATTAGAAGACCTTGAGCATGAATATAAGCAAGTGAGTTACTCCAAACCATTATTAATTGATCAGGGCTGAAAGTTCACTTATTTATACTATGTGCCAACTTCTTCCCCAATTACTAGAATCCTTATATTTTTTTGGTTTGGACCACAGGTTTACCCTACACATTTTGGGTTAGGACTAATCGTGTTCACACCGAATCAACTCATATAGGGGGTAAAGTACACCTAGCAAGCAATGTTTCCATTTCCAAAATTCAAACCCCAAACCTTGGTTAAGGGGTGAAAGTGCCGAACCCTCTCACACCCCTCACACCAATCACTTGTTGGTAGTAGAATCCCTATATGTTATCTAGAAAGATGGTTTAAAACTTGCTTTTAAAAGAACTTCTATTAGCTAAGGTGCATGAAAGCTTCCACTTTCTAATCCAAGCAAAATTAGTCAGCATTAGATGTAACATGGTGAATCTTCCTACTTTTCAAAATCTTAAATGAGGAAAAATGTTACATCTCCCATCCTTTGTCCCAGAAATAAACTCGAATCTAGATCAAAGCTTACCATTTCTGTTAAGTTACTTGTTGGTTACGGCAAATTTTTAACCATGCTGATGAGGCAATATATGTCCTAAGTAATTAATTACCCTTAGAACCAATATGGATCTTTTATCCCTTTCTTTGTAGCACTCTCTATCGATCTCAATTATATATTGAATTGTTCATGATTTTTATCAAGCATATCGATTTAAGTAGGATAAAAAATGACGCACAGCATGGAATATGAGATGATGTTGGAAATGAAGCTTGATATGCTTCATGAAGCTTGGTATGCTTCAAAGTAAAGTTCCACAAAAGGCTTGTTCATAAAATCCATTGTCCCACATTGGTAGAGAAGAGAAGAGCATCTCTTTTGACCGACAAAGATTCTGTAACCTCTTTTGACCAACAAAGATTCTGTAACCGTTACAAAATAATTGCCCATTATTACCTTCCTAAAAATCCGCCCCACATTAATTATTTTCCATTACATATTTATTATCTTTATATATATTGTTTCTGGACTTCGTTTGGGCAGAGACAGAAAACACATTCTCTCCATTCTCTTCTCTCATTTCTTATTGGCAGTAGATCAGTTTACTCTCAAAGCCATTGCACCGTAGTACACCGGAGCATTGACTGCCGTGTATCCCTGGAGGTCGGTTGTCGGAATTCCCTAGTGTACGTGTACCTTCCTAGTGCATTACAAGATTTTCCTTGTGTTTGAAGGATTTTTGGATGCCAACTAATTCTCAGAGAATGATAAAAATCATTTTATTAGTGGCAATGTTTTTATTCTTGCTAGTGCCTGGATATTGTGGAAACACTTCCAAATTTCTTTTGTTGTGAATGTTACAATGGAATCTAAAGTTATTATTGAAGAATTTGGCATGTTATGAAGCCAAATGACTAAGAAGTTTGTTGGCAGATATTCCATTGTGGGGGAGATCGGTTCCCCTAATATCTTTGTATTGTGATTGTCAATTGTGATTGTCAATTGTGTTTGTCAAGTGACTAATAGAGTAGCTCACAACTATTCTTTCAACGGAAAGAGAAGGCATGTACGCCTTAGACATGTGAAAAATCTGATCAGATATAATGTGATATCACTCGAGTATGTTAAGTTGGAGAGGAACTTGCAAATCCTCTTCCAAAGGCCTTTGTGGAAAGATAGTGCTTGAGTCAGCACTAGGAATGGGGCTTCAGCCCAGTGGGAGTGAATTGTGATGGATACCCAACCTGGAATATATCCAGGTTCAATGTGGTCAAACGAAATCACCAAACAACTCCAGTCATGTACTACAAAACCTCATTCCTCTATAAAATGATGTAGTATTTTTCCGTATACTGTCATGTGTGTGAGGTTGAGCATTTTAGCTCTTAATGGGTTCATAGCCTTGTAAGGTGGTGTGAGACAGTACACACTTGATGAACTCACCTATGTGAATGTGGGGGAATTGCCCGCCCCCTATGAGAGCATTTGGGCTAATAACTCTCTAGAGCGTTCACAGAAATATCCAGGCACGTAAGGGGCTAATGTATATTTGTTTTCGCGAGAGTAAATTTGATTTTGAGGTTAAACTAGTGCGCAGTTTGTACTGAACAAATACCGTGAAAGGTTCAAGGAATTTTTTCCACCTAAATGGTTGTTGGACAAACTTGTAAGCACAAGGTACTAATTCAAGTCCACAAGATATTAGTATCGTAACGTGCGACCTCCTACTGCCATGGACTTCTTCTACCACTTTTCTTTGAATCATGTGGGGGATTGTTGGAAATGAAGCTTGATATGCTTCATGAAGCTTGGTATGCTTCAAAGTAAAGTCCCACAAAAGGCTTGTTCATAAAATCCATTGTCCCACATTGGTAGAGAAGAGAAGAGCATCTCTTTTGACCGACAAAGATTCTGTAACCTCTTTTGACCAACAAAGATTCTGTAACCGTTACAAAATAATTGCCCATTATTACCTTCCTAAAAATCCGCCCCACATTAATTATTTTCCATTACATATTTATTATCTTTATATATATTGTTTCTGGACTTCGTTTGGGCAGAGACAGAAAACACATTCTCTCCATTCTCTTCTCTCATTTCTTATTGGCAGTAGATCAGTTTACTCTCAAAGCCATTGCACCGTAGTACACCGGAGCATTGGCTGCCGTGTATCCCTGGAGGTCGGTTGCCGGAATTTCCTAGTGTACGTGTGGGGGCAAATTCGACTTTAGGGCAGTGATTCATCACGCCACGACCATTGTTACAGATAAGTTTGTTCCTTCATTAGCCTTGTTTCTAACAGATGACACACAAAATGATACAGAAGATTCTTACTGTCTTAGAACACCTTGATTTCTATTTTGCTGATTAGGACGCTAGCCGCCTGACCTTTTTCTTGTGCAAAAATTCCACCTTTTGTGACCACATAAATGACAAAATGTGTTCATATACTTCTGCCCGTCTCTTACTAGCTACTATTCTTCATACATCTATTTCCACGTGAAAATTCAGCTCTTGCTTGCTCTCTTTTTTCTCTCCTTATTGCTCTCTCAATATGGAGAATAACAGACAAATGATTTTCCCATTTTCATCAACACCTATAAGAAATTTTCCCTTCTCTTTCACTGATTATGATTACAAAGATGGGGTTGTTCTTGGCATGAATATGGAGAGCGATTTTCGGTCCAATAATAACATCAACAACACCCAAAGCTTATTAGCTGCTGAAGTTGCTGGATCTTCTAATGGTGAAATGAAACACAACAGCAGGAAAGAACCTAAGGACAAGAAACTTAGAAGGCATCGTTACGCCTTTCATACAAGAAGTCAGGTGGATATACTCGATGATGGATATCGTTGGAGGAAATATGGCCAAAAGGCTGTCAAGAACAACAAGTTTCCTAGGTATACATATTTTGAGAATATTATTTATTGGTTAATCATTTGATTTCATTGATTGTTGTTGGTTTAATTAACTAAGGTATATATCTATAGAGTTTCACTAATTATTGTTGAATTCAATTTTTAAGTGTTTGATAGATCATTCAAGTTTATGTTTCTCATTAGGTGCATGTAATTTGTCTTTCAAAAGAGAGTGATTTGATTAACAATTACACTCGATCCTGGATTCATGTTCTTTATCCTTTCACAAATGTTATGATGTGGGATTCTAGTTCTCACTTACTTTAACCGTATATGCATGGTTTTTGGCAATTTGCTAGAAAAGGGATGGATGAGTTCTTCAATATATATGATCTTCATCTACATCTTGTGCTTAGGCAAAGAGGAAAACGTACGTTTAGTGAAGATCCTTATTAGAGAATAACCTTAAGTTGGATTATTGCAGCTCAAACATCAAAGATAGACGAAAACATCTTCATTTGCATTGGTGTATTAAGTTAAAGTTCATAGAATAGTAGGTTACCACTTTCTAGATTTATTTGGTAATGGAAATTTACCAACTTTAGACTATTACCAAAGCAGTTTAATTTTCCCAAATTTAATTGGTTATCTTGATAGTCCTATCATGACAGGGAACGAAAGCCAGACTTATTTGACAAGCAAGATCAGACAAACACTTGAACAGTGCTTCATTAGCATAGTAATGTTGGATATATATGGAACCTAATATAGGACTATGTACAATATATATATATATACTTATCTCCATCCACACTACTTAAACTTTAGGAAGTCTAAAAACATAATCACTTTCCTAAAAGGACATGTTTTAGCAGTAAAATGGCATTACTCCATTTTTGTTGATTTATAGATTCGGTTTTACGGGATATTAATCGTTAGAATGAATAAACGATACTCATTTCTCTCCTATGATACATTATTACTTTGCAGAAGCTATTATCGATGCACCCATCCAGGATGTAATGTGAAAAAGCAAGTGCAAAGATTGGCCAACGATGAAGGGGTAGTGGTGACAACCTATGAAGGGGTACATACACACTCAGTTGAGAGATCCACCGATAATTTTGAGCATATTTTGAAACAAATGCAGATCTATGTTCCTCATTAGTAAATTATTATTAGCTTAGTTAAGAAACCTTTAATTCAATATTCATCAACCCAACAAAAGATCATCAATGCTTCATAAGATTTTATTATTATTTTTTTTTTCCTTTCAGCTATAGGGAGAAAATTCTTGATTTTAAAAGTTAATCGTCGTGTAGATGCTACCCAGTCATGTGTATAGATACATGTATTTATTAGCTCCGTAACATATCGATTGGATTTTCTTTGTGTATATATACTTTGAAGTGGATTTCTTAAATACTACTGTCCACATCCTAATGTTCAATTGTTGATTTGGAGGGGTAGGTGAGTTGATGACTACCGAAGCCTAAATGACCTTGTGTTTAGTCATAAAAACAGTGAAAGGTTTGTTTCCTTGTTGGATTTTTTGTGCGGAACTACCTTGTTTGGGGTGTCATTTGTGACTTACTACTTTAAAAGTTTTTTTTTGTGGGGAACTACCTTAGAAAGCCAAAAGGTTTGTTGACCACTACCCTTGACCATATTTTCGGGTATAATTTTCTTAAAACCCCAAAATACCCTCACGTGAGGCGCACGTGATCATTTATCACCCCCCCTTTATTCAGTTCCCTTTCTTCCCCCCACAGCACGTCCTTCTTCTCCAAACCTCCATTGAAGGATCTCCTCAACTCAATGCAATGTGGGACAAATTCCACTTATATTTCAACTTGCTCTAATCCCTCAATAGGTGGTCTTCATCTAATCTAAAACTATGCCGGCCATAAATTACGATCCTAGATGTACAACGTACTACTTTCTTTTCTTTATAGGCAACCAGATTAATCAAATCCCCTTCATCCACAACATTACTAATCCTATGCTATGAATCTACAAATAACTATACTTACCCCAAAATAAATAAATAAATAAACAGACAGTATGAAGGATAAAGTAATTGAAAAAGATCGAAGTGTAACTTACAAGAATGTTAAGTTTGCCATTGAAAACAGATGACACATTATCCATGAGCCTCTCCCTTTGCTCCCCACAAGAAATATCACAAACTGAGCCACTAACCTTAAACCCTTCAAGTTCCCAACTTTTCAAGCATTTATCAAGCTCCGCCTCATTTCGACCACAAGTATGCACTTTTGCTCCAAAACCCACCAATTCTTCCACAATTGCGTGTCTACAAAAATACCCAACAAATAAAATATCACATTGCAGGTACTTGAAATGATTTTCTCCAATTAAAGACAAAATGGGTAGTCAAAGAAAGAAAAGAAGAGAGAGACAAACCCAATTCCACGAGTACCACCAGTGACTAGAGCTGTCATCCCCTAAAGTGACCAGCGATTCTCTCTCCTGTCTGTGGTTGTGGGCATGTTTTCATTGTTTTTGTTGATGCTTGCAAAAGTAGTTATCGATTTAATTGACCGATTATTATAGAGATTCATACGCTTTGTTGGTAAAACGATGATGGGGATAAAGGATGAATAGTGGGAAATCGCAGGAAAAGAAGAAACTTTTGAAGTGGGTTTACTGATTATGGCGGGACTCATTTTGGAGAATTTACTGATTGTTTGCTCTTGCTATGTCCGGTTTTTAATCTATTAGCTTAAGAACGATCTTACTTCTGTTTTCTTTTGAGAATTTTTTTTCTCTTTTGTTTTAAGTTTTTGGTGGTTTAATGGCGAATAAAAATAGAACTAGAATCTTAATTTATCAAAATATTACCCTACTGATTTTTTGGGTTTGTTTACAAGTTTTTACCCAAATACGAGATGTGGTGTACCTGCTGTCATGGAGGTTTGGAGAAGAAGGACGTGATGTGGGGAGAAGAAAGGGAACTGAATAAAGGGGGGGTGATAAATGATCACGTGCGCCTCACGTGAGGGTATTTTGGGGTTTTAAGAAAATTATACCCGAAAATATGGTCAAGGGTAGTGGTCAACAAACTTTTTGGCTTTCTAAGGTAGTTCCCCACAAAAAAAAACTTTTAAGGTAGTAAGTCACAAATGACACCCCAAACAAGGTAGTTCCGCACAAAAAATCCTTCCTTGTTTGGATTCATTGATATTGCACGTTCGAAGTTGAACTATAGTTTGGATTTTGGTGGGGTAAGGCTTTAGGGAGGTGAGGAGGGGCCTTGACGTAATAGTCATAGTTTAGCCAATAATGACAATACTAATGACAGGTTGTTAGAAGTACACTAATGCATAATGGATAAAGAACAAATTTTTAATAAACAAAAGTCCAGAACTAATCCCAGCTGATATTGGACAAAAGTGTATAAAATCATGAGCATGTATATTTGAGCATCTGGTTTGATAGTAATGGCAAGTGATTATGTTCTGGCTTCTTCATAACCTCATTATGAGACAATGAAAACTATGCCGGATTAATAGACTCACTCGTGACCCTTGTGGAACTCTGCATAACCTACCTCATTATGAGAAAATTATAAAGTGTGGATTACCGTTAAATCTTATTTTTCTTGGAATAGCATTGATTTTGATTTTCTATTTGTTGATTTCTTTTGTAGATAACGTTCAATTACTGAATTCATTTTTTCACAAACTAAAAATAATTAAAATTCGCGACCAACATCTAATTTGTAACTTGACAGTCTTTTTCAAGCATCTAGTTTAGATTTCATAAGAATATCAAAAATAGTTTGTGAAATTTCATTTGAAATAGCCGATTAGGAATTCAAAGACTAGATAACCGCTTCATCTAACTATAAGGTTGTTTTGCGTTCTAGTTATATTTTTTTATTTTTTTTGAGAGGAAATAGAGCATTATATTGATAATTTGTCCATAAGAACATACGGGAAAATGTCCTCTGACATACAATCAGACCAAGTCTGCTCTATATCATAAATACTAATCCTAGCAAGGTGATGGGCTACAGTATTCCCATTCCTTCTAACATGACACCAATTGACAAAATCAAAATAAGAAATATGAGACAAAACATGTGTTTAGATCTAGTTATATGGTTCATACTATATCTTGTTCATGTTTCTCTCTGTACCTTATAACAATAACAATATAAAAGAAGTTGTTCCACATTGAAGAAGCAGACGGAAAAATATCAATATATGATGCTAGCGCATGAGGTACATACTTTAGTTAAATTTAAGTAATTTTTTTTTTCCTAAGAAGTGGTACCGAGCTACTTAATAATATAACATGGTTCAAAGATGAAATTGAAATCTTGTGTATATCATTATAATTGGGCCAACCCAGTTCGAACAGAATTAGTCTTTTAAAAGACTTAGGTGAATCTATAATTAAACCGGAAAAATAAAAAATAAAAATTTGTAATTGTCAATCTTCTCTGTTGCTAGACAAAATGAGACATTATAAGCTCCCTCGACTTAAATGTTGTGGCCCATTTCTTCCACGGGTCATGTCAAGACTAAGTGGGATGGTTATCAATGTCATGCAGTCATTTTCGACTGCTGTTACCGACTTACCGCGTGACATTGAGTATTGCCTGCTTCCATTGATTTTAAGCGCGTTGTTTCTTAGTTACAACTTGCAACATAGTAAACATTTGCCATTCAATAAGCTACAATTTCTCAATTTTTTTGATTGGATAACCATCATTTCTATCACATAATAGATAATACGTTTAAGATTGCAATTGTTATCCAATCAAAACTAATTTGGATCATTGACACTCTGAATTGCACCAAAATTCTTGGCTTAAGAATATTTAGCTGACAGAGAACCAAATTGATTTGAACTAAGAACATGTCATATACTTGTTCCACTTGCACTAGGAGCAACATAACGAGAGGCTAATGTGAAGCTGCCTGCTGAGCTCACAAAAATTTTCAGAGTTGGGTTTTATAACATTGCCATGAAACATTCTCCAATCTAAATTAACATGGTTAGAAAACCTAGTTAAAACTGCATTTTGACAAAGTATTTCATTAATGGTCAGGGTCGCGCCATATATACTCATCCGTTATTGGACGGGCTTGCATATGTCCTCTATTATACCTTTACCATCCATAGTATCGAAGTAGAAGAAGTTCTTGAGAGGCTCTCCTTTGCCTGATAGCGCCTTGATCACTTCCTGAGATTGAAATTCACAATTGCTTCAGATAAATTGGAAGAACTATCGAAAAGATATAAAATTTATCTAATAGAATGGAAAGCCAATCACCTGTCCGAGGATTCCCCCAAGGATAGCACAAACTGGAGGAAATTCCAATCTACCACATAACAATCTCTCAAGGAGGGAGTCAGGGATTCGGGATTCACTGAATGACTGAAGTGAGATACAAACATTAGGGTTATTTGAACAACGAAAATATGTAGTTTTAGAAAGATTGAATTATCTTTATTAACATGCCTGTTCCTCACAGAGTTCCTTCCTCAGCTTCAAAACATTAGGAAGATCGGCAAGTGAAGTATCACCTGGTTTACGTCTCTCTAACTCCTCAAACCTTTCTATGACTGTGGAAGTAGTGACATGAGGCAACAAGTTATTCGTCAGTTTACCAATAGATGAATCAATTCTAGGTGATCCTTGTAATCTGAAAAAAATAAGTTAATTCAAAGAATGCTATGGATGTGTTTGGTTAGTTCAAGTTAGTTCAAGTTAGTCCAAATAATGCTACGGATTTCTTTGGCTGGACAGAAAACTTTATTCCCCCATTTGCCTTCCTTTTTTCTTTCCAGCACAAATGAGTAGGAATGCACTTGAATGGCAAACATATTTTCTCGTATGAGAAACTGGTATCCTTTCAAGTAAAGGGGATGCCAATCTTGCATGTGCACCGCCTCTTCCAATCTCATTTGCACCTCAACCTCAAATAGGCTGATCTTAACACTAAGCAAAGTTATACAATGAGATTGTTTTACTTGATCAAAAGATGCAATAGAAGATTATTCTGTGGATAAAAATATTCCAGAAAGATATCTGTGGTTAAAACTTCAAAATATTCCAAAAAGATCAAATGTCTAGTAAAACTATTATCTTCTGTCAAACTGAATACTAACTTAAACAGAATTAGCTTTTGAATATCATTCAAGAATCAAGACTCAAGAGAAAAGAAAAAGAAAGGAGGAAAAGAAGAAGGTTAAGGGGGCACAAGCTTCTAGTCTGGGGTAATGGAAAATCGATTTAAAAGCATCAGTCAAAGATCACCTTTCCTGAAAACTAGATAAACAGATCTACTATGACCTGTAGGTATCTTGAACCAAATTTTGAATTGAGACTTGAGAATGGCTAGAGCACAGCGACTGTAATAATCATATGAAGAAACAAATAAGTGATGGGATCAACTTTCATACCCCTCATAGCAAAGTAAAGTTTTGAGGTTTTCTTCGGAAGACAATTCCAAGGTACTGCAAGTGCTTCCTGCCAAGAAAACCTTTAATAATCAGTTTAAGATATTATACATCATCACAAAAGCTTCCAAGTAATCTAAGAATTTTAGATCTGCATGATTTCTTTTTGTAGAGGCCACGGTAGGAGGAGAGAATACAATGAACGCACTAAAAATTTTCTGAAGTTTGCAAAGCATTTGAATTGGCTCGTACCTCAAAACTAAGATATTGTTTCAATTCAGCATCACTGGCCTTTTTCTGCAAGGGTAAAGAATCACAATAGCTTTAGAAAATAAACAAACCAATGATGCTTACACTAAATTCAGATGTAATTCCAAGGTACTGCAACTTCTGCAAGTGCTACCTGCCATGACACCCTTCAAAATTGAGTTTAAGATAAAATATCATCACAGAAACTACCGCGGATTCTAAGATTGTAAAAGTTTTGTTATTTCTTTTAGTAGTGTCAGGGAGGGGGCAGGGATACAATAACTTGAAACAATCCGAAGATTTCGCTGCATTTGAACTGGCTCATACCTCAACAATAAGGTCTTTTTGTGATTCAGCAGTTTTGTTGGGCTGGTTCTGCAAGGAAAAATATTTTAAACAGTTACAGAAAATAAAGAAATCCATGATGCTTATTCTAAGGTTTAACTTTAATAGTAATGCATCATCCAAGTGATACCAAAACAAGTGGCCTCAAATCACATACATAAATACATATGTCAGTCGAAAGATATACTCACTGCCAACAAAAACACAGGAATGAACACATATCATCCCTTGAAGCAATAAAGAAAAGAGGGAGATTATAGTAAGTCTATGATCAACCAGAAGATTCAGCAAAACTCATTCACCTTAAAGAGTAAAGCTACATAGTTTTATATATCTTTATCTGTTTTTATAAGAACCCCATATAGCCAATAGTATCAATCAAAAAACAATACATTTCCCCACCCCTCTCCTTACAGGGTTCTCTCTGGTTAGAGCTAAGACTGGATCCATTCAGATTTTCCCATTTTGGAGCGGAGTAGATGGTTCCATATTACTAAATCTCAAAAATAAGTGCAGAACTTCCTGTCAAATTAACTTCCAAGCCTCCATCTCCAATTCTCCATGGCCCTAAAATATCTTATGTTTAAACTTATATCTCACAGTTCTATCTATCAAGTAAACGCTTTGACAGATCCAATCAAATCAACTGCCCAAGCCCCTTAAATACTTTACGTACTCATAGCTCACTGTGAGGGTTAGATGTGGCTCAAGGCAGTGGGCTGCGGCTCAGCTGACCTGGGAAAAGCCTAATAAGCAGCTAGGCAAAGCAGACACGCTGCACCATACATCCTCACTCTTATGATGCTGCAGTTGGTGACATTGTTTGTCGTCATGTTGGTGACATAATGCAGGGACAATTACATACTAAGTAAATAGATAAAAGAAAGCTAAGGGGAATGGTATCGAAGTTGGAGCCGCATGAACCTAAAGATTGAACATCTGAATTAAAAAAGCCCTAAAATTGTCTATTTGCTCATTGATTTGCCAGCCAAGTCTCCTGTGTGAGAGTTGCAGCACTCATAGGTGATGGAGAAGGGGGAGAAGAGATCAACAGTCATAAATACTGTAGATATTAGATAACTATAACAGTTGCAAGCCTAATTGCAAGCACTATAGTTGTCACATTAAAGTGAACTAGTGAACATATTTCGCACAGGCACTGAAACATATGTTACATGACTGTGAATTGACTACATTTTTTTAGATAAGGAAATTTTTTTTTAATCAATTGTAAAAATGATTTGACTACATTTTATATGTGAGAATATTTCTTTTGAAACAGGGGGGGGGGGAGTCAATAAATTACATACCCGTGTAAAAACATGATTCTGCAAATCAGCAAAGATCTCACCACAAGAGTCCCGACAATCAACTGAATAGAATGCAATGCGCTTGCACTTCCTATGGCATTTCTGATTGATCAGTTTCTGAGATATGGAATTGGTAGAAACATTTAATTATATCAACATGACAAGGACATCAAAGCTAAAGATACAGATTAATTCACGATACATTAAATGAAAGAACATTAAAACATATTTGCAGCAGACCTTTGTGTTTAGAGAGCAACAACTGACAACAACAACATCAAACTTCTCATAGAAATCGCCATCAAGGCTGGATAATTCACCTGCAATAACAATTATAGTTGTCAAAAAGCTTCTCATCTGAAAGGCAAATAGTAGGGACTATGTCAAACTGGAAGCCCCGAAAACAAAAAAAAAGAAATAAAAAAACATCAACAGACAGAACTGCAATGCGGATAATTAAATCAGTTATTCACTGGTAAACTTATGGTTCACTTATTACGAATTAGAGGTGTAGAGTCACTAACATTTACACTTGAACTCTTTTCACAAGAGCCCATTGGTCGAATCCTTCCCTTTCCCACCCTCCCAAGTAATGAACTTCACCAATACCGATACCTGGTCGGGATGCTTCCACTGGGAACGTCACTAAACAATCTCTTTTTACCCCACCCCACCCCCACGCCAGCTAACATCAGCAAGCAATGCAGCCTCAGGGTCTCACTGCCACCTGCTTCCTCATTTTCTGAGCAGGGCTGTAAGGCTCAGCTACTAAACATCAATATCATGTCTTACAAACTTACTCACGTATCGCTGCTACGAAGGTTTGGTTTCTCTTTGAAACTCGCGCTTGTAATTTTTAAAGCACTAAGATGCCATTGCCATTGGATGGATATATGCTTAAAGACAAACTACTTTCAGACTAAAACTAAAGTGACTTATATTGCTCGGTGCTTGCTCTGCGGGGCCATGAAATAGGAGTCTGAAACTGCAAATATCAGATGCTTCCCATTCCAAAATACTGTTGACTACTCATTGACCAAGCAGGCTAACTCATGCATTATTCATAACTGGGTAGCATATACTGTTTTGAGTAGCCGATTGTATTGGGTGACTAAAACAAAAAAAAATTCAGAGGTCTGACTTCTGATCAGCTATCTTTGTACATCCCCCGTCAGCATGGTAAACACACTTTGCAATAAAATTCCTCATACCAAAAGAATGGAGCTTTGCACCCACGAGACCTGGTTCAGCAATTTGTGCCATTTGGTTACTCGCGCTCTCCAGGTGTGATCCTAGGGAGTAACACTCCACATGTGGAGTGGCAAGGTCTGACCTGGCACAGAGCAGTTGTTACCAGTTAGAGGGAAATTGAGAATTTATGGGTCTTCAGCAGTTCAGCTAATTTATGGAGTATTTGGTTGGAGAGGAACTCTAGGATCTTCTCCGCTTTTGGGACAACAGTTGATTGCGTTTGGAATCACATTGTCTACTTGGCATCGTTGTGGGCGAAGGCAGCTGGGGGCTTTAAGGGTGTTCCACTTACACTTGTCCAGTTACACTGGCGAGACTTGTAGATATTTTTTGTTACCTTTTGAGGACTTCTTGTCCTCCCCCTTTTTTGTATTCTTTCATTGATTGATTAATAAAACTTTTACTTATCTAAAAAAAGCAGTTCAGTTACATCCAAGTATCCAACTCTATGCTATCAACAGAATTTTGGAGTTACAAATTTACTAGTATACAAGTCATCAAGAAAACAAGTTCAAGAGGGAGTAAGTCTAACTGCCTGTCCAACATAGCCAGACCACTAAGTAGATGATTGGTTCCATTTCACCTTGAATTACACTACAAATCTACAAACTTTAAGATCATAATGCACGCCTAAAATAATACAGTTTGTAAAAGGTGAGACCTGGGAGGTGGGAACTTCATTCTATTCTAGGGTGGTATTAAGGTTGCAACTCGCTGAGAAGTATTCCAGAGGTCCCAGGTTCGAGTCCCCTCAGGGCCACTGGAGGTTTTCCTGGTCGTTAAGTTCAGGGCCCATGGGATTAGTCAAGCAAAGTGTGGACACCCATGTTATCTAAAAAAATTTAAGGTTGCAACTCATCTAAAAGTAGGGTTTTACAGCCAACCTCGCTGCTAAAGCAAGAATGACCATATATAGGTTCACTTCTTCTCCATGACTCTGCTGCAAAGGCCAGAATTTCAGGCCACATAGGCATTATTTACACATATAGACCAAACTAACAAGAGTGCACCTTTTATACTCCATTGTCCGGTACAACAACAAGCTCCATATTAGTGATGAAGCAAATCTAGCCTACTTTTCCGTACGACTATTCCAAATTTTTACTAAATACAGTCATGTTACCCCTCTGTTTGCCTAAAGCATCTACAGTCTCTACTGTCTACTCCATATACTGACTGTGCTTCGTGATAGGTTACACTTCACGCTAACGCCTATGGCTTAAAAGCAACAAACATGAAAATGAAGTACCCATGCATATGGACATCCCTTTCTCAGTCTGCTCATTTACACGCAGCACAAGATACAACTTTTATCAATACGACAATATGTTGTCGGCTACAGACAATATTAAGCAGTATCCAGATATGACCTTATCAAAGAAGCTGTAAGTCGATTGCCATTATCACTTAATCTTGTATACATCCCAAGTCCCAACCGTCAGAATTTTGACACACTGAAAAATTTATCTTCATACATACATCACTTCAAATTCAATACTAGAGAAAGTATGGCACAAAAGTGTACATCTAGGGTTCTCTGAAAAGCAAGCCTTTTTCCACAGAGACTTGAACCATGGGATTGAGATATCAATTCACATTTAATACTACAGAAAGTTTGGCACAAAAGAGTACATCTAGTTCTCTGAAGGCAAACCTTTTTCTACAGAAACCTGAACCATGGGGTTGAAATCCTTCAGGGAGTCACAACAAACCTCCGCAATAGATCGCCCAGTGTCCATCTCAGCTGGAGGAATTAAGAAATTGGCATTTAGTGCTTCCTCTGTCACTCGTCTATCATCAATCAATGTCACACTTCCTACCCCAGCTAGCACAATGTTCTTGCAAAACTGCAATGTACCCAAACACACATACATACATGAATAATCATAGAAAGAAATATTCTACATCAATCAAAATTTTCACACTAGGGCAAAGAAGAAGGAGACAGACCTCAGCAACAGTTCCCTTCATTCCAGCAACCAGTACATGGGCTTTGCTCAGCCTATTACACAAATCCAAGTAAAAATCAAATATCAACCACAATTAGAAAATATAGAGTTATCTACTCAAATGTGTTGGAGTATCCCTCCTACATGGAGGAAGAACCCAATTAATTTGGGATATATTTGCTTACCATATGGGTTATCCATATGATGTTTAAGTGAAGGGCAATTTCGTATATTCACTCACAAGTGGATTCCCTTATAAGCCAAAAGGTTAGAAGGGCTGAGTGCAAGAGAGAGAAAGCCTAGACACTCAAAAAAATTCAGGAGAAAAGTCTAGAAGAGAAGAGGAGAGAGAGAAGAGGAGCCACCCACGAATTTTGGTGCTGGCAGCCCAGAAATCCGCCCCGATCGACGACCAAACGAACTCCGATCGTCGCGAGATTTTAGCACGTTGTTCCTGACATCCCCCTCTTCAAATCCAACGGTCAGAATTTCATTTGGAGCTCTCTAAGTCAGTTTTCTAAATTCAGCTCTTATTTTGTACGAAATTGTATTTCCACTCTTTTGGGTGATGATTTGGGAGACTTGTTGTGCCAAGGTTGATCCTTGATGATTGTGAATACCTCTAGTTGATCTAGGGAAGAACTATTGTTGTACCCACTTGTTAATTTGTTGATTAGTGGAGGTTTTGGCACCGTTTGTTAACGGTCCCGTGGTTTTTTCCCCACATCGGGGTTTCCACGTAAATCCTTGCGTCTCCTTGTTTATTTACTGTTTTTGGGCTGATTTATAGTTCCATTTGCTGCTGTCATTTTGGTTCAATATTGTTTGGTTGCTTGAATTGGTTATTGCTCATATTTGCATCACAACCGGGGAAAAAGTCTTTGTTGCTTCCGCTTGTGTATTTGTGTGCTTTCCCCAACATAGTGGTATCAGAGCTTTGGTTAGAGTCATTGTGAATTTGTTGTGTTGTTAAAGATGGATGAAAAATCTGGTGTGCACGGAATGATTAGTTTGAATTCTGGAAATTACTCCGTGTGGAAAACTAAAATGGAGGATATCCTTTATGTGAAGGATTTGTATGAACCAATTTTAAATGCAACCATACCAACTGGTGTTGTTGAAAGTGAGTGGAAAATATTGAACCGTAAAGCCGTTGGAACAATTAGACAATTTGTTGATATGAGTGTCCTCCAACATATTGCCAATGACACGAATGCTTATACTCTTTGGAAGAAACTTGAGACCATGTATGAAAGGAAGAATGCCTTGAGTAAAGCGTCATTGATTAGAAAACTTGTGAAACTGGAATATAAAGATGGTGATAGCATAGTAGTTCACTTGAATGAATTTCAAAGTTTGATTAACAAGTTGTCTGCAATGAAGATGAATTTAGATGATGAGCTGCAGGCATTGCTACTACTTTGCTCATTGCCAGAAAGTTGGGACACTCTATTTGTATCACTTAGCAACTCCGCACCAGAGGGCACGCTGACAATGGAAATTGTCAAAGCTAGTTTGTTGAATGAAGAAACTAGAAGGAAGGAAATGAGTTCCTCCACACAACCAGAGGCTAATGTGACACAAGAATCAAGCAGGGGAAGAAGTAAGACTCGATATCCCCAGCATAGAGACAAGTCCAGGGGGAGATCAAAATCAAAGGGTAAGATCATTTGCCACTATTGTGATAAGCCAGGCCACATTCAAAAACATTGCAGGAAAATGAAGAGAGACAAGTCCAGAGAAAGGAAAGAAAAGGGTGAGACATTCGGGCAACAACAAGAAGAGAAAGATAACAACACCACTGCAATTGCAACAAGTGATGAATTATTTTTTATTGGTGACCATTGCCTAAATCTAGATAGTGATGATTGTACTTGGGTGATTGACACGGGTGCTTCGTTTCATCTAACCTCGCACCAAGATTACTTCTCATCTTACACCAGCGGTGACTTTGGCTATGTAAAGATGGGGAATGATGGCTCATCCAAGATTGTAGGCATGGGTACAGTGTGTTTGGAGACATCCACAGGTTGCAGTTTGGTGTTGAGAGATGTCCGACATGTTCCAGACATTCGGCTGAATTTGATATCTCCTGGGTTGCTCGATGATGCTGGTTACTCCAGCAACTTTGGTGGTGGAAAGTGCAAGCTTATCAAAGGAAGTTTGATTGTGGCTCGTGGGAGCAAGCAGAGATCCTTGTATGTGATGCAAGCTAAGTTGTGCAAAGGAGAAGTACACGCAGTTGATGATTCCTCCAGCGAGTTATGGCACAAGAGACTTGGTCACATGAGTGAAAGAGGTATGCAAATGCTTGCTAAGAAGCAACTCCTTCCTGATGTTCAAGGTATGTCCTTGAAACCCTGTGTTGATTGTTTAGCTGGAAAACAACATAGGGCAGCATTTCATACTCGTCCCCCATCTAGAAGAAAACATGCATTAGATCTTGTTCACACTGATGTATGTTCTATGGATACTAAGTCACATAGCGGTGCACTTTATTTTGTTACTTTTATTGATGATTATTCTAGAAAACTGTGGGCTTTTGTGTTGAAAACCAAAGACCAGGTACTACAGTTTTTCAAGCAGTTCCAGGCCAGAGTTGAGAGAGAAACAGGCCGGAAGCTCAAGTGTGTTAGAGCTGACAATGGTGGAGAGTACAGGGGTCCATTTGAAGAGTATTGCAAAGTACAGGGCATCAGGCTTGAGAAGACAGTTCCCAAGACACCTCAGCTGAATGGACTTGCAGAGAGAATGAACAGAACAATTGAAGAAAGAATTCGATGTATGCTCTCTCATGCGAAGCTGCCTAGGATTTTTTGGGCCGAGGCAATGTTTACAGCAGTGTACCTCATCAACCGGTCACCTTCAGTTCCTCTTAATGGAGATGTTCCGCAGAGAGTATGGACTGGTAAAGAGGTATCATTCAGCCACCTGAGAGTCTTTGGGTGCCTTGCATATGTTCATATTCCCAGAGATGAGAGGTCCAAGCTTGATAGCAAGACAAAGCCATGCATCTTCCTAGGGTACTCAGAGGATGAGTTTGGGTACAGATTGTGGAATCCAGTTAGCAGGAAAGTGATTAGAAGCAGAGATGTAGTGTTCTTTGAAGACAAAACCTTTGCAGATTGTGAGAAGAAGAAACAACCAGAGCCTTCTCCTAGTGACAGCGCCAACTCAGATCCAATATTTCCTGAAGTAACTCCTAGAGTTCAAGGGGGAGAACAACAGGAAGATGGCAATGATGATCATAACAGTGATGATGGTGATGATGTTCAGCCACCACCAGATCATACACATGAAGAAGAACCCCATGTACAACCAGAACCACAGTTGAGAAGATCCACCAGAGAGAGACAGCCTACCTCTAAATATCCAGCAGATGAGTATGTGTTGATGACCGACGGGGGAGAACCTGAAAGCTACGAGGAGGCTATGTCACATGAGCACTGCAAGGAGTGGTATAATGCCATGCAAGATGAGATGAAATCCTTGCATGAGAACCACACATATGACTTAGTGGAGTTGCCTAAGGGCAAGAGAGCACTCAAGAACAAATGGGTGTACAGACTGAAAACTGGAGAAGATGGTTCACCACCTAGGTACAAGGCACGTTTGGTGGTGAAAGGCTCAGGTCAAAAGAAAGGCATAGACTTTGAAGAGATTTTCTCTCCAGTTGTAAAGATGTCTTCTGTTAGAGTTGTTCTTGGCTTAGCTGCTAGCATGGATTTGGAGTTGGAACAACTTGATGTGAAGACTGCTTTCCTCCATGGTGACTTAGAGGAGGAAATCTACATGGAGCAACCAGAAGGTTTCCAAGAGAAGGGAAGTGAGAAGCTTGTATGCCGTTTGAAAAAGAGTTTATATGGCTTGAAACAAGCACCTCGACAATGGTACAAGAAGTTTGAGTCTTTCATGAAAGACCACAGTTTCCACAAGACACATGCAGATTCATGTGTGTTTGTGAAGCATTACGCCGGAGGTGATTTTCTCATTCTCTTACTTTATGTGGATGACATGTTGATTGTTGGACAGGATAAGGAGAAGATTGCCAACCTGAAGAGTGCCTTGAGCAAGTCCTTTGCAATGAAGGACCTTGGCCCTGCAAAGCAAATTTTGGGCATGCGTATCTCTCGTGATAGGAAGAACAAGAAGATATGGCTATCACAAGAGAGTTACATCCAGAAGCTGCTAGAGAGGTTCAAGATGGACAAAGCTAAACCCGTGAGCTCGCCACTTGCAGGTCACATGAAGCTAAGCTCCAGCCAGTGTCCTACAAGTGAGAATGACAAGAAAGAGATGATGACGGTGCCTTATGCATCCGCCGTGGGGAGTTTGATGTATGCCATGGTATGCACTAGGCCAGACATTGCACATGCCATTGGGGTTGTTAGCAGGTTCATGTCTAATCCTGGTAAGGAGCATTGGGCAGCAGTAAAGTGGATCATGCGGTATCTCAGAGGTACTTCTAGAGTGTGTTTATGCTTTGGTCCCGGACAACCTGTGTTAGATGGCTACACAGATGCTGATTTGTCGGGTGATATTGATGCTAGTAAGTCTACCTCCGGATACTTGATGACAATTGCAGGGGGAGCTGTTTCATGGCAATCAAAATTGCAAAAGTGTGTTGCTCTGTCTACCACAGAATCTGAGTATATGGCAGCGGTTGAAGCTGGCAAGGAGTTTATTTGGATGAGAGATTTTCTAGAGGAGTTGGGTTTGAAACAAGACAAGTACCCTCTTTATTGTGATAGTCAAAGTGCCATCCACCTTGCCAAGAATGCAGCCTACCATTCCCGAACCAAACACATACGGAGGAGGTATCATTGGATTCGAGAAGCGGTAGAAGACAAGTCATTTGAGCTTGTGAAGATTCACACCGATCTCAACGGATCGGACATGTTGACGAAGGCCTTGCCTAAGGAGAAACTTCTTGTTTGTAGAAAGATTGCGGGCTTGGTCGAGCCCCCCATGTAGGAGTGAGGGGGAGATTTGTTGGAGTATCCCTCCTACATGGAGGAAGAACCCAATTAATTTGGGATATATTTGCTTACCATATGGGTTATCCATATGATGTTTAAGTGAAGGGCAATTTCGTATATTCACTCACAAGTGGATTCCCTTATAAGCCAAAAGGTTAGAAGGGCTGAGTGCAAGAGAGAGAAAGCCTAGACACTCAAAAAAATTCAGGAGAAAAGTCTAGAAGAGAAGAGGAGAGAGAGAAGAGGAGCCACCCACGAATTTTGGTGCTGGCAGCCCAGAAATCCGCCCCGATCGACGACCAAACGAACTCCGATCGTCGCGAGATTTTAGCACGTTGTTCCTGACATCCCCCTCTTCAAATCCAACGGTCAGAATTTCATTTGGAGCTCTCTAAGTCAGTTTTCTAAATTCAGCTCTTATTTTGTACGAAATTGTATTTCCACTCTTTTGGGTGATGATTTGGGAGACTTGTTGTGCCAAGGTTGATCCTTGATGATTGTGAATACCTCTAGTTGATCTAGGGAAGAACTATTGTTGTACCCACTTGTTAATTTGTTGATTAGTGGAGGTTTTGGCACCGTTTGTTAACGGTCCCGTGGTTTTTTCCCCACATCGGGGTTTCCACGTAAATCCTTGCGTCTCCTTGTTTATTTACTGTTTTTGGGCTGATTTATAGTTCCATTTGCTGCTGTCATTTTGGTTCAATATTGTTTGGTTGCTTGAATTGGTTATTGCTCATATTTGCATCACAACCGGGGAAAAAGTCTTTGTTGCTTCCGCTTGTGTATTTGTGTGCTTTCCCCAACAAAATGTATGCTAAATCATTCTTATGTATCTTCCAAAAGGGGTATTGGGCTTTGCTCATAGTATCACACAAAGCTAATCACATGAAATAATCAAGTCACCATAATTGAACCATAACTCATACTCATAGTCACAAAGAAATACCCAGGTGGGAAACTAACCTAACTTGTAAAATCTCTACTGCATAATGGACTTGAATTTCTAGTAAAATTGCAAAATGGGTCGAAAAATCTAAAAGGTCATTCGATAAAGATACCTTCTTTGGCCATCAGCACCCCATACCCTAATCTGACGATCATAAAGCGCAGTTTCCTGGTCTGTCAAAAGCTCGTTGTCCATTTCCCAAGTCGTTCCTAACAAAAATAGAAAAAGAAAACCCAGAATTATTACTATGAAATGATTCCAAAATTTGCAATCTTTAGGGCTGAAAACCTAAAGAGAGAAATGGCTATGTTGATGTTCGAGGATCAATTGAGAGAAAGATGGGTAGTTCAAATAAAGGGAGGGATACTCACAAAGGGTTTTTAGGTTGTGGTTTCCTTTGTTCAGAGAAAGGAAGTGAGAAATTTTGAGAGAGAGAGAGGACCAAAGAAGACTGAAGAAGTGAAGAGTCAAGACTCAAGAGTACATACAGTTTCTTCGCGGTTCGCGCTACCCACTAGCCACTGCCCAGTGTTTTTTGAGCTACTTTTGTACTTTCTGGTTCTGGGATGTCTAATTCAGTCAAGTGATGTTCAGTTCAGTTCAGTAATGCTGAGTTTGGAAATATAATTTTTGTTTCATATATCAAGTTGTGTTCAATTCATTTCAGTGGTGTCTAGTTTAGTGGTCTTGAATTTAGTTCAGTTCAGATAAGTTTAACCCTAAAAAACGCACCATAAGTTTGTTGAATTGTCTTAGATTATACAACCAAGATTTTATTCGATACCCTTATTCTTTTGTCAATTGAGAGAAATGGCTATGTTGATGTTCGAGGATCAATTGAGAGAAAGATGGGTAGTTCAAATAAAGGGAGGGATACTCACAAAGGGTTTTTAGGTTGTGGTTTCCTTTTTTCAGAGAAAGGAAGTGAGAAATTTTGAGAGAGAGAGAGGACCAAAGAAGACTGAAGAAGTGAAGAGTCAAGACTCATGAGTGAAAGAGTATACACAGTTTTTTAGCGATTCACGCTACCCACTAGTTAGGGGTGAGCGCAGGCAAGTACCCACCTAAAATTTTAGGATTTGGTATTGGAATTGGTTAGACCAGTTCCTTGAAACTGGGATTCAGTATTGGAATTGGTTGGACCAGTTCCTCAAAATTGATACCCAGACTTGGAATTGGCAGGTCCAGTTCCATGATCAAGTATCCCCCTATAAAATTTCTTTGAATGAATGCAAATATTATCTAATTACTAAGAGTTTACAGTTGTACAATAGTACATCCCGCTTCAAAATTAGTAAAACAATATCAAAACACAGAAAGGTAAGTTAGCAGTAGCATTAATAGTATTGGAATAGGTTACAACCAGTTCCGAATTTTATGTGATATGAAAGGTAAGTTAGCAGTAGCATTAATAGTATTGGAACCAATTTTAATACCAATTCGATGTTTGAGAGATACCCAATATTAGTCCTAGCATGTACCCACTGGGTACTGGGTCCGGGAAAATGATACCCAGAATTGGAATTGGTTACAACCAGTTCCGAATTTTGGGACCCAGAATTGGTATTGGCAAGAGCAGTTCCATGTCCAGACCCACCAGGTCCAAACCAATTCCAGTACTAGAACCAGGTACCCAGAACTCATGCTCACCCCTACTGGCACTAGCCATTGCCCGGTGTTTTTTAACTGCTTGGGATGTCCAATTCAGTTAAGTTAAGTGATGTTCAGTTCAGTTCAGTGGTGCTGAGTTTAGAAACATAATTTTTGTTTCATATATCAAGTTGTGTTCAATTTATTTCAGTGGTGTCTAGTTTAGTAGTCTTGAATTTAGTTCACTTCAGATAAATTTAGCCCTAAAAAACACACCATAAATTTGTTAAATTGTCTTAGATTATACAACCAAGATTTTGTTCGATTCCCTTATTCTTTTGTCAAATGTTGATCGGTGAGTCGAGACACAAGTAAAGAAGCAATTAGTAGCTTGCCAAATATTAACTGGTGACCCGATGCACCAATTAAGGAGTAATTATCATGATCCTAGTCCTTTTTTTTATGCAAATCTATCTTTATGCTACCGTATAAATTAAAGGACAAAGTTTGTGTCACGCTCCATACGCAGGGTAGAAGGTATGACAGACGGCAACCTAACTACGGCACTTCCGTAGTTGAGCTAAGCCTCTCCTATAAACAGATACAATAATTCGGGTTCACAAAAGAATCTCAAAGCTAACAACAATAATCCTTCACTTTGTACATGGACCAAAACTTAATACTAGTATCCAAGCGGAAGCATTTAAATACTGAACTTCTATTTCGAAAACAGGGTCCTTATGATCTCACACCCCACTGTGCCCCACATTTAAACGACTTCTCAAGTTCCTGAAAAATGATAAATATAAAAAGGGTGAGCTCAACAGCCCAGTAAGTAATTTAACCCAATCTAACCGGATCAATCAAGTTTCAAAGTACATGAAATTAATCTAAATAAAAATAATAATAAATCTCCAATCTTAGTAAATGGTGTGGGCAGATGTAATTCAAGACTGTTAGTGTGCCAGATATTCTCGTAGGAATCCAAATTCAATATTCTCGTTTAATCCCTGGGAAGGGCCAGATATGGACGTCTCCATAAGTTCAGATATTAGTGATAGTTCCCATTTAATCCCTGGGAAGGGCCAGATATGAGTGTCCCCATAAGTTCAAATATCACAGATAATTCCCGTTTAATCCCTGGAAAGGGCCAGATATGGGTGTCCCTATAAGTTCAAATATCACACATAGTTCGAGAATACAACTAGCCTACAAAATAATAGTTCAATTCGATGTTCACAAATTCTCTTTAAAATAATCATAAAACAATACTTTCCATTTTCACAAGGTTCAGTAATCAAATATTCGTAATAGTCATGCTTGATCCAATTTTCTAAAACGCATAAAATAAATAATATTCGGATACGAGATCGAATTTCTAGTTCGGAAATGTCTACTAGCAATATTAGCTTTTATTATAAAAACAAGCTAAATTGGGAGAAACCACTTACCTGACTTCTTAGATCCCATGTTTTTTTTTTGATAGAATAGATCCCATGTTTTTAATACTCAAGATACTTCGGTTTCAACTCCCGTATCTATGAATTCCTCCTGCCAATTTCTTAGTTCTTTACTCGTTGATAGACCCTCTCTATCTTGCTTCCCCTGCTCCAATACTTATAATAAGTATTCATCTTCATTCCTCCCATCTCCTTTCCTTCCAATGATCAAGTTGATGCTTATAAATTTATAGTAGATGAAGGATTGCGTTTCCTGGCACTTCTCAATAATGCTTATTATCCTTCTTTGCACAATACTATCATTATCATAAACTTTATCTCATTATCTTATCATATTGTCGGCCAAATACCACTATTATCATCCATCACTGAAGCATTATACAAAGCACTATATAAAGCATATTGTCACCTTTAATTAGCCAACCAATGGTTTTTTTTTTTTTTTTTTTTTTTTTTTTTTTTTTTTTTTGTGTGTGTGTGTGTTTTTTATTACAGTTTGTAAATGTTAAATCACACACATACCATAGTTACTTGTATTTGTGAACGAATGGAGCATTTTAGAGAAGATCCTGCATGGTTGATTTTGTACTCTATAACACGTCCAAAAGAAATAGACAATGAGTAATAAACAAACTAAAATTTTGTTATTCTGTTAAAATAATAACCTAAAATTCTGATTAAAAACTTTAGAGAGTAGTTTTGTTTAACGAAGGACATCAATTTGTAATATTTCATTACTTCAAATCCCATTTTGGTAGGGACTCTCGATCGTTAGGTAACAATGAAGACAAAGATATTGGTATCTTTGACCAAAGGGAGGGATAAATTTGGACAAACAGCTGATCATATACACTAACACTTGAAAACTTCACATATGTTTTGTTTAAGCACACCAAAGTCATCATCCCTCACCCACCACTTTTTAGCTTCTTTGTCCTCTTTCTCTCTCTTTCTCACCTGCATTTGCTGAAAGAATAAGGTCACAAGATCACAAAAGAAGATCAAGGAAACATAACCAATATCAGTCTCTCTCCTTGTCTTTGTTTCCCTGTTATGGACTCAACTTCCACCAAGCCAGGAATAGCCCATGATATCTCACCTTACTTGATTGAATACACTGATGGGACCATTGAGAAAGAAGGGACTGAAAGAGTTCCACCAGGGCTCAACCCTCAAACAGGAGTCACCTCCAAAGACATCGTGATCATACCAGAGACCGGTGTCTCCGCCAGGATTTACCGCCCCGCGACCACCACAGCCAATCAAAAGCTGCCACTTGTCCTTTACCTCCATGGTGGAGCATTTGTCATAGCCTCACCTGCTTTGCCCTTTTACCACAACTTCTGTAACAGCCTGGTGGGGTCTGCCAAGGTTGTGCTGGTGTCTGTTGACTATCGGCGGGCCCCAGAGCACCCTCTTCCGGCTGCCTATGATGACGCATGGGCTGCAATTCAGTGGGTGGCTGCCCATGCTTCTGGAGATGGACCTGAGGGTTGGCTCAATGAAGGGGTTGAATACAGGAGGGTCTTCCTAACAGGGGACAGTGCAGGTGCAACTCTAACCCATCATATTGCTTGTCAGTTTGGTGGGTCGGGTTTGGATAAACGGGTCTGTATTGAAGGGATTGCTCTTATCCACCCGTATATTTGGGGTAAAGACCCGGTTGGGTCTGAGATTACAGACCCGAGAAGAGAGATGGTGAACAGGTGGTGGCTGTATGTTTGCCCGTCTGATAAGGGGTGTGACGACCCGCTTATTAACCCGTTTGTTGATGGAGCTCCAAGTATCAACCAGATTATGTGTGACAGGATGATTGTGCTGGTTGCAGGGAATGATATACTGAGAGAACGAGGGAGGTTCTACTTTGATACGATATCAAAGAGCAGCTGCAAAGGGAGAGCAGAGTTTTATGAAACTAAAGGGAAAGATCACGTCTTTCACATCTTTGATCCTGATTGTGATGAGGCTGTTGAGCTGAGAAGGAAGCTGACTTCGTTTATCAACCAGGAGAGAGACTGAATGAGCTAAGACTTAAGACTAGGTCAGGTCAGTGTCAGTATCAGTATCAGGTGCTGTGCTGTGTTAGGTCAAGTCTCGGTTTCCCTGAGTTTGTATTTGAAATGTGCTCTCAAAATCCTATCTGACTAAAAATTCCTATGTTTTATGTTCTGCTTCTGCATACTATGTCTTGTGATAACGAAATGAAATTATAGATCAAACAAAAGTACACTAGAACTTTTTGCTGGAACAGCACCCTGTGGCCAGACTTTTGAAAACAAAAGAGAGAAAGACTATCATGTAGGTGAATCCTGCCTAGATTAGGGCATGGTAAAATCAAGATGTGCAAAGCAATGCTCAGAGGACGTAAACTGGAACTAAGGGTGCAAAAAAAAAAAGGTTTTGCTTGCATAACTGCATATGCATAGCACAGCAGAGACAAGCTAGGTTCTGCATAATCCCACACTACAGAGAAGCATTTAACGAGATTATATCCAAAGGGCAAAGAGAGGAAACAGCAATTTCTCCAATGATAAACCAAGTTTTCCATATTGTAATTCATTCTGAATGAGGCGGACAGTACATTCAGAATACGAAAGAGAGGAAAGTTTGTAGTCTAAGGTCAAACTTAAGTATTAACACACTTTTAAAACACAACCGTGTCTAACATTGTACCTAATGTCTGGACTATGTTCGCAGACATTAGGTTTGACACGTGCTCTTCAAGATGCTTCTTTGCATCTTGCCTACCAACATTCGCAATAGCTAACTTCTCTGGGGACAATTCGTCCTCCTCCTGCACTGCCTTGTTGTACTTGATGGCAAGGCGTAGCATTTCCTGCAAATTCCAGAACGGGTGGTAAAGACACATGCCAATCATACATCACAGTATAGCGCATATTATTGAACAAATCAATGGACATGCAACAATGGGAGCAAATCCTTGAACCTTCAATGCTCAGTGACTAAATTTTTCTTCAAGATCTCAAGACACGGACTATGACAACCAACCAACCAGCCCTCCTCGGTCTCCCCAATACAAGTCAAAGCAATAAAGAATTCCAGCCTTCTAGTACCACTTTCTATTAACCTTTCTACAAATATTAGTGAATGAATAAGCACACCCCTAATAATTTTTTCTTCGTTGCTTAATTTCTCATCTGAAGCCTATGACTTCAAATTTGAAATTGTCTACCATCAATTGATAGGTAAGGGCTATAGAAAGATACACAACCAATATGCACTTGGCACTTGATATGCAATGCAAGTTAAATATTAGCAACGTAACACAGCAATTTCAATTTATTTGGAACTCTTGCCCGTCACTCACCTGAACAGTCTGCTCATTGGTTTTTGAATGAACATCAAATCTGTTGAGTGTTAATCCATCAGTCCATTTCTTTTTATGAAGGTTTAGCAACATCTTCTCCTCAAGTTCATTCTTTCTGTAGTTGATGGCTATGGAGTAGTAGTGTCTGTTCAATCCATGGATCAGTGCCTGAAACATTACACTAGTCAGAGAGAGTTTTTTTTTGCTCAACTAGTCAGAGAGAGAGAGTTACGAAAGCCAAAAATGTACCAGAACTAAGAGAGGATGAGTTCACATTTGGTCCTCACTCACCTGAATAGATGGTTTGTTAAGATGTCCAAGGTTTGATGTTGTCTGACGAGGTTCCTGACCAAGCATCATGGTCTGGGGGTTGATCAGACGGAAGGCATCAATGACGACCTTCCCCTTGACACTCTGAATTGGATCCACCACCACAGCAACGGCTCTTTGATTTAAAGCTTCAAAGCTCTGCAGTATTTTGACAGCTTAGGAAACAAGAAAGATCTGAACTACAAACAACTTTGTAATTGTTCCTAGAGACGATCGTAGTATTGCAACAGTTTAGAATGTGACTACACCTAATAATACTGCTTCTATTTTCCCAACCAAATACAGACAACACACAGCAGATAAAGGACATAACACATGGCAACAAAGACAACCCCTTGCAAGTTGGGATATAGGTCAGCTATTCTCTGGTAGTAATCTGATCGGTCAACATACTGGACATTACCACCCATGTAGAAATAGAACAGAAGGAGAAAGGATCTTAAACATGTTCTCGCAAATTGGCATCGTTACATAGATTTAAAAGTTCAAAATATCCATGGAAATATCCCATTACGAACAAATGTCTCACTTTGAAATTGGCATGATGAAAAAGCCTTGAAATGAAGATGGGGAATTTAAGAGAAACATCTCACTACAAGAGGAAAAAGACTTGCCTTAATCAACCTAAATTACCAAACTTCTTCATGCATGGTATAAGCCCATAAGCCGTAAGGGAGAAGACAAGAGGGGGGGGGGGGGCATTAAAGGAGTAATAAAGCTGAGATACATTTGGGGTTTGGATTTCAAGTAACAATTCCTGGGAGGGTAACCAATACATAGGTTGCCACCTCTCGCTGGGCAATGTTACTCAAACACTTAATTACACCTCAAGTACCTGTGGTCATATCAGCTGTTTTATTTTTGTCCATTCGCGATGGAGGCTTGGTAACGGTTATCCACAACAAGAACTCCCCCTCCACATCTAATGGCCAGATATTACCTCCCCCCCCCCCAACCCACCCAAACCCACAGTCCACAATGTTACTCCAAATTGTTTACCCTCCAAAGCTATTACACTCAATCCAGGCGGTCACAGATGAAAGAACTATTTTGTTTAGATAAAGAAAAAGTATGTTAATCAAATATCACATGTACAGATGAAAGAAGATACATCATTTCTAGAAAACATGGCTATCTGGGCTTTCCCCGACTAATCCCATGGGCCCAGAAGAGATGTGTACATACATTATGTCTGAGAAAGAGATGAAATATTCGTACGAGAACAAACATACATCATGGTAACCATACACACGGACAATACTAAGGTGTACCGACGCAACTTTCTTCATGAGAGGCATCTAAGAAAATGACAGAAATGAAATTACTCATAACAGGGAATATCTTTTACATCGGTCAAGTAGGGAGTATCATGTGAAACTCCCAATTAAGAAAGATAGTATGCCAAAGACTGCAAGATTCAACTTCCCCAAATCTAACATACAAGTAGAGAAGTTGCCTTCATGTCCATTTGGACTACACAAATCGTACTAAAGTCATTTCCCCAAAGCATTCAATTTTCGTCAAGAGAGAAGTTCAAATACCAAGGATAACAGTATCATTTAGCTATCACAATTAACCAAATACAGCTGAAGGATAAAAATAAATATCTGCTGAGTGTTGATATCCACACCAGAGAGCCAACAACCAAAACCGGGATGGGAATGGTACCATCCCACGACCATCTCCGGCCTGCAACACAGAGAATTATAATTAATCAAGAACAAATAGGACGAAAAATTTAATTAGAAAATTGAGAATTTTATAATTTAAATGGTTCATTAGACCCAAAAAACATCCCGACTTGAACAATAGAATGCAATTATTCCTACTGTGACTCTGTGAGGGACTGAGGGTAGTAGCTAAAAGTGATCCAACTTTGACCGAACTCATTCAAAAAATGATGTAGGCATATATGCAGCAAAGAAAATAGCTAATACTAAAGTCCCTAATACCCTACCAAAACAAACAGTATCATGGTACGACGATTATAGATTATTAAAAAGTATATGACCCAATACAACTAATTTTGTTTCTGAACCTCTTAGCTAAAAGAGAGAGTGTATATACATCTTTTAAAGTCTGTTTCAAATTTAATAAATGAGCATAGCAATAACACCCATGCAGAATGAAACCAACCAATAAGTTGTTACAAATTAAAGGCTCCATAACCAATACCGAGGTCCCACAGAGATGCTTAGAACACAGGATACACAATCCAGGCCTTTAGCCTGCGGTTTCCAAGGAACAGATTTCTACAGCTTATAACAGGTGAAACACATTACACATGTATATTTACAGATGCATACCACATTTCAAAACAGAGCACTTCCAGAATTTTATCAGAAATTTGAGATTCTACTTTTATTGTCATCCTAGTAAAAATATACATGCATTCTACTTTCATTTGTTCTTCACTCTCCTTCTGAGGTGGGAGAGACCCCCTTGGTGATTTTCTATTATGGTACTCCCTCCCGCAATAACCCCTTATCTTATTTTTACAACTTCCCATACCTTACTATGTGTGCTAAGTCCACTTTATACGTTCAAGGCTTCAATTAGAAAGGGCATACAACTATACTACTTGTCAAGATAAAAGGAGAAAATTTAGCATAACTGCCAAAAGGGGTGCAAATATAGATAAGGTTTTTCATCCTGAATGTTCCTTATGCACAATAGATATTGGTAGGAAATAATCCCAGTATGACAAACTTGATATTACTACCAACGATATCCATTGTTTTCAATATAATAAAACAACTGTTATTATCTGCTGCTACTTTATCATTATTGATCATCCAGAATTAAGGTATTTTACAATCTACTCCTCTAAGGCTCTAATTCATACAAGAACATCTCTAGTAGTGAGTGAATTAGATTATGTTCCTATTATTTCTGACAGCAATTCGCCAGTCACTACTCTATCTCAACGATTCAACAGAAATTGAGCAAGTGCTAGCTGGATTAAACCCACACTAGTACCTAAAAAAGCATGTAATATACTCCGATATCAATTATATTCGTGTACTCATCATGTCCAGACATCTTAAACCCACTAATTATAGGCATTGCTAGCTTTGTTCATATATGCATAAACTTCATTCCCAATATCTCCAGTATTTAAGAAACTTCAGAGCATAAAAAGGATCACATCCATCACATTCCCCATAATTCTTGACCAATCAGTATCACATCTCATATTCTCGACATACTTCTCTAATCCCTAACATAAACTTCAGATGAACCCAATGCCACAGATTTGCAAGTTTACTATCCAAAGACTATCAAATTTCTCATATATACAAATAAAATTAGTAAATCCAACGGAGCAAAAGCGGCTAAGTAAATACCTTCCAGTCTGCTTAAGCATATCCAACATATTAGTCTGAAAAACATGATCAACAGCTTCAACACTAACACCCGTCCCACTTTGAGGCATCGCGAAAACATCAACAACCCTAACAGTATACTCATCAACAAACTCGCCCAACATCAGTCCCATAACTTCCATAGGCACACCAGCTCTTCCTAAAAATTAAAAATCAAACACAATTTCAAAAATTAGGGTTTCGCCAAAACAAAATCGCCAAAATTAAAACGCAAATCTTTCCAACAGGGCTAACGAAATTAGCGCACTTTAAGCCGAAATGGCTATCCTGCTCTACCGACATTAATGGGGAAGAACTCCGGTAAGCGATCATCCACGGTACCGTTACGAGATTTTCTGGGTAATTCTAGTGCAACTTTGGAGCCTATTAGCGAAACTACTGATTCGGAGATTTCGGAAGGTGAGATTGAAGATTTTGGGGCTTATAGTTCATTATCAAGAGGATTACCAGGGTTTGACGATTCGGAGTCGATTGCAATCCCTAGGGCATCCCGACGGTTAGTGATGGTTCCTACACCCAATCATGGTGGATCCACCCCGGTGGCTGCTATGCCGGAAGCTGCGATGGCTCCCACTGCTCCACCACCTCTGGGTACTGTTCCATTGCCGTTTTCAACTCCCTCCACTGTGTCAAGTTCACCACCAGTGACTTCTAGTTCAGCTAGGCCTGAGGTAATTGTACCCCCTACTGAAACCTTTGCAACAATTTCATCTAATCGGATTGCAACTGAATCAATGAAATTAAAAGTTATCCCTCCGGTTGTAAAAGATGGGAAAATTGTTGCGAAATTGTTGAAAACTGAGATTGAAAAGGAAAACAAAAAATGGGCTACATCCTTAATTGGGTTTGTGCTTGGGGATGCGCCCTTCTTGAGCCAAATGGAGAAATTTGTGGCTGCTCACTGGAATTTTGTGACCTCACCTAAGTGTTTCCTTCATGAAGAGGGTTACTTCATCTTTAAATTCAATTCAGAAGCTGATATGAATGAAGTTCTAGCTAGAGGGTCTTATGCTTTTAATTCAAAGCCATTTATCCTGCTTGAGTGGTATTTTGATTTTAAAATGGACCCTTCCTCATATCGAATTGTTCCACTTTGGATTCAATTTCCAAATCTTCCCCTGCATTGTTGGTCTATGGATTCACTGAGCAGGCTGGGTAGCTGTTTGGGAAAACCTCTTCAGGTGGATAGAGTTACTGCAGTGCAAGACAGAATTTCTTTTGCACGCCTCTTGATTAATGTAGATATCACTGTTCCATACCCCGAGGAGGTGTGGTTCCAGGATGATGAGGGCTCCATGGTGAAACAAACTGTACAATTCGAATGGAAACCTGCTTTCTGTCAAGCATGCAGGAAATTTGGTCATCTTGAAGCCAAGTGTGGGGCTGTTGTAACTGCACAGACTACTGGTCCTCAAGGTAATGCAAATCAGGCTAGGAGAAATAGAAGACGGAAAAATGTCTGGCTACCTAGACAAACTGATACAACTGGAGTGGCTGAGCAGAATATGAATGCTACAACATCCAATACTGCAGCTCCTTCAAAGATGAATGAGGAGTTACAGTTTCAGGTGGTTCACCTAACAAAATCATTTGAAGAACTAAGATGGGAAAGGTTGCCTCAACCTCATGTTACAGTGCCTGTAAGCAACTCTTTTGATGTGCTACAAGACATTACAACACAGGACACTGTTGGTAGTTCTCCCGTTGGGATACAAGCTGGGCAAGGCATATCAGTAGTGCTACAATCATCTACCATTGCATTTGGCAGTCATGCTGGTATTGCAGTTCCCTTGGGAAGAGATAAGGAGAAAGGAGGGGCCTGAGACAAGACCTCCAGATCCAAATTCTTCACAATGAAATTCCTCTTTTGGAATGTGAGGGGGTTGAATAAACCCCAAAAGCAGAGGGAGGTAAAGAAATTTATACTTAAGCATTATATCTCCTTTGCTATATTGGTTGAAACTAGAGTTAAGTTTGCAAAGAAAAGTAAAGTTTCTGCACATTTGTTCAGTCATTGGGCTTATTATTGTAATCATGATCATTCAAATAATGGTAGAGTTTGGCTGATGTGGGATACTTCTGTGATGAATGTTGTTATCAAGAGTGAGTTTGATCAATATGTACATGCTTTAGTTGAGTTGCTCACTGGAGAAAGCTTTTATGTTACTGCTGTTTATGCAAGAAATTGCCCAATAGCTAGAGATAGATGTTGGCAGGATGTTGTGAATCTGGGTGGGACTATCTCCTCTCCTTGGTTAATTGGAGGAGATTTTAATTCTACTCTACATGTCTCTGAGAGATTACAAGCAGGAAATAAATTCACAGGAAATGAGGAACTTCAATATTTATGCTCTACTCTAGGGATGGAGGACATTAGAAGTACTGGATCAGAATTCACTTGGTGCAATAAACAAAATGCTGATGATAGAGTGTATAGTAGAATAGATCGAGTCCTTGGCAATGGGGATTGGCTATCTACTTACCCTGCAGTTGAAGTAGAATTCTTGGCTCCTTGTATTTCAGACCACTCTCCTGGGATTGTGCATTTAAGAAGGATGATCAACAAGGCAAGAAACCTTTTAGGTTCTTTAATGCCTGGACTCAGCATGAGAAGTATCAGGAGATTGTGAGTGAAGGCTGGCAGTTTAATGGGGCAGGGTCATTCATGTATAAGGTTCTTCAGAAACAGAAAGCTGTAAAAGCTAAATTGAAAAGCTCTGCACTGTAGTACTCTAATATAGATGCTAGAGTTAAATCTGCAAGAATGGAAATGGAGCAGGTTCAAAATGCCCTTTCCCACAGTCTGTTTGACCAATCTTTAATTGAGCAGGAGAAGTCTGCAACTGCCACACTTGAGAAGGTACTTCAGCTTGAGGAACTCTTCCTTAGGCAAAAAGCTAGAATTACATGGGTAAAGGCTGGTGATGCCAATTCTAAATACTTCCATGCTTGTGTAAAAGCAAGAAGGGAATCCAACAAGATCATCTCTATTCACACTAATGATGGGGTGAGACTTTCACATACAGCAGAGATTCAGCAGGAGTTTCAGAGATTTTTTCATGGGAATGTTTTGTCAGTTGAACAACAAATTACATTATGTGCTGACTTCTCCCCACAAGAAATTAAGCAGGCTTTGTGGGAGATGGATGGTGACAAAGCACCAGGCCCAGATGGTTTTACAGCATCTTTTTATAAAGCTTCTTGGGACACTGTGGGTCATGATATTACTCAAGCTATTCAGAGCACTTTTCATTCAGGTAAAATTCTTAAAACCTTGAATTGTGCATCTATTACTCTGGTGCCTAAGAAAGAAAATCCTATGTATGTGAGTGACTATAGACCAATTGCCTGCTGTTATGTTTTGTATAAAATCATGTCAAAAGCACTTGCTAATAGGCTTTGTAAGATCCTTGATAGCATTATCAGTCCAAAACAATCAGCTTTTGTCAAGGGGAGATTTATTGGTGATAATATTGTGTTGGCCCATGAACTGATCAAGTTCTATGGTAGAAAAGGGCTCTCTCCTAGATGCATTGTGAAAGTTGACCTAAGGAAGGCATATGACTCCATTGAGTGGAGCTTCCTTGAGCAAGTACTTCTGGGACTCCAGTTTCCAGTGAAGTTTGTAAACTGGCTGAAGATGTGTATTTGTACTGTAAGTTATTCCATTCTCTTCAATGGTACCCCTATGAAGCCTTTTGAAGCTAGAAGAGGGTTGAGACAGGGAGATCCAATCTCCCCATATATGTTTGTGATTGCAATGGAATACTTATCTAGGTGCCTAAGAGAGTTGAAGGGTATGTCTGCTTTCAAATTCCACCCAAGATGCAAAAAATTTGAGCTTGTCCATAGTATTTTTGCAGATGACCTGCTGCTATTTTCCAGGGGTGATGTTGATTCTGTGCAACTATTGTTCGGTCAATTTAAAAATTTCTCTGACTGCTCTGGGTTATGTGCAAATGCCAGTAAATCAGAATTGTATTTTGGTGGAGTTTCAGACTGTGACCAGAGAGAGATTCTTCATTGCCTTGGGATGAAAACTGGTGAATTACCATTTAAATATCTTGGTATCCCCCTCACTTCAAAGAAACTGAATGTGGGACACTATGATCCCTTAAATCCAGAAAATCACTAGTAGAATCCAGTCTTGGACAACAAAATTTCTTTCATATGCAGGGAGGCTGCAACTACTTAAATCAGTATTGTTTGCCATGAACAACTATTGGGCTCAGTTCTTCAATCTGCCTGTTTCTGTAATTCATAAAATTGAGCAGCTGTGTAGGAGGTTTCTTTGGACTGGTTCTGCTGATCCTAGCAACAGGGCTCTTGTAGCTTGGGCCACCTTGTGCACACCTGCAGCTTGGGGGGGCTCGGAGTCTTTGATCTGACACTCTGGAACAAGGCAGCCTTAGGGAAGTTGCTTTGGGACATGCAGCATCACAAGGAGAAATTGTGGGTTAAATGGGTCAATGCATACTACATCAAGCAAGGATCCTTCTGGACTGCCACTAAGCCAACACAAGCTTCCTGGTTGATTCAGAAAATTTTTGATCTGAGAAGTGAGCTAGCTGGGCATATACTGAGTCAGAGGGCTACAAGATACAAAGTGAGCCAGGCATACAGAACTTTGCTCCCTGCAGCAGAAAAGAAAGACTGGACTAATCTGGTTTGGTGCTCTCTTTCTGTTCCTAGATGGAGGTTCATAATGTGGCTTTGTATCCTGAACAGTCTTCCCACATGGAAGAACTTACAGAAAATTGGAATCCAAGGGCCCAGCGTGTGTGTGTTTTTTGTCACTGTGCAGAGGAAACACATGAACACCTGTTTCATGAGTGTTCTTTTACAAAGATGATCTGGAGTACTATGCAGAACTGGATGCAACACCAACAAATTGTCACTTGCTGGGAGGACAGACTACAACAAGGCTGTGTTCGGGCTAGGAGTAGAGCAGCTAGGAGTAAAATTGAAGCTGCTCTCTTCTCTGCTATTGTGTACTTCATTTGGAGGGAGAGAAATATGCGGATTTTCTAGGAGCAAGAAATGACCATAAATCCATAGCTAAGCAGATTATCTCCATGCTTCATGTCAGAGGTGCAGCTGCGAGAGACAGGAGAATCCAGGAATATTTTATTCAGCATTTGAATTTTTATATTTGAGTTTTTGTGTAGGGTTATTTGCGTTAAGCATGTATTTTCTTTTGCTAGCCAGCCTCTATTTTCTCAAAGTCAGATTGCTGTGATCTGCTGTTTGAGAAAGTGTTGGCTGTGTTTGTAGAGTGTTTGAGTGCAGTTTACACTGCTTTGTACTCATTGCCATATCTGATTGGAAGTAATACAAATCTTTACTTTCCAAAAAAAAAAAAAAAATCGCCAAAATTGATTGAACAATCGAAAAACGAAATTAGAGTTAGTTACCGTGTTTAAGCATCTTGAGGAGAGCAAGAGAAGAAATGTACACTTGCTCGGAAGTGTCCAATGTCGGCGAATCAGGGGGTGGGTGGCCTAGTGCACCGCCAGCGCCTGCAAACATGCGAGTTAATCTGTCCATTACTGAAGCTCGGTTTCTCTCTCTTCTTCTTCTTTCTCTCTCTTTTCTGAGACTGTGGAGCTGAAATTGAAATTAGTAGTGTGGGGATTTTCCAGTTGAGGAAGCTTGTTTTTGTAGAGAGAGAATAGTGCAGATCGGAATTGTAGTTCCTTTCTTTTTCCACAAGATAGTTATATTGGTCAAGTCTGACCCGGGCTGGGTATTTGACCCGACTGCGATTTGGGGGTGGATATCGGGCCGACATCTAATATGGAGTACCTCGTAGCTCGTATGTAGTTCTCAAATTTGATTAATCGGGTTTGTATTTACAAAAAATAAAGCATGAGTAAAAAGTAAAAAGTACTCAGAAATTGAATTAGGATAGTCCAATGGGGCACCTTGAAGTATATTGAAATGTTGAACAACCCGATTGTTGAATGATACAATAACTCAAAGATACTACTAATAGCGTTGATAACGTGAGAAAGAGTATTAACACATACATTTTTGCACGCGACAATGTTGTGGGTTATGAATCTATGATACTAGACAAACTTTTTGTTCAATCGAAATTGATGACATTTTCGTAGAGTCGGTCGCTTTCTTGACTCAAGGACTTAAAATAAAAAATATGGCATTTTAAGGAAGAGAAAACTTCGAGAAGTTATCTGCTCGTAACAATCATATGAGTTATGAGAGATTACTTTTGGTCAACATCGATGGAGCAGCAAAAGGTATTATATAATTGAGGAGTTTGCGACTTTTGTTGGAGTAAGCACTTTCATAGTGGCTATATTTAGTAATGACTTATGAAAGAAGAGTTAGAAGGCTAATGATTTGTTTGAAGTTTGATGTAATTATCAGACGATCAACTTGCTGCAAGTTCAAATGACAGCGTATAATCAATCTAACATGTTCTTTGTTTTTAATAGGGATTTTATTATTATTTAAAAAGCATAAACAGTTCGTTGCCAAGTCGAAATGAACATCATATCAAATACTGGTGTAGAGAAGCAAATAAAATGTTATGATGGTTGACAAACTTCATGGTTAATCAAGATTCCAAGTGTTGATGATGCTTACGAGCTATATATGATATAGGCGCAATTAGCACACTTGAAATTCTATTCTTCATTATTTTGTTTTTATTATTCAATTTTAACCCTTTATCGCTCAATTGCACTCAAAAAAGAATATACGAAAATAGATAATAGTTTTGCTTTTGTAGATTATTTATAATTACAAACTAAACAAGTGATATGTTCAAGTACAACATCCATAATTCCATACAAGTTTCAACATAGGATGTGTTATTCTCCACCCATTCCAACTTACCCGGTCAGATCAAATCAGTGAATGTCACTTACCCGAGTATATTACCACTAAAACCCCTCGACTAATCAGTGAGATAAATAAAAAGATACACCCAACAACTACTAGGATTCACTTACCATATCAGGTCATATATGCTTTAACAATTAACAAGTAGCACAAAAAAGAAGATTAGCAAAAAAAAAAAAAAAAAAGGTACAAAAATGAAAAAAGAAAAAAAGAGAGAAAAAAAAACACATATTTTCTTGAACAAGTTTTGTTCCCCCTTTCAGCCTCTCACCGATTTGCCGCTCCCAATTTATAACATCAAACCCTCTTAATTCTTCATTTGTTCCAATCCCTTTGCTTCGCCTTCCAGCAACAATATTAACGCCCTCATGGAAAACCCACGATTACATTCAGAACCATCTTTCATCGCCGGCAAAATAACACATATTGGGGATGATATTTTGCATAACATCCTCGCAAAATTACCTGCTAAATCATTCGCTTTAGCATCTTGTGTCAACCGTTCTTGGAATGGCATCTGCTCTAACATTCTCTCTCGTCCAAACATCTGCTCTGCCATCTCTCTCAACCCATCTCTTCATGTATACATTCTCTCTCTATGTCACTACTTTTATAATGGTAATTTTGAGAAATATTTAAACATTTATGTGATTTTGATTGCAGGAAGCCATGAAAGAGGTTATGGGCAAGGTTCTATCAGGTCCAATTCGACCCCATTTTGCAATTCTCTCTATTGACCCAGAACTTAGCTTGGAAGAAGCTCGTGGACTTGTAATTTCATTTTCTAGTTCGCTTTCTTTTTTGGGTTTGTGGAATTTTATGTAAAGAGACTAACTTTGGTTTTAAATTTTCCAGATATTTGAGAAATTGGGTTCTTCAATCCCTATTGTTTCTTGTAAGGCTGCTGGGGTTATTGGAAGAGACGCATTAACTGATAAATTTAATGAGGTAAGAACTGATGTGATCTATTTACCAATGGATGACCAGGTGCTTATATTAGCTTCTTGAATGATGGAATGTTGAATTGAGTTAATCACTTAAATGGTTAAAGTGATTTTCTTGTGTATGAAAATGAGTTGGGGGTTTATCCTTTTTCGTTATTGACTTGGCAGGTGAATTTCCCAATTGTTGATGGTGATGAATATGTCGAAAGTCCTGATTGTCGGGGTATTTCTTTGACTATTGGATATGTACCTGGATTGAAAGTTGATGCCATCCCACTATTACTCACAGAAGAGGTATTTGGTTATGCCTTATATATTTCAGTGCAATGTTTGTTCATTAAGAAGACAAGTTAAATGGGTGATGATGTCCATGATGATAGGGACCTTGCATTGACAAATTTGTGATGGATGTCAAGGAATTCTCAGCTTCTGTATCAGGTTGCACATCCCCTGAAGCAATGATCATGTTTGGGGTAAGTAAGCTCTTTAGGTTGTGCTGAAGCCTTTCTTGAATTTATCCTCCACGACTTTTTTTTTGCAGCGTATCTCTACTCAACTCATTGACGATTTTGTAGGATTCAGAAGCTGATATGAACCCTGCTCTTGAAAAGCTGGGTGAGTTTCATTCTCAAACCTTTAATTGCATTTTGCATCATGCCATACTGTTACCCCGGTCCCTTTTACGAGGCTCTTGCTGCCTACTTAAGAGTTTGTGGTTTATAAGGCTTAGCCCTGAGATTGCAAGGCGACTAAAATTTGTTATGGGCATGCACTAGTTGTAAATTTGTATATGGTGTCTGCACAGGGATTTTAACTCGTGTTTACAAGAGTAAAATATTCTCTTAATACATAGCACTGGAAGTGACGGAGCTTGTTGTGGAGTAAAGATAGATACTCTCATGGTGATCAAGTACTCATTGCATAACTATTGAGGCTACAAAGTCTGTTTATTCAGAGCTTTAGTATGCTCGAACTGTGTGTCTGCTTAGTACCAAGTCAATTCTGTGTCATTTGAAAAAAGGTGTTTCTTGTTGCAAGCCTTGTACTTAGGTAGTTAGGTGCCAGAAAGGGAGGATGGTTTATTTGCTAAGCTTAGGTCACTTTCTACTCTCAGAGATTTGATGGGACTTATTTCTGTATTTGAAGTAATAAAAAATTTTAGTTTTCTTGAACATTTATGAAGACAAGCGTTTTTACCGTTTATGCAAGTTTTAGACGGGACTGAACTATTGCTATTGGTGGTCACATGTTTATGGTTTGACTGGTTGAACTCCAAGCTTGGTGGAGGTGGAAGGGTGAATTTCCTGGAAAAAATGCTTTAATATAGTTGCAGTAGTAGAAAATTACACATGATGTAGTTTGTGCTGAAATAGCTCGTTGTAGAAGATGATCTTGTGGTGGAGGTTGGGTGGTGACAGGTGAACATGATAAGATTGAAACCCAAGGGTGGTCAGCTTGTCTATTTGGTAGATACGGTAATGCTTGGCACTGGGCTAGATTTTTGGAAATCACCTCTAGGATCTCTGAACATTTCTTCTGGAAAGGTTTTTTTTGAAGAGCATGATGCACATATGGCGTGCGTTTTGCCCCTCGTCAGTGGTGATTGGGAAGGGCACAATAGCACATGTATAAGCCACCAATTTGTTTTGGGATGCTTGGGGAAATTGACCATGTGTTCTTATTTCTTACCCTCATACTTAGTGCTGGTCTGCAAACACAAGAAACTTTCCCAATGATCAAGTCAGCTGTCAGAACAAAGATTAAGAAAGTGTAAGAGTCTAAGAAGGAAACTACACCTTTGGCAAGTCTATTAATAGCCGGAAAAGTATGATCTTGATTGCTGTAAGGAGACGGTGTCCAATTCTAGTTGAGCCAAAAGTTGACACTCTCTGGCTTTGGAATATAATGGACTAAATCAAATAGCTCATTAAATTGGTTGCACTTCGTAGTTATTGTGGAGTTGTCGATGATGGTTGTGCATCATATATATGGTCAAACGAAACCACCTCTGTTTTCAAAGGAGTAACGATGCGTACACCAGCAGTCACGCTCCTTATCCTGTTTTGGAAGGAGCCTCTTTGGAGGCATTAGGGAAGGTTTATGTTTAAGGAGAAGGTGACACGTGGTGAGTACTGGTTGTCCTCCTTATAACAGAAAAACTAGGGCTGAACATCATGATCGTTAAGTGGGGCAGTACTCCGAATAGCAATCACATTAGAAATCAAATCGATAATCATTTTCTACTTGGTTCTAGTTGGTCCATTTGTTGTCACTACGTCGCGTTTCAGAGCTTCATTTGCAGTAGTTGATTGGTAGAGGATTTCTTGGGTTTTAGGATGAGTTAAATAAGTTATTTTACTAATCACAAAGTTTTTCCTTTATAATATTCACGCCATGAAAATAATGGTATCAGGCTCTTTGTTTGAGCTCTATCGTCTACCTGGTTATTTTTCCAGAAAAGCTGTTAAAATCTGGGAATGAAGTAGTTAATTGCGTTTCAATTCTAGGTTTTCTTTTGCTTCAGATTGGTTACTAATATTATGTACTATCTTGTTGGTAACTCTTTGTTTTTTGGCTTTTTGCAGATTGCACTTTGTCTAAACAAAGCATTATTGTTGGAAATGAAAGCTGCTGCTTCATGTATGGAAGCATTAGTAAGTCAGGAATTACCTCTACATGTCCAGGAGAACCTGCACCATGTTATGATGCTGTTGCTCTTGTATTTGCGAGGGATATAAATAAATCGGATGGTATAGTTTGTTACCTTTCTTTTGCATCATTCGCTCATCTATTTGCACCATTTTTCTTTGATTGAGAAATTGGAAGCACGGTGACATGGCATAATATGTTTTGCAATTATGATCAGATTGAGCGCTATATGTTAACTTGTGTACCTAGATGGTAAAGAAATAGATGACTTCTGTTTTTGTTGCGGATGATACAATCCTTTTCCTTTCGGCTGAGACTGAGGGGTTTAAGAGGGTCCTTACATTGCTTCAGGTTTTTGAGGTATTGTCGGGAATGAGGATTAATCTGTCTAAGTGTAGCTTAGCTGGGGTTAATGTGGGGGATGATGTCCTCGGGTCCTTGGCTGGTCTAGTGGGTTGTCAGGTGCAGCAGTGGCCGCTTACCTACTTAGGGGTGCCCCTCGGGAGTAATCCCCGAATTGTCTCTTTTTGGGAACCTGTTGTGTCTAGAGTGGCTAAGCGGTTAGATGGGTGGAAGGGACTGTATTTTTCTTTGGGCGGTAGGATTACCATTCTGCAATCCTGCTTAGCTAGTATCCCTCTTTACTATCTTTCTTTGTTTAAGGTCCCGGTGAGTATGGCTAATAGGATTGAGAGATTGATGAGGACTTTCCTCTGGTCTGGGGCTGGGGAGGGTAGGAGGGATCACCTTGTTAGCTGGGATCATGTTTGCAGACCGAAGACGGAGGGAGGTCTGGGTTTTGGTAGGTTGGTGTCCAAAAACATCTCGCTTGTGGGAAAGTGGTTGTGGCGGTTCCCTCAGGAGTCAGACTCCCTATGACACAGAGTTATCAGAAGCAAGTACGGTCTACAGCCAACGGGTGGGATGCTCTTGCTGGTTCCACTGCTTCCCATGCTTGCCCTTGGAAGTTCATTTCTCAGGTATCGTCTTTCTTCTTTCCACTGGTCAGGTATAATGTGGGGAATGGTTGTCGGGTTTGGTTCTGGGAGGATGTGTTGAAGGGTGATTCCTCTTTCTCTTCCACATACCCTAGGGTTTACCGGTTGTCTACTATTCATGGGGCGCCAGTGTCTGCATTTTTCTCTAACACTGGTGGCTCATGGGACTTACATTTACGGCGACCACCTCATGATAGAGAGATGGAGGAGCTTGTCTCCCTCTTGAGTGTTCTCGACACTACTCTGCTCGTCCCTAGGGACGACTCTCGGACTTGGATTAAAGATTCCTCTAGGGTTTTCTCTTGCAAGTCCTTCCTTGTCCAACTCTCAACAATTCCCTTTTTTCCTCTTGTCCACTTATGTTTGGAAGTGTAAGGTTCCTCTTAAGGTGCGTGCGTTGCTTGGTAAGTTAAATACCCTTGATATGTTACAACGGCGGAGGCCTGGCTGGTCTCTTCCAGGGATGTGTGTTATGTGGCGCCAGGATGATGTGTGGGTTTGCACTTGTTTGTGATGTGTGGGTTTGCTAGGTCCTTATGGGATAGGTTGTTGTGTGGGGAACCGTTTGTGTGCCCAGCTACGGTTGGCCAGTTCTTACAGATTCGGTTCTCTGCAAGGAGGAGGGACAAGGAGGGTAGGGTGTTATGAAGGTGTGCTTGCATGGCTACTCTATGGTGCATCTGGTTGGAGAGGAATTCGAGAATTTTCTCCAGCTCTGGGAAGAATGTTGATTGTGTTTGGGACCATATAACTTACTTGGCCTCCCTTTGGGCTAAGGCAGCGGGCGCCTTTAAGGGTGTCCCGCTCACAGTTGTTCAACGCCATTGGCGTGTTTCTTTCCGAGGATAACTTGTCCTCCATTTCTTGTATTCTTTCAACATTAAATGAATAAAATTTTTCTTATCAAAAAAAAGTGTGCAAGTTTATGAACATTCTAAGGTGCACTGATCCTGCACCATACAGCACTCAATCAGTTTATTTATTTATATTTTTAATCATACTTGAACATTTATGAATGATTGCTCACTTTATTGCATATTGCTTTCCCTTTCTTTGATTAAGAGTCTTGCTTCAATCAATGGTTAAAAGTTTCTGTATGGTTCTATATAAAATAAAAATAAAAGAAGAAGAAAAAGAAGAAGCTTCTCTATATGGTGGAGATTAGTGTCATACAGGGCATAGCATGGTTGAATTGCCAAACATGTGCTTGTGTTATTATGCCAGCATTTGTGTTTGATGTTTACCTTTGTGCTTGAATTAGTGCTTCCTGATTATTATTTTTTTGCTAGTCAAAAAGAGGGTGCAAGTGAATGGCGACCGAGGCACCCCTTGTTACGTCATGTTCGGACTCTCGTGTTCAATAGCGAATATATCAGACTAGCTGAACAACCAGCGCAAGCACTTGCCCCGTCAACGTAGCACCAACAAGAGGCTAGTATAGTTCCTAGAAGCCAGCAGACACAAGGCATGGGAGGGAATGGGGATTCGAACGCTTCCTGATTATTTAAACAGGCCAATATGCGCATCTGGAGTGATTGATAGAAGATGTGATAATGGATGTGTCCATGCTCATAATCTCATAGTGTTGTGTGCTTCTTGCCTCTTTTGCTGCTGTGAAAAAATGTTCGTTCTAGTATTTTAAAAGTAGACCTGTCTGAAGGCTCAATTTTTATCTTCCTTTAACGGTAGTCATGTGGTTTATTTGCGGCAAAGTCTGCTTAGCTTGTCTGTTTAAACTATCAATAGTTTTCTGTAAAATTATCGTCCATTTTCATTATCATAATGAGCATGACATAAATTATTAAATTATTGGATTTTTTTTCCTGTTCAATGTTTGTTCTGTGCTCGTGACTGGTGAAAATATGGTCTCACTAGTTATAGAAGAGATCAAACTTCTTTTTGGGAGAGGTGGACAGCTTGGAGTACTAGAAATAATTTTCCAGTTTTCCCTTAACAATTTACACCTTCCGCATTAACTTTCTCTTGCATGCAACAAGTGTTATGTCTGATTTCAGTTTTACGTTTGATCTTAATTAACAGGTCTAGGAAAAATTGAATTCCATTATTCAGTAGGAGCTGGGATTGCTGCCAGGGGTCCAACATATAAAGTAGTTTCTGCTAAAATGAGACCCCGTGCATTTTCAACATGGCTGACTGCCAAACGACAGGGAGAAAATGAGACTCTTGATGGTCAGCAGATGTTAGATGATGTTAACGTGGAGGTATATTCATTCCTTCTTATGATAGGAAGTATGGTTTGGTTCAGTACATCAGTGTCTTGGACAACCACAACTCCCTTACTCCCCCAAAAGTGAAAATTATGTGCTAAATTATATATTTATAACTGTTGACTCACAAGCTGAGCATTGATGTTGTTTCACTAGTAGGATGGGAAATCAGCCTATACCGCTGCATGTGCAGTGGGAACTAAAGTGCTACCGGTCAGTCTTTTAGTTGTTTGCTGTGTAGGCTACCCCAGAAAATCACTTCTATTGCATAGCTGAGTTGAGACTTGAGAGATTCTGAGCTGTTGCAAATGCAGATTTACCTTTGAACTTGACAATGTTGATCTATTTTCACTTTTTTATCCTCAAATTTCTCTTCTAAAAATCTTTCCCTTTCTCGCTTCTCTCCCTCAGACACCATAGTAATCTGCAGTATCTATGGTACCACTATGTGGATCAATGTATTAAAAGGCGCGAGGCGCAATGAGGCGATAGAGGTCCATAGAGCCTAGGCGCAAGGCGCAAGGCGCAAGGCGCAAGGCGCAAGGTGAAGGCGCGCGCCTCAATGAGGTGAGGCGCACTAGTGTATGGCAGAAAAAAATGCTATAAAATAAACATTTTTTTATCAAAATCTATCTCAGGTGCGCCTCGGGTGCGCCTTGGGCGCGCCTCAAGTGCGCCTCGGGTTCGCCTCCGTGCGCCTCGGTGCGCCTCACTGAAATCGCCTCGCCTCACCCTCAAAAAGCGATGGGCTGCTGCGCCTCACGCCTAGTGCGCCTAGGCGCTCCTCAGGCGCGCTTTTTAATACACTGATGTGGATCCTCTTGATTGCTGTCGGAATCTTTATGGGTAAATTGAAGTGGGCAGCAAAGGAAAGGAACTGGAGAACTAGAGGGGAGGGGCAAAATTGAGAAAAGAATTACCCTATTTATAAGGGGCTTTCCCTTTGAATTTTTCAATGAAATTGTCAACATTTTATGCAAATTTGTTTTCTAGAACTGGTTGGTCCTAATTTTATGTATTGTTAATGGTGCAATTGGGATGATTTCTTCAGCTCTCTAGTGATGGATATTTTACAATCTTTCTCGTCTCATTGAATATTTCTGGAGGTTTACGATTATCTGTGCTTGTTGTATCGTCCCAATCATATAGCTATGCATTTGCATGATATTTTTCTCCTCTCTTTCTTTTCTTTTGGGCAGGATGAAGACTATGATTTGTACATTGGGGTTACAAAGAGAAGAAAATGTTCAGTTGGTTCGAAGAAGGTTAAATCAGTGACATCTCTGACCTATCATCGTGTTCAGAAGTAAGACATGAGGCTCTATTTTTTGATACCTGTTTATGTCACATATTTGACATTTTTGCCCAATGCCGACCTTTGTTCCATGCTTCCGTATTGCTTGTCTAATCACAAACCACCATGTAGTTGTTGGTAGATTATAGTAGCGGATACTGCTGATGATTTTGTTAATTTGCCCAATTGTTGATGCTAAGATATAGTACTCTATAGATATACGGAATTGGGTGGAGGAAGGAGAAAAAGATTTTGTGGAAGTGTGCTCTTTTTGCGGTGCTTTGGTGTATTTGGTTAGAGAGGAATGCTAGGTTTTTTTTTTGGTATTTCACTGTCAGTTGATATGTTATGGGATTGGGTGCTCTACTTAGCCTCTTTGCGGGCTAAGGCTGCTGGGTATATTCGAAGCTATCCTGTTACACAGATTATGCTTCATTTGTTTTTTCCCACTTATCACCTCTCTTATCATTATGAAAGGCTATCTGTCTCTATTGCTATATCCTGAACATCATCAGTTTATCTGAATTGCTTACTGTTCAATCTGATGATAACAAGGTGAGATTTTATATCTACAGTGCAGACGCAGAGTACTTGTATGTTCGTGGTCTTGGTATCAAAACTGGAGATCCTTTTCGCTTTTACTTTTGTGATCCTTCCCTAGCTTTGCCCTCATGTGCCACAGTTTCTGGAGATTTTACGGACCTGAAAGATAAGGAAATCATTGGAGGTTTCATCTTTGCTTGCTGCGGTCGGGGTTCAGCATTTTTCGAGAAACCAAATGTGGATAGCTCCCCACTATTGGATAATTTCCCCGACATTCCACTGGCTGGAATGTTCTGTGATGGGGAAATTGGTCGAGGTCCCCTGTTACCGTTAGATGAAACTTCAGAACAGGGCTCCAGTCGCAGTTACTTGCATGTCTACAGTTCTGTTTATTTGCTCATGTCATACTCTCCACCTTGTAAGCAGTAGATCTTCTACTTATGCATAACTGTCTCGTGTATTTTCAATAAGGTTTGTGTAAAAAAGCTATTGTAACAGTCACGCAATAAATTATGAGGTTTGGTAGTTATATTTGACACAGATTGTTTTTTACTCATTTCTCTCTTCTCGTTCAACTTTAACCCAACCCAAAACGAGATTCTCCCTTTCAAATTTGATACTCAAAAGTTTCTGATTTGATTTTCGAGGTTCAAGTTGTTTGGTGAACCATTCTCTGCATCAGTGATGTTTTGAAATTACTGCAAAACAGTAGGTCACAGAAAAAAGACAAAAAGAAACTGATGTCGAAAATTTATGCTTCCCACAAGGGACAGAGAAAAGCCTCTGTTTATGACTATATATGAGGATTACTCCATTAATCAACTTTAACTTGCTTGTTCGAGCTTGGTTGAGAGGTTGATCAACACCATGGCTCCTGAGTCCTGATCCTACATGCTACATCACAAAACATAATTTACTTTGTTTTTTTTTTAATTTTTTTTTAATTTATTTTGATCTTTGTGACGTATCGGAGGGAGTGTAGAAAGAAAGTGTAGGAGAAGATATCATCTGATTGTGGTCATGGGTTTGACACTGGAATACTCATAAACTGGAGAGAAGTGTTTTGTATGGTCATAAGACTCATAACTCATACTTTAACTCATAACAATTGATCGTGCCATGATCACTCCAGAGTAGTCCAGCATTACAGCAAAAGCATCTCAATCAGTAGAGATGCATAGACTCCTTTTTGAATTATTTTTTTAAAATTTATTAGGTATTACTTGTTCTTTATGAAATACATTATCTCTTAGCTACCTAAACCTACCATTTTGTCCTCTGTATAAGCTCTAGTTGTGCCAAAAAAGAAAAAAAAGTTGGTTGTTTCTGACTGAGCATATATTCTAGAAATATGCTCAAAAAGTTCCATTTGAATATTTCTTCCTTAAAATTAGTTTTAATATGTATTACACAATCTTTTTTTTTTTTTTTTTTGAGTGGAGTATTACACAATCTTTTAGACAAGCTTTCTTATTGCAATATTGTTCTCGTCGTTTAATTTTGAATGTCGGAATCATTTCAAAAAGTTACGATCGAGTATCTATTAGTGCAGTATATATATAATACTCGTAGGAGTTGTGGTTTATATCTGAAAAAGAAGAAAAACTAAAATCATAGTTGTATGTACTATATATGTAGACTTATATTAAGTAAATTTTTGTAGAGAAGGTATGTTATATATGCGCTTAATAATAAGGGTCCTTCGTGTTATGTAGAGACCAATAAAATAAAAATTGGTTTTTATGTTAAGAAAAGTAATTTCGGCCAACTTAGATAAAACCAAATATAGAACTGTGTTGATTTATTATGTATCCTCTCTTAGCATGGCAACCATCCATTAATGAACCACCTAAAATATTGTTATAATATAAGGCATAAATGTAGAAATTGAATTGAATAGTTAGCAGGTAATAATAGGAAATTACAATGTTAGCTAGACAATTAAATGTTTGAAGATAAAATTGTATAATACGCACAAAGAAATATACACAATCATTTAAAGTAAATTTAGCCAAGCATTGTTTAGCCATGCACGATGGTTTAAAGTAAAATTATTCGAGCATAATTGTTCAACGCACAAATATATACTCTATTATTAGCATAAAATCATCATTAAAAGAGGTTTTGTTTAGATAATTATCACCCTTCTTAAGTCTTAACTACAACATTTACGCAAAAATCATCTTCTTATAAAAACGAAACTTAAGATTCAAGTGCAGTTGCAAAGATGAAGTAAAAACCGTTTACGTATGAGTTATGAGTTCTAAATTATTACTCGTATACTGTATCTTCTTAGCTCTTTGCTTGTCAACCGTATATTTGTATTCATGATGATGCCACTGATAGTCGATCTGATGATACCATAATTCCGACATCTCCGCTTCAAATATAAACTCGTATTTTCCTTAATTAACGAAATCCCAGTAATTAACTAATAACTCATAAATTTGAGCTTGTAGGTAGTGCAGTGGTGCACCGCCCATTAACATTGACCTGGGTTCAAGTCTCATTTCTAACAAATTGGAGATTACTTTGCCGTTAAAAAAAAAACAAACAAAAACTAACTCATAAATTTGGTCGAATAAAACCTCGATCCCATTCTATGTACCGCTCTCTATCTCAACTCACTGTTCATGATTTTTTCATGCATCTCAATTAATAATAAATTAAATTTTAAAGTTGATGTATCAAATGTATAATAAAAACAGAAGATGACACATAAAGTGAAACAAGTATCCTAATTATTGCTAACAAAAAAAATCTTAGTACTCAATAGTAAACGAAAAATTAAGAGCACAATATTATTGCTGAAACTTAATAGCAAAAGAGTAGACTCATTTATTTCAATCAAAGGAAAACATAGTTTAGCATCATCCTAATTATCAAATTATCATGAAACTATGGAGCAAATATAGAGGATAAAGAGCTCGATTAATTAGTAGCAACTAGAAAGACAATAAACCCATCTTGAGAGAGAGAGAGAGGACCTGATATTGGCACGGCTCAATCAAGTTAGAAGAACCCAGGATGGTCAAAAATACTGGGAAACTTTAATTTGATTGAGCCATTCCAACATCTTCACCATAATTTTGACTTACCACAAGTTTGCCACCATAATTGCAAATTTTTAGGATGGAGAAACCAATCTTGATGCATAAATTCAAGGAAAAATAAGAATGTCTGAGATAAAGCATTTTTATTATTAAGCTGCTAATTACAATAATTAAGAGATCTTAGGAAATATATAGGGCAAATAGGTAGCAAGCTAATAAGGGTTTAGTGGGAGATAAGAGTGGTTGAGATGTCTTGGTCTTAATTTAGCTTTTGATTCAATAAAGTGGAAATTTTGTTAATTATTATTTCGTGTTGCACGACCAACAAATACACACGTAGGGGATGATGGCAGCAGAAATTGCATGTTCTTTCTCACTCTTATTATCGATCAATACTAAAACTAATTATATATAATTGAGTAGTAGTATTAGTAATTTATATTCATCTAATACTCATGAATGGTCGTAGATAAATCATTAACGTTCTCTTTTTGATATAGTAGATGAGGAGCAACAAATTCATGCACCCAACTGGGTTTTCCCCCCTTTTTTGAGGGGTGAAAAGTGGGGTTGGGGCATTTTCATTAATTAGTATCATCAAGCTCCATCAAGGCTAAAAGACCTTGTGGAAAATTACAAACATGAATTTAAGCTACACTATTTAGCTAGTGGGCATAATCTGGTCGCAAGATGCGCCACTGTATGTATTTTCGACCAACTTGCAACCATTGTATATATTTTCGACCAGCTTCACAGTTCACAAGATAATTAGCAAAGAAATTATTCATATACATATATGTTTTTTGATTGGTAATAGCGTTATTATGTTTCAGCGACAATAAATTATTTTGAATTAATTAGCTTCACTTTAATTATATATTTCAGTACTCTTGGCTGGATATGCATCATTGACTACACTTTTTCTTCTTCTTCTTCTTCCTTTTTTTTCGCTTTTTTAGGGACTATGTATTTGGTACATAAATTCCTTACGTGTATTTTGTAAATGCTATACATATTTTTGAAAGACAAGAATTGGTGGCATACATTCACATCCCACATTCCAGTCGTTTAGCAGGCAAGCAATAATTGCTTCAAAAGTGAAATTACCATATAATAAAGCTTGACACATGGAATTAATAAACAGATTTACTTAAATGTTAATAAGCTGGCCTAATGCCAATTTGTCAATAAAAAGAACAATAGAAATACTGAAATAGTACTTATACCTAATTACCTACATTACCTAGCCACTTCCTTACCCTCAATTCTAGTAGCCTAAACGCACCTTTTAGCTAATTATCTTATCCTATCCACCATTACTAATTATCTATCATGCATTTAAATATATCATATCAGTTAGGTCGATTGGTAGATATATTATTCGTCCACGATGTAGCAAAGCTAGTGATGGAATATTCTGAAATAAACTTGACTACAGCTTATGTTTACATCTGAAGCTTCTATAAATTAATAAGTTGTTTCTTCTCAGGGGGAAAATAATGTAGCTTGTTTCTTTTTAGTAAACAGCTATGTTATGGTCTTTTTTTTTTTTAATAAATAAATGTACCTTTGCATATCTATCATGATCGAGCAGTATAAATGTTGGCCAAGAAAAAGATTGCCAGTCTCAGTATTAGTTTTTCGCTTGATATTTTAAGCATAATATGTGAGAAAACTTTAACCAAAATCAATCAAAAAAAATCTTCAATGAAAGTGCCCTATTATTATTATTATTATTATTATTATTATTATTATTATTATTATTATTATTATTATTATTATTATTATTATTATTATTATTATTATTATTATTATTATTATTATTATTATTATTATTATTATTATTATTGTTATTTAACTTCAATATGTTATCAAGTTTTCTATTCGGATGAGAAAGGTTTGCTTCACAGTGGACTTTGACGTGGTCAAGGTCTGATCTTAATTCTCTGGAACAGGCAGGTTCATTCATATACAACTCATTCAAATATTTTAAATATGTCTATTCTTGGTGGTTGTCTTTTGCTCATAATAGGCCAACGACGGGTCAGCAATAAACTACTCCACAGTCCATACTCCATTCTTTAGATGATTGGACAATAGACATACAAAATAAGAGATTAGTAGTTCTCTTATGAGGGGTTCTTATATTTGAGATGATCAAAAATATCACATTTTTATTTGGATGTATTACTTTTTATGCAGGCTGATATCACTTTTTTGCTCACATATATCCCACGCCTCATACATAAGGCCGACTCATTTGAATTTTTGTGAAATGTACTGTATATGCAATCTTACTCCTATATTTCTTCTTTCATTATGACTTGTGGTCTTACTAAACGGTAATTATTAATAGGGTGTAGTGGAGCATAGAAATATCTTTTAACATAGTGAAAACATAACATCACCCAATTCAATACTAGAAGTTTTTTTTTGCTCATCAGTACCAGAAGTTAGAACAAGACCTCAATGCACGTTTCTCTTGTCTGTATCCTGTCAATTTTCTTAGCTGTCATACAAACTTACAGGGGAAAACAAAATCCCATGATCTGATTTGATTATGACTTCAATGTGCATCCTCATTCGTCAATAAACAATCTCGGATTGAGCTTTAATAAAAACAAGGGATCTTTCATATCAGTATAATAACCAGAAGCCAAAAATAACTCAATTCTAATTTGCATTTATCATGGGTATATTACAGCAAAAATACTGATGCAAAAACGCCAAAAATTACACAGCGATATCCATTTTTCATCTGTATTACCTGTTTTAGCACTTGATCTACCAGAACTTCAACACTTCATACAGAAGTCACCAGCAAATACACAAGTCCAAAACAATTGATCCGGGTCATGTAACTGCTTATTTCAAATAGGACCCTGATGGTTACATGGAAACATGAAAATCTCAGAAACAAAAAATACTTAAATGTTGATTCCCAACTTCTTTTTCAGCTTCTCAAGCTCCAAATATACGGTGGAATAAGGCAGGTACTCTGAGAAATAACTTTTGCTCAGGTCATTGATTGCAACTGCAAGCTTAGGGATCTCTAGAGTCTCTTCATGAGTCAAGGTTCTCACAAATCTGGCAGGGTTACCAGCCCACAGCTCGCCACTAGGAATCCTTCTTCCTGGAGGAACCACAGAACCAGCTTCAAGGATAGCATGAGTCTCTACCAACGAACCTTCCATCAGAATTGAGTGCTGCCCTATAATGCACTCTGGCTCAATTGTGCAAGACCTCAAGAGACAATAAGCCCCAACAGTCACAAATCTATCAACAGATGTCTCTGCCGGTAGCCCTGAATAATGCAAATACATTAGGTTCATAAGTCATAATACCAAAGCACAATACTTTCATAACTTAGGAAAATAGCCAAGATAATTGTACAAACAGGACTCCATCTGAAACTATAATTGCACACCACCGCATTCCTGTTTGGGGGAGCAGGGGGGGGGGGGTTGGAAACGTGAAAGAGTAAAATGAACCATTTGAAACAATCAAGAGAAATGACTGTGAGGAGACTGTACAAGGGGAGTGAGTGTACCTAGCACATAGGTATTATGTCCTGCCCCACCATAGAAGCCCAAACCAAAAGCAATGTTCATGTGTTGTGCCTTTTACTCTTCCTCTAAACGTATTAATAGTGTTGTAGAAAGAGGCACTAACATATTCTGATTTGCTGATTATTACAAGAGTAATTGTAAGAAGTTATCTTCATGATTGGATTTCTTTTAGGATTTCCATTTTGTAACTTCAACTTCTAGCTCCACTTCCACTTCTTAGAAAGTGGAAGGGAAGAACCTCTGAGGAAATGAGATATTCATCAAAACCATACCAGAAACTTGGTTCATGAATATATTACCAGCAGTGATTCACCACTTTTAGTTTATGACCAGTAAGTACCATGACTATCAAAGCACACATGACGGAGGGGAATTTTTTTTAATTAAGAAGCTTCACACAATGCCCTAGCCAGTCTTTCCACAGAATGAAGGATTACAACAAGCCCTATCAAATCACTCCATATGTAGTTCATTGGTCGAAGAAGATGTGAGAGAGAAGACAGTTCTTAGATCCCTAAGAATCATTTTTTAAATAGATTTAAACACCATGATCACTTTATAGACATATTAGTGTACCACAAAATATGAAGAGTACATGTATAACTATGGAAGAGGATATTGTTCCTGTTTTGAACAAAGTCGATCAATAAAGAATTAGTCGTTTTTCAAGGATTCAAAATGGTGCTTTTTAAACTGAATTATGGCCAAAGAAGGCATTGCTAAGTCATTTCTGTTCTCTTCTATTTCCAGGTTTCATCCAGGTAGGGTAAACAAACAGACTCTGAAGATGTCACGAACCAAGCAGGAATGACTAAGATGTCATGAACCAAGCAGGAACAACAGCTAGCGAAGATGGCACTATGCATGCCCAATTTCAATACAGGAAACGTTTTGATTAAATCCTTTTTCCTGAACAAACACTTGCTAATATACGACTACAAGAAGCTTTAAAGTCCAAGAGATGAGGGTAGCAGACTAGCAGCCCTTAAACCCTTCACAGCAGTGACAGAAATTTCGGTCACTTCTAACTTATGCCTATCCCACATCCTGCATGCCCTAGGCTGAGGACAGCAACATAACAACAGTCCAGCACCATAATACACCTTAGCCAATATATGAAGCAGGATCACACCTTCGCTGAACTGCGTCAATATTCTAACCTCCTGCCAACATAATACACCTTTGCCAATAGTTCTTGCATGTACAGCAGTCAGCTATGTTTTTTTCTCTTTTTTTGGTGTGTGGTATGTGTGCTGGCGGGGGTATATATGTACGTGCATGTGTGTATCTGTATTCAAAGAGGGGGGGGGGGGGAGGACAGGGTGCTTTCAATTCGTTGATAAACAAGTGATTTGGAAGGATGCCAAAGGGAGGTCCTCAAAACATAGTTTCATTTCAATTGATGTGACCAAATGCACCCAAAAGGCTTGCTAGGTGATGTAGCACAAACACAAGCGGAAGCAAACAGCAGCTTTTCCTCTGGTTATAATGCAAGATGGAAATTAGCGACCAATTGTGACACATGCATGTACGTTAACAAACGGTGCCAAAACATCCATTAGTCCACAACTGATTTAAGTGGGTACAACAATTGTCATCCACAGATCAATCTAGAAGCATATATACTTTTTTTTTTAGATAACATGGATATCCAAGCTTTTTTGCTTGACTATTCCCATGGGCACTGAAGTTAATGACCAGGAAAACCTCCAGTGGCCCTAATGGGACTCGAACTTGGGACTTCTGGAATAGATCTGAGCTACCCCTTAGAGGTTCAGAAGCATATATAATCATCAAGGACCTGATTAATCTTGGCACAACAAGTGTCCACATCTCGCTGAACATAAGAAATATGTTTTAAGGAGGATTGTATTCGAGATTAAAAGCTCAAAACGACTTCAATCGTCAAAACTGAAGAGCGGGATGTCAGGACTAATATATTAAAGTTTCGTGACCATAGGAAATGTTTTGGTCATGGATTGATGCCGATTTTTTAGCCAATAGGCACTGGAACAAGCCCTTATGAGTTATGACAAGTCAAGGGGATGACAACCCAAGGCAATTCAACGGAGGTCCCCTCGTGGCTCTGTGTTGGACCCTTAACACCTATAAAAAGGGTCATCGACTTTTTCGGACCCGATCACCGACCACAAGGATCTCCTATACCCACCGGGGTACCACCCCGATATGGTTCGAAAATAAAAACATTGGTCTTGGAGCCCTCCTGAAGCCCAAAACTGTGGATTAGCCTTCAATTTTCAGCTTCCCAAGGCCCGGTAGAGATTTTTGCCTAAATTTCGGGGGGCGGGGGTCCATAGTCACCCAAGAGGACCCCCAAGTACCACAGGAAGGTCATCAGGGTCCTTGAACTCCGTAATCACCCATGGTTTTGGTGTTTTGTAAAATGGTTGTCCAAGCCTAATAGGGACCGAATAACCAACCTTACGGGCCTCCCATGTCCCCTAGGGATGTGTCATGCGATATGTTGCGATAATTACAACTTTCGTTTTGGGGCTCTCTGAACCCCAAAAAAAGTGGATTATGGCCTTCAATTTTCAACTTCTCTGGCCCGATCGACATTTTTGCCCAAACTTTTTCGGGGGGTCTATGATGACCCAAGAGGGCCCCCCGTACCTTCGGTAGGCCTTCCGGGTCTCCAAACTTCGTATTCACCCATGATTTTGGTGTTATGCCCTTTAAAGTGGGTAACCACTATAACAGTCGCCCGAGCCTAATGGGGATCCAATAATCGGCCCCGGGGTCCTCCCATGTCCCCTTGGAGTGTCTCGTGCAATATGGTGCGAAAATAACAACTTTCGTTCTGGGGCCCTCTAAAACCCAAAAAACGTGTATTATAGCCTTCAAATTTTGGCTTCCTATGTTCTAGTCGAGATATTTGCCCAAACTTCTCTAGGGGTCTATTGTGGCCCAAGAGAACCCCCCTTGCCCTCGTTAGGATATGCGGATCTCCGAACTTTGTATTCACCCATAATTTCAAGGGTTCGACCCTTTAAAAGTGGGTGACGAGTAAAATGGTCTAAGCCTAATAGGTACCTGATAGCCGACCCTAGGGTCCTCTTGTAGTCTCTACCGAATACTGATTTCTAGGGATTTTAGGCTTCACTACTACTACTTGAACTAGCCACTTGAAAATCAAGCTTTTAAGAGAACCCAACTTGTAAAGCAAAATTGCCATTATGCCCTACCTTAACATCAAACTTCTCATGGGTTTTTTGCACCAATAATTACAAAATTGAAAAATCACATGGAACCCCACATAATAAACACATATATAACCCAAATAATCAGGTTCTTCCATGTAGAAGGGATACCGCGGCAAATCTCTCCCCTACCGCTACATGGGGGAGCTCTACTACGGCCGCTTTCTTTTGGCACTCCTTGGGAAAGGTGTTTGTCAACATATCAGACTGGTTAAGGTCGGTGTGAATCTTCACAAGTTCAAATGACATGTCTTCTACAGCTTAAGGATACCTCCTTAGTATGTGTTTGGTTCGACAGGGATGGGCTGCAAGTATGTCAAGTAGTGTTGATTCTAGTAAGTCTACATTCAAACACTTGATATTGTGGTGTTGTTTCATCACAATCAAATTTATTTGTTGGATATCTCTTCTAGCTTCTACATGGAGGAAGAACCAAATTATTTAGATTAATTTGTGTTTACCATGTTGGTCCAAACCTATGTGATGTATGAGAGTGAAACCTACAATCTCAAGAAATAGTATCTTGGAGTAAGCAGAACTCAGCCTCAACCAATAATCAAAAGGTTGGATTTTCAATAAAATCCTAAATAAATATCTTGTCTAGCCTTCACAATTCCTTGTACTTCGACCTTTTGGATGAGAGTGTGAAGACTTGTTGTGCCAAGGATCTTTGATGATTAAGTATACCGCGAGATTTATCTACGGATGACAAATGTTGTACTCACTTAATGATTTCTTAAGTAGTGGAAGTTGGCATTGACTGCTAACGATTTAGTGGTTCTTCCAGCATCGAACTTTTCCACGTAATTCTTGTGTGTCCTTGACTTATTTGCTATATTGTGCATGTTTACTGTGTGGTTGGTGTCCAATTGGTTCAATATGGTTGTTGGTTGGTTAATTCCCATCTGGCGTCGAAGCTAAGAAAAAATTGTGGTTTGCTTTCACATGTTTTTGTCACATTTCCCAGCATAGCGGTATCAAAGCTCTAATACCAGTAGAGCCCATTAGGAGTTGGCAAGAGGACAAACTATACAAGGGTAGACATGATGCCATCCGAAAGCATAAGCTATTAGGTGGGATCCGTGGGGATGTACTGATATAGTGACACTTATAAACGTATCGCCCCCTTTACTTATTTGTGGGACACTTCCAACACAATGTGGAACTCTCTATCACAAGCTTACACCATTGCATAAAAGAAGTTTTCTACTAGGGAGCCAGCTGGAACTGATTAGTGGGTGTACCAGGGTATAATGCGGCTCATTAATTTATAATACAATAGCAAGGTTATGTTAATAGTTGTCGAAACTATGTTATGGACCGTGGCTGAAAGGCAGTTATCAATACAGGAACAACAGAGGCAAAGCACGCAATAGAAGTATTGGCTAAAGTGGCAAAGTCATCGTCATCCATGGAAGACGGGTTGGGACCAGGGAATTAAATAGCGGTCGCGATCGCGAATGCGGTAACGGTCGCGATATCGCGGAAACGTACCGTTGCGGGTATCGCGTAGCAAATTGCGGCAATCGCGGCGTGAATGACTCACATAAAGGATTATTTACACTTCTAAATTACATTTTGGAATCTTTACTTTACCATCGTAATTCGAACATAATATGTATTCAAATTCATTATAAAATAGATAATACTAGTTAAAAGAAACTAATAATAGAGTTATAAAGTAAAATGATAATAATTTAATGATCATATCGCAAAAGTAATGGTAAAAAGCGTCGCTTTGGCGTAATGTAACGACCGTAGCGGCTGTCGCGGCGTGAATGACTTCTCAACTTCGCAACGCGGTAAAACACGTCGCGGCGAGCTCAAAATCCTTTACATAGCGGCCGTCGCGTCGCGTAGCGGCCGCTATTTAATTCCATGGTTGGGACTGCAATACCTCTTCATGGGGATTGTAAGCTAAAAAGAACCTTCATTATTATTACTTGCATTTTCATCAGAAAATAGGGATCTAAATAGAAAGGGATTCCTGACTAATCTGATCCAAAAGATTAGCTAAACTAATGTACTTTGAACAATCTAAATCCTAGTAGAATTTCCAAAATGCCAACAAATATAAGAGTTCAAACTCGGCCTTTGTGGAAAGCTTGTCTACGTCTGCACCATTTACAATTGAAGGTAGTTCTCTAAGCAAGATCCAAAAAGAATAAATAAGTTCCTCAAACCATTTACGGAATCACCTACAAAGTAAGAGTTCTAGCTTACCTCCTCAGGCTTTAAGCTTCACCTTGTCCATTGTGAAGAAATTATATCTCCCTCCCAACTCCTAAAATTTATTTTTGTAAATAACAGAACCTGTTTCTCAATTGCTTACTTTTCTTCATAGAAGTTTTGTGAAGCTATGGAAGGATATTAGTAAGTGCGGGTAGGAAAAACATAGCATTCTAATGTACACATAAAGCATATGGTTCCATGAATCAAAACTCTTACATACAATTATACATCTCCAAACACAAATAGTTCACCAACATGTAAAAAAAGTTCTCAATGGGAAGTTCAGGTATTTATGTAGTATAGCTGTTTACACTTTGATGACGAAATTCCTACCCACATAGTACTCCAACAGTAAATAGGATGAAACTCCTTTTAACAGATGCTATACAATGAGCCCCTTTCAACCCTCATAACCAGAACAATCTAACACTAGCATTCAATATCATATTCATCCATTAACAAAAGATAATTGACTCCAACATCCAGTATGTGTTCACACCCTATCAAATTACAGCTATAATGAACCACTTATCGTCAACAATGTCATCATAGACATTACACAAAACCAACAATTTCCACAATCAAGGCAAAACCCCTAACACTACACAGTATAGAGAAACATTTCAATTCTAAACCAGTCTATCAAATCCAAAATACCAAAAACAATAAAACCGCAATCAAAAATCAAAGGAGAGAAAGAGAGAGATCTGGACCTGTGGGAGAAGACCAAGCAGCATGAAGAACACATTTCTCTTGAACATTAGAACAAAACCCAACACTAATTTTATTAAGATCACCTCTCAAAACCGAACCATTCCAAACAGAAGCGCCATCCCACACAGAAACCTGACCAGCGAGAACCACATTAGGGGCAACGTAAGCGTCGACAGCGATCTTAGGGGTCCATTGACCTAATGGGATTATCATTCTCTGCCCTCGATAGTCCCATTTCACTCGATCTGGTGATTCGACTATTTCTCTCTTTGAAGGTGGCGATGGGTGGTGGGGCTCGGTGGTTGCTACGGCGGCGCTGGCCGAAAATGAGCGGTGGAGATTAGGGTTGTTGAGGGTGGAGGTTAGTTTTAGGGCTTTTCGCGATAGTCGAGCTAGTGTCGCCATTGTTGGTGAAGAGAGAGAAAAAGAGAGAACGGGGGAGAAAGAGGGGTGAGCTCGACCTCAACTCGAGTGAGTGCCTCTTGGCTGTGGAAATTTGCTTGCTGCGGTGTTGAAGAGCGGAGTGAGGTTGAGTTTTGGTGCTTCTATTTTTAATTTTTTGCTTTTTTTTGGGTGGTACTTGGTGGATCACAAAAACTTGTCTAATATGGTCATATCTTTACTTTCGGTGAAACTGTAGTCACTATTTACTAAGGCTACGTTCTTTTCGTTGTCTCTATGCTGTACTTCACTTTGTCTCACATTTATTTCCATTATTCGCGGTACGCCGTTCCGTTCCGTTCCTCGCTTTTCCGCACTATTCCGTTGAAAAGAACATAGCCTAAGTAACTAATCGATTACTATGGGTGCGTTTGTTAGAGCTTACACGGTCATTTCAGGTCCCAATTCAGTGATTTCAAATTCAGTTAAATGATGTTCAGTGCAGTTCAGTTTAGGGATGTAAATGGATTCATGATCCGCGGATACCCGCTCCATCCGAACCGAATATATGGATTAAAACCCGATTAAATGGATGATGGAGCGGATGACGGATGGATCGGATGGCGGATGGAGCGGATGATGGATGAGATTTCTCATCCGCTAACCCGATCCGCGAATCCATCCGTCACCCGTTTAGATATAAAAGTGTAAAATAACTATATAAAAAAGATATCAAACCTATGTTATATTTACATCTTAGTTTAATTTTACTTATTTTCTAATTTGTATTGTTATTATTTAAACTAAATTGTGTTATTTTTATTGTTACAAGGTAAAACAATCGTATATGAGTTGAAATTTTGCTTGACTACTGAAAGTTTTATTATAGTTGGGTGTATTCATTGTTTTTAGTCCATAAACCGTTAAGCACCCGATCCATCCACTAATCTGCGGATGACAGACGGATTGGATATGGATTGGATGGTTCACGAATGACGGATGGAGCGGATTGATTAGATGGATTTCGCGGATGGAGCGGATGATGCTCCACCCGATCCGAATCCGATCCATTTACATCCCTAGTTCAGTTCAATGGTATTAAGTTCAGAAACATACTTTTTGTCTCACATATCAAGTTGTGTTCAATTCAGTTTACTTGTGTCTAGTTCAGTTCAGTAGCGTCCAACTTAGTGATGTTGAATTCAGTTCATTTCAGGTAAGTTTAGCTCTAACAAACGCACCTTATATTTCTAAATAATAACCCCATTGTAGTGTGAGTTGGTATCTCACAAAAAATACCAGTTGCATCTAACTTCTTGGTATTATGGTATATAAGCCATTTTTTGCCACTTCATTAATCGTCTGCATATCCTTTTTGATAAGTTGGTTGGTATTAAATCAAGAGGATTTGCCTCAATAGTTATCCTCTCACCTTTCAACTTGGAGATCCCAAGTTCAAGGCTTGAGACTCCTATATATTCATGTGGTTGATGAATATATGGGGGGTGACATCAACAGTTGGGCCTTGGCCCAGCTGGTATGGGTGGGGTGGATTGGAAGTGGAGGGGTCATTTGTACACTCAGTTCTAGGTCAGCCTCAGATGGGCTGGGCTGGGTGGAGGCCCAATCTTACCATCATAAAAATAAAAATAATAAAAAAAAGAAAAAAGTTGGTTGGTATTAAGAGTAGTGCCTTTTTCCACTTAGGGAGTCAATTTTCAGTTCAATTCAATTTAGAAACATAGTTTTTCTCTCATACTAGTACAATACTATTAGTTCAGTTCAAATTATTAAAAAAAACACCCTTAAGTATTAAGGGTTTAGATTTAAGGTTGTAACATAAAAGGAGAGTGTGTATTGTACTATAATTGGTTATACTTTATGTCTAATAGTAATTCGTTTGAGAGAATATATTAGTATAATTGGTATAAAAATCGTTTTATGTATGAGTATATATATAAATTATATAAAAAAAGAATTATTTGGGTCGGTTTTAAGGTGAGATCACTCCTACAAGTATGACGTCAGTTATCTATATGCGTGCTTGAGGTCACTCATACAAGCATGACGTCAGGTATTTATATGCGTGATAGGACAAAAAAAAAAAAAATCACATTTCTAGTAGACATTATGCACTGACAGATCACTTTTTTTAGAGTAAAAGCTAGTTTAGGAGTAACTAACAGTTGGTTATTGTTAGCATTCCAATGCTGATTAGAGAGCACTAAGACGGTACTAAAAGTGGGCTACACAATGCTAATCAGTCCCCAGATGGCCAGATATGTAGTCCGGCAGGAAATAAACTCAAGTGCTCATTTCACAACTTTGAATGTCCAAAGTGGTTGCATTTCTGTTGGACTATGATTATTTTGATGACAAACTAGATTAAGTTAAATAAAATATAATACATGTTAGTTGAATTATTCATTTAATATCATAAAATTACTAATGTGTTTATGCAAGCTTGTAGATTTGTTTATATTGATAGGTTGAAGCATGAAGTTGGTACACAACAATGGAGATGACAATCAAGCTTGAAGACTTATGAAGCTCGACATTTTAATGGTTATATTTATTGAAGCTCATTTGTTAAAGTTCTTAAAGATGACGTTAATTTGGTTACTTAATTATTTTTTTTTTTTTTTTGGTGCAAAAGAGGGGCAAGCCCCAAACAAACAATAAATAAAGGAAACAACTAGCTAGGAACTAAACGTGGCAGGGCCACCCCTATTACATCTTCATAAAGGATAGATCTAAGTGAAGCCGGAGCTTCCTCCAAAAAGACAATTGTTTCAGCTTGATCACACTCAGCATTCGCTAGCCAATCCGCACTTCTATTAGCTTCCCGAAAGCAATGAGAGACCCTTACCTCCCAAGTTATGTCACGGATGAGTCTTCAACATTTTCGTACCATAAAGGCCGCAGGGCCATTACTTACTTCTTCATTTACCATCATATGAACACTACTTGAGAATCCAATTTAACCAACAATTTCTTGATGCCAAGTTCTTGTGCCATAGTCAGGCCTCGTAAGAGAGCTAATATTTTCGCCTTTGTCACCGAGCAAATGCCATAGTTTACGCTAAAAGCACGAGCCATGTGCCCATTGTGGTCACGGATTAAGCCAACCCCACCCGCCGGACCCGGGTTTCCATGTGAAGCTCCGTCACAATTAAGCATGTACCAACCCTCGTCGGGTGCGACCCACTTGATGAGCACCTCTGATCTGCTAGTTGTGCTTTCATGTCCAGGCTGCTCAGTTTTAGCCAAGGCAGCTTTCATTTCTTCAAATCTTTGATGGAGGAAAGCTGTAGGGTATGCAGGTATCTCACTATCTCTTCCAAAAAATCCATAATTTCTCCACTTCCATAGCCACCAAATGGTTACTGAAAATTTCAAAGGGCCATCCACATCATAAAAAGGGTCAGTGTTATCCAAGTTGTTCACAACCCACTCCGTGATTGGCATAGTCCAGAAGCGAGAGTTTGGGCTCGTTGTACCCATCCTACTCCAAACTTGTCTCGAAAAAGGACATTTTCGCAAGAGATGATCAATTGTTTCCTCCCTTGCACAGCGAGGACAACTTGGATCATCAGATAAGTGGCGCACGACTATGTGCGTTGGTGAGGAGACGGTCATGAAGCACGAGCCAAAGAAATGTACGGATATGTTGCGAAACAGGTGCACACCACGCAACATCCCACATTTTATTAATATTGCTATCCAAGGGGAGTTTCATTAACTTGAGTGCAGATTTTATAGTAATTTCGCCCCCTTGACCACCACTCCAGTAGAGAGCATCATCTGCCTCCTCGTCTTGTATAAGCTTGTGTGAGGCAATCATTTTGATTGCGTCAGCTGGTAATATATGGGAAAAATCATCCCATTTCCAATCCCCTCTTTCATCCCAATACTCCTCCACAATTCTATCTTCATCATCTAAAGGAATTGGTTCAAGAGCCATAGATGAGAGAGGTGTGTCCGAGGCCCAACGATGGTCCCAAAAGAGTGTACGCTTGCCATTCCCAACTGCTACCCGTGAGCCCTCCCTCACAAACTTAGCATTCTCCACGATTCCTTGCCAAGTATTAGACGCGTTGCTCTTGGTTGTAAACATGTCAAGGTCGCACCTACCCTTACAATACTTAGTGCGAAGAATCTGTGACCAAAGAGACCCAGGTTCAGCGAGCACCCTCCAACCAAGTTTTGTGAGGAAGGTAGCATTTGCTTGCCTCATAGAACGAATCCCAAGACCCCCTTCTTCTCGTTCCTTTTGAATCGTGTTCCATGGGACTAAATGCAGCTTTCGTTCTTCCATTGTTCCTCCCCATAGGAACATGCGTGACTTCCTATCAATGGAATCACATACTCCTCAGGGTATACGGGCAGATTGCATAGAGTAGTATGCCAAGGAAGGTAGGACAGACTTCGTGAGTGTGGTACGACCTGCAAGAGAGATGCATTTAGCCTTCCAGCCACTCAAGCGTTTGTCCACTTTATCAAGAACATGTTGGAACGTTGCCTTGGTAACTCGCCCATTGATAGTGGGCATGCCAAGGTAGAAACCCAGATCATGCGTTTTCTCGATGCCCAACGCCTCACTAGTCTCATGTGCTAGCGCCTTACTTACATTAGCAGAGAAAAACACGCGAGACTTTGGGTAGGAAACTAATTCACCCGAGGCCTCACAAAAGAAATCCAAGCACCCTTTGATCAATCTCGCTTGCTCGGGGTTGGCTTCAGCAAATAATACTATATCATCTGCGAAAAATAAATTAGTAATGCTAGGTCCCCCACGCGAGCAGTAAATTGGTTTCCAAAGTCCACCATTGACAGCTTACTCTATTATGTGGTTGAGGCGTTCCATGCACATTACAAAGAGATAAGGAGACAAAGGGTTCCCTTGACGAATTCCTCGTGATGGAATAAACCCATTAGTTAGCTCGCCATTCCAAAGAATCCTCATAGAAGGTGTCGTGACAAAGAGCATAATAACATCCAATAGAAGCTCCGGAATACGCATCTCCATGAGTGTATCCTTGATGAATTCCCATCGGAGTCTATCATAAGCCTTGGCCAAATCTATCTTGATAGCCATGTAGCCTATTCTTCCCTGTTTTTTCCTTATTGTATGCAAGGCCTCTTGAACAATAATAATATTATCAGTGATCTGACGCCCTGGAACAAAAGCTCCTTGTGTTGGAGAGATCATATAGGGGAGAATAGATTTCAATTTGTTCACAATTGCCTTTGTTACAGTTTTGTAGAGGATGTTACAGAGGCTAATTGGTCGAAATTGAGACGTCAATTCAGGGTGGTCAACCTTGGGTATGAGAACGAGGTGCGTGTCATTCAGCCCGTCGGGAATAGAGCGTCCTTGAAGAATTTTCAATACTGCATCACAGAAGCTCTCTCTAATAATATCCCAATGTCGTTGGAAAACAAGAGCATGGAATCCATCGGGCCCTGGCGACTTGTGAGGCCCCATAGAAAAAATCACGACCTTAATGTCACTCTCAGTAAAAGAGCGGGTCAGTTTGTAGAAATTCGCTTGCCAAGATGGGAGGGAAGTGATCTGTAGGAACGTTCGAAAGAGCCCCACGAGTATTTTCAGCAGTGTACAGGTCCTTAAAGGACTTGACCATCATGAGCTTAATGGTCTCAGGGTCCGTAACCCAATCCCCATTATCATCCTTCAAGGCCTCAACTTTGTTTATCTTGCGTCGAATGATGGTTGGGGTATGAAAATAGGTGGTATTGCGATTCCCATCTTGAAGGGATTCCATTCTTGATTTTTGAAACCATAACTCCTCTTCTTGTGTAAGGACCTCATTTAACTCAGCTTTAAGCTTACCCTCCAATTTCAGTAAATGACGCTCACCACTCTCAGCTAGTTTCTTTTGGACTCCTTCAATTCGAGCCCAAAGAGTCCTTTTTCTTCCAAAAATGTTGCCAAACACATTCCTATTCCAATATGGTAGATCAGTAGCAAATTGTGTGAGGAATGGAACAATTGGGACATCATTACGCCAAGTATTACGCACAAAATTAGAGAATTGTTCATGTGAGAGCCAAGATGATAAAAATCTAAAGGGCTTATTACCCCTTGGGGGAGAAATAAGTCCATTAGAATTAATCAAGAGATGTGAGTGATCAGAATTGATGGCGGGGAGATGTCGTACCACAGCTTCATCAAAGCGCAATCTCCAAGCTGAGTTACAAAGAGCTCTATCCAATCTAGCTCCTTGTCTAGTCTCCTCATTACGACCACGAGACCAAGTAAAGCGAGGCCCAGCGTAGCCAAGGTCGAGAAGTGAGGTATTCTCAATCCAGTGGCGGAAGAGGTCACACCTCCTCTGTATCTCTTGATTGCCACCATGTCTTTCTTCAAGTGATATTGTGTCATTAAAGTCCCCTGCCAACATCCAAGGGAGGTTAATTGAAGCAGCCAGTTGAGATAAGTTGTCACATAGTTCACGTCTCTTAATGCTATCAGGGCTAGCATAAACTGCGGAAAAGAACCAAGGGACCTCTCCTCTCCTCACAATTTTCATTGTGATATGTTGAGAGTGGTACGTGTGCACAGTGACATCAACGTCGTGTTTGAGCCAGAAGAGCCAAATACCACCACTATGTCCCTCTGCATCAACGTCACTAATACAGAATCATCAAACTACGACATTTAAACTACGACGCTTGCAACAAAACCGCAGTAGTTTAGTATGCGGTGGCACTCTCATAAATAGTTAAAAGGTAAAAGACATAAACTGCTACGGTTGAATGGAAAATTGTAGTAGTTTATATAAACTACTACGGTTAAATAACCGTAGTAGTTTATGGCTGAAATTTTATCAAAATAAAAGAAACTCCTCCCAAATCCGGGTGAGGAAGTACAGTTTTCTCTGCTCCAAAACCTGCTTGGACCCTTTATGGAAATAGACCCTAGGTTTTCTACTCTCTAAAATTATAAGCGATCTCTCGCCATTTGTTCATCCCCTCTCCAAAAAGTTAAGAAATTCTGGGCGGTTTTAAGGTGAAGTTCTGGATGATTTTGAGGTGAAATTTTGGGTCGTTTTGAGGTAAAAATCTGGGCGAATATTGAATTGAATTTCTAGGCAATTGGAGATGAAATTTTGGGCGAATATTGAGTTGAAGTTCTGGGCAATTGAAGTTGAACTTCGGGGCATTGAGGTAAAATTCTGGGCGATGAAAGTCGACCAACCACCTCCTCAAAGCATCGCCGGAGAATCAAACTGATCCAGACAATTTGTCTCTATATGGTTCGTTTTCTACCCCCTCCCTTTTTGTGATTAATCAATGTATCTTAGGGTTTTGATTGTGGGGTAGTAGTCAATTTGATTTTAGGGACTAATTTGTCCAAGCTTTTAGAATCAATTGCTTGCGGTGTGATGATCTCTGGTATTGATGGATTTGAAATTGTATCCATGAGCATTTTACTTTAGTATACAAGATCTCCTTGAAATCGTGAAAATCGATATTGGGTTTTCTGACTATGGAGGTTGGCTCTGGTTTTTATTTATTTATTATTATTCCTATAATTTGCTGGGTTGTTGAGTTTTGTATATTTGAGATATTGGAATTTGTTTTTTCATGTCTAATCTGGCTCTACTTTGTGTTGTTTCTAGCATAAACTTGAGCTGCACTTGTGTTTGGCTTGTTGAAAACTTGATTGTTGGACCTTCATCTGCTGATTGATGAGAGTTATTTGTGGATTAGAAATCTGGTTTGTTGAGCTAATGTTGGTCTGAAATTGTAAGCTCATGTCGTTGGATATTGGTTTTGCATTTGTGTGTGCAACGTGCTAGCAAGTTATCATTTGTGAGCTGCTATAATTGAAAGATCTGGGTTGTTTGCCACTGAGTTTAACATGTTGTACTGCTGCTCCTCTGTTTATACGAGCTGAAATGCTTCCCAGTGGCTCTCTCATTAGACCATGTGAAGGTGGAGGTTCAATTATCCATATAGCAGACCACCTTATTCTTGAGGTTTGTTGGGTGCTGAAGATGGCTGGGCTAATAGATGAAGATGGTATGTTGGGTTCAATTATATAGAACTATAGATGGGTTGTGTATGAGCCAATAGATGAGGATTCCAAGGGGATTCGTTAGTAGGAGCTTAACCCCTAGAATACTTTTTGCTGATGTTCTATTCAAGAGATGAATGCACTGATGAGCTTGGTCTCTTCCTTTATGGCGCTAATGTGTTAGTTATTTGTTTGAGGCCATTTTTTCTTTCAATTTTTCCTGTTTCCTTTTATTGTACAAGTCATAACCAGCTGCCCCCCCTGTTCATGTTTCCGCTCATTGAAATAGCACTTACCTTGCTCTAAGTTCAGCATTGTTATCTGAAGTCAGAAGTACCATTTTGCTTCATGTTTTTATTTTGGTTTGCAAAGTACCTGCACATGATCTTTTGTAAGCATATCCACCTGGATGCTAGTTCAAAATTTTGATTTATATAACTTATCTGAGAATAGTGACTGATGAGAACTAATTTTACTGAATTCTCTGTGCCACGACTTATATTCAGATTCATAATGTATGTTCTACAGCTTCCGCGGTCATTGTATCAATCGTCAAAAGTTGTGGCCCAGGAGATGACTAGCACTTAGTGCCTACATATTTCACTATATACTAATACTAGTAGCACTATTGTAGTCTATAATGTTCATTGTAAATAATTCCTGCAGTACAATTGAATTAACTAGTTATTGACTTCCTATGAAGGCACTCGCTTTATCCGACAGATTGCTCAAGCGACAAGTAGAGAGGTGGTGTATAGCTAGTGGTAGGCAGCCAGCTGTTTTACGAACATTTAGTCAGAGATTGAGCAGGTATTTATCCTAATGTAGGATGCAGTAAGGTTTTTCAATTGGTTCTAATTGCTCTTGGTGCTAACAAGTCTAGGACTCCTCAAAACTTAGGGTGTCTCAGTGCCTCCATATTTCTATTGTTACATCAAACTTAAAAATTAAAATGCTAACAAAACGATCATCTCAGATTCTCAATTGGTGCAATCATGTGAAGTGATAAGGAACTAATATATAAGCTTATATAACTACACTGTAAATAAAAAAATTAAACCTAGGAAATTGAAGTTCATGATATATTTATTCTCATGCTAAGTTGCTCTGTTTTTCTATGTTTACACAATATCCTTGAGATTTAATTGAGCTCAAGTGACACATAAATAAAGATAGACAACTAGGATTCAAAGGGGACTGAACAGAACTTTAATTTAGGTCCTTCAAATAATGAAATTTGACATTTATAATATGTTTACAGGTCTGAATATAGAAGTGATGATTATTGATTGTTTGAACTTTCAAGAAGATTTCTGCAAGAGGCTGGTGGCTGTTTGAATAAGAAAACTCAGGTTAAAACTTCTTTGCCCTTCGGTTTATCTCTTCAATGTGATGTGTGTGGTTGGTGGTGGATGTAGAGCAAAGTAAATAATGCTTTGACTTAGTATATATGGGTCTTGTTGGAATGACTTTCTATCGTTTCATGAAAGTAAAATTTGGCTCCATATGTTATCTCAATGTCTCAACACTTATCTTATGAAATTGACCCTTTTTTTCTTTCTGTCTGTGTCTCTAATTTGTCAGATGGAGGATCACAATTATGCTCATATTTGACGCTTGTACTGCTGTAAATAGACTTGTAGGAGTATACTATGTATATGCTGCTAGGTCTCTATAATACCCCTTGGAGTTATTTATACGCTCACAGGAGCCCTTAACAACCATAACATTGGCGAGCTATATACATTTTGTACAGTTACTATATTACATTTTTATTTTTTTTGTGTGAAGTATCTGTGACAATCTAAATTTCAGTTGTAAATCAATGTTTGTAAATCAGGTTCAAATGAATATGTATTTGTACACTATTGCTCAAATGAGTCATCGCTATTTTTTTTAGTAAAAAATGGGACTTTCTACGACGGGTGCATTTTTGTAACCGCAGTAGTATGTACACAATCTACGACGGGTGACACAGAAAACCGTCATAGTAAATCAATTTATACTACGGTTCCTATTGAATAACCGTTGTAGCAAATGAGTTTCTACTACGGTTTTGAAACCGTTGTAGTTTCTAGCATTTTCTATGGCATCCACATACATGACGGTTTTGCCTAGACACGAAACCGTTGTAGTATGGGGTTTTAACCGTCGTAGTATAGGTAATTCTGTACTAGTGAACTCTAGTGTGGCCATCATAATTAATTTGGGAACTCAAACGCTCCGCTCTACTTCCATCAAGATGCGTTTCAACTAACGCTATAACTGAAGGTTTGTTGATTCGAATGATTTCCCTCAAGGTCGAGAGAAAGTTAGAGCTCTCCGCTCCTTGAACATTCCATACCAGAAAGCTTATTGGTACGGTGTGAGGTGGTAATAATGTTGAATATCTATCTTCCGTTAAAACATGTATTTGAGGTAAATTGTCCACATAGGCAAGACTGATCATATCGATCACACGAGACACGTCAAGGGGCAGAGACATCTCAAAAAGCAGCTCCGGGAGGCTGATCAAGGGGTCCGGGATCAATTCGATCCTGACCTCCATCTTGTGTGCTAGGGGTATTGCTATCCCCAGGACTGGTTCCTCCTTGGTTATGCTCGAAAACGCCAGGAGGGACGGGGGGATCATTGAATGGATGATGTGAAGTGGTGGGGATGCCATGGGTGATGGGAGGTAGCGTGGGAGTTGGCAAGGCTATTTGTGAGTTTGGGTTTTGATTTTCCTTAGCAACAAACTGTTGATTCCTGGATACGGCCCTATGGATTTGAGTAATGGCGTTAGGACTCCTCTTGGTACCAGTTTGGTTGCTTTGCTTGGAACTGATAGGCTTTTGGGTAGGCTTTTTTGTTGTCGTGAATTTAGCAATTCTAGGCGTATTAGGAGTTCCTAGCTCAGTGGCTTGCATTGTGTTACCATTTTCATTGAGATTTATTTCCATAAAATTTTCCTCAATAATCTCAACTGAATCTTGGCCTTGTGGAGAGGAAAGTTCCTTATTATTTACTTGTGAGATATTATTCTCAGAATAAATTAGCTGTCTAACAGCCTTTTCTTCAAGGATTTCTTGTGTCTCACCTTGATTTTCGGCAACTGTGTGAGTGATTTGATCAGTAGGGATTCCTTCTCCTACGGAAGTGGGACTAATTTGATTGTCAGTCAAATTCTCATTATCTTGCCCCAAATTGGCAAGTGCATATTTTTCTCTTGATTCTTCCTTTGATTACGCCCGTTGACTCGGGTCTCCGGGTTCCGAGGGTTAACCGGAGCATCCGGTTTATGCCCACCCGCTCCATTGGTTCCAGGTTTGGTAGTTGGGTTATCCTTCGTCCCTCGTTTGCGTGGAGGCTTCTTGGCAATCATCCACGAGCCATAGATTTGACTAGGGATTGGTGGAGCTTCATCCTGGATCATCCCATCTAGTTCATCATCAACACCCTGACCAGCAGCTAGTGCTTCACTAGCTATTTTCTTTTGCTCAGCCTCTTGGAATGATTTGCAATCCTCTTTGCGGTGCCCCATCTTGCCACATTCATAGCAAATCAGTTTGATGCCTTCCCATTGAATTTGCCACACTCTACCATGTAGTCTGAACATAGACAATAATGGTTTCGATAAATCAACCTCAACGCTAAGTCATGTGAATTGAGCTCTCTCAGTCGCTGCAGTATTATTATCTATTCTAACAATCTTGCCCACCTTGTCTGCAATTTTTTTAAAGAAATGTAGCATTCAAGTATTCAACAGGCAAGAAGGGAATTCTAATCCACGCAGTGAGAAATCCGGGGGGGGGGGGGGAATCATCTGGTATGAAGTCATGTACCCATTTACGCACCATGAGGTAGTTATCATCAATCATCCAAGGACCTTGCGTAAGCACATAATAATAATCATCAATATTAGTGAATCTGGCTACATAGTAATCAAACCCTGTAATGAGTCTGAGGTTCCCTTTGAGGCTCCATTTCGTACCCAGCTTTTTCATCAATTGATAGTAGCCTATCTTTTTGTTAAACACCTTAATGATTAATGAATATTTCCATGGACCTCTCAGAATTTTATTTTCCTCTTTCGTGAGAAGAATTGTCAGGCACCTAGGATCTTCTTGATCTTCAGCAGGTGATTCGTCATCATTAGATATATCATCATCAAACATGCCTTGTCCAATTCCTGGCCATTGGCTTTGCCCCGGGGATGTCGCTTGGAGTCTCTGACTGTAGGATCCATTTGCTTGACCTGCTAGCCTGTCGGGGGTGGCTTGTTCTTCAATGGTTTCAGGGACAATGGTATCTGTCATTGGAGATCCTACAGAGGCATGAAAGCTTTGTAAATCATATGTTTTACGCTTGACTTTTTTTTTGGATCGATGAAGGTTGTCAGTTTCCTCAGTTGAGGGCATTGGAGTTTTCTCTCGCGTATTTCCGCTCTCCATAATATTAGTTGGGAATCTTATATTTAGCTAATGGTTACTTAATTAGTTGGGCAAACTAAATAAATGATTTGAGAGAAACGTTCTTATATTGAGAAACATGACCATATATGGAGTATTCCTTAGGTGAGACGTTATCTATTGGGAGACTACCGTTTACACATACATTAAGTATTTCCTAATAGATTATTATTTTGGTAAAAATATTACATTTGCTAGATAATATTTTTACTTGAGAATATATTGATCTTTTATATAGAAAAGATATCTCTTATATATGGGAGGATTTTAGTTACAAAATATTCAGATTTTATTATATACTATATAGTGACCGAAAATATTAGATATTTTCCTAGTGGAAATTTGTCTATTATTTGGTAATATATTATCTTGATAGAAAAGATATTATTTGGTCAATATTGTGTTGAAAATCCTACCGGTTTGATATATATATTTTGGGATATTTATTTTTGATATCTTTGAGCTCAAAAAGTATTGTTTACAAAGATATTATTTTTAGGTGAATTAAAAATCCGAATTTCAGCTTTATTTTCGGAAAATCTATTTGCCTATATAAAGAGGAGTTTTCTATCATTTCATGTTCGTGATTTTTATAACCCCTAAGTGTTCATATTTTCAGAGAGAATTATTTTGAGAGAACACTAAAGTTTGCTTAACTAATTAAAGGATCATATTAACAACTTCTAAAAGAGCTATAGAATCTAAATTGTACCTTACGCTTTTGAGAGGTTGAGGTAAACAATATTCCTTAGAGTTAAGGATAGTTGGGATTAGTGTCCAAGGGGTTAGGCTTAGATCAGAGTAATTGGGTCTAAGTTCGTTTGGCTTGAATCAGAGTAATTGGGTTCGAGTTCGTGACTTCAATCAGAGTAATTGGGTTGGAGTGAGTTGGGTTAAAACCAGAGTCGGTTTGATCGAGTTGTACTACTGATTAATGAGAAGAAGTAGTCATTGAAAGTCCTTCGGGCCGTGGTTTTTCATCCTTTGTAGTTTCAAAGGGTTTTCCACGTAAAATCGTGAGTGCTTTCATTATTGCTTCTATTTGTTTATTAGCTTTATCTAATGTTATTCTTTGTTTCACTAAACGTTCTTTAAGTCAACGTTCCTTAAAGTTAGTAACAATCCTAAAAGTACAACAAGTGTTCTAAATAGTTTAAATTCCGCAAAAAGTTTTAGAACACAATTCACCCCCTCTTATGTTCTACCGTACTACTAACAATTTCTATTCACATAAAAATTGTTCCTGTAAGCTCGTGAGACAAACTGTACGAGAGCATCAAAACATAATCTATCATGAACCGATGTCCCCCGTTTTGTGTTGTTGTTCTCTAGATTCAAAACGGGGAAGAACTAGATGGCTGGGCCCTTTTAGTATCATGAGTTCATGACCCAAATAAGCCAATCAAAGATGAAATTGTTTCTTTTCCAGTCAAAAAGCAGCACGACGTATCGAACATTGATAGGGTGAAAAACTAGCCAGTAACCCCATACAGCAACAATATGCTGACTTCATCAACCCCTTAGCTTGTTTATTTTCTTGGACATAATGCGTAGATCACTCAATTGCGTATGCCTCATCATTTGTGAATTGTGGCTGCTGGTTCAACTCGTAATGCCGTTGAAGTCATTTTTTACCAGAAAAACTTGTATGAGGTGGTCTAAGATGAGGCGGCTCAGACAAATTTGTTATGTATTATTAGCCTGATTAGATGTTATGAGTGATCGTGAGCGATTGTTCCATATCGTCGGGAGAAGAGAGGAATGAGACTGGCATAAAAGGATAGTGGACTACTCAACTTCAATTAGCCTTTTGATGAAACATCGCTTAAATACTTTTCCTCATTGTACATACGAACCTCACATTCGATGTTTACGAGCGAATCATGTATTTTAATAGTGGCATCATTTCTCTCTCTATATATAAGTACCAATTAGCTAGGCTCATATTCCTTAAACTAGCATATATATTTGGTAAAGGAAAGAAAGGGCTATAGCTATTAGGTAGAGAGAGAGAGAGAGATCGAGATGGGAAGAGGGAAAGTAGTGTTAAGGAGAATAGAGAATCAAACAAGCAGACAAGTAACATTGTCCAAAAGAAGAAATGGTCTTCTCAAAAAGGCTTATGAGCTTTCAGCGCTCTCTCTCTCTCTCTCTCTTATACTTTGCTATGCTCTTATCAATGCTCTAAATTACCAATGCTCTTATATTTTTTGAGACTAAGTTTTGCATTAATGATACTACTAATACAATTTTGTACTCTATAACAGCATTCATAAGAGCATAGCAAAGTATAGAGTTGAAGTCGGATCACCTGTAAGTACCCCACGGGTCTAGAATCATCCAGGTATATATTTATGCGTCCATACTAATCTTTTTCTCCAAAAAAAAAAAAAAAAGGTCCATACTAATCTATACATTAATGAGAAGAAGCCTAATTAATTAACTTTGTGCCTTAGCACCAAAAAAAATTAACTTTGTGCCATCTACATGCTTTATTTAATTTTGATCAGCCACAGTCAAGGAAAGCCGAGATTGACGACTTGAAGCGATCGATCGATGCCTTAGAGGCCAAAAACAAGTATGTATATATGCATATAAAGTTGTGAGTGATCACTTGTTCAAATCAAGATTATCTTACATGTTAAAAACTTATACCTTCATATTTTGCATGTTAATTCCATAGTACTATTATTAAAAAAAAATAATAAAAAAAAATCTTTTTTCTATTAGTCTTCCAGAAATATTACTCTGAAATATGACCACATAGTTACACAAGAAAAGAAAAGAAGATAAAATAGTGCATCTTAATTGGTCTAAACACTAACGACTACCCCTTAAAGCTGGTGATAAACAGAGCGAATTTATAGCAGGACCATTGTTTGTTGTGTAACCTAGCTATTATCATTAGTAATATTATGAGTTCGCCTAGAAATTTTTAAGTAGTGCGTGTAAATATAAAACATTTGAAAGAAAGATATGCTAATCTGTTACTACTTCGTCATATTTATGTTAATTGTTCTAATTGACTTTTTAAGAAAATGAATAAGAGTAGAAGAGCTTCAAATTCAATAGGAAATTAAATAAAAATCAACTAAAAGGCACAACAATCACTGAGAATGAAAGTGTTTTTGGACAGACATTTAGCAGGAGAAGAGCTATCTATGCTTGGCATGAAAGAGTTGAGGCAATTGGAAAGACAACTAACGGCTGGTGTTGAGCGCATTCGAGCAAAGAAGGTAAGACCACTCATACGAGTTTTTGTGTTTTTTCTATCTATTACAAAACCAGAAATGGATCAGGATGTATCTCGTGATCAATTTAATGTCAATCCTGTACTACTCCTGTATAACAGAGGCGCATTAGTTTGGATCATATCAGCTTGCTGAAAACAAAGGTACTAATTAGGTTTAGTTACTTGCTTTGTCTCAACTAATTAATACAGTACTGTAGATGAATTACAAAGATGATCTTGTTAAATGTTTTACTATACAATGACTGGGATTAATTTTGCAGCGTAAAGCGTTGCAAGAGGAAAATAATCGTCTCCTAAAGCAGGTAAAAATGTGTTTCTTACCAGTAAATCCTCGCGCAAAACAAAAATTATTTCAGAAATTATACAATCTTTATACTGTTAGTCTGTTATACGTAAATATTTCCTCTAGTCCTCCAGTCTGCAAAGAGTAGTCCCTCTTGAGCATAAAAAGATGTACTACTTCAGATAAAGAGGTTTTACAAATAAGTAATTTGGTTATGCTAATGTTAATGATTTTTCTTTGCTATGTTTAGCTGCATGACTTGCAGGAGGAAAAAACGCTCAACAATTCTGCCAGGGAGCACATATATAAAGCTGGGGGAACGAAATAACAATCAGTCCGTTTAATGAAGAGCCAATTTAATTTAAGCAGAGAGATTAGCCTATGTCAGATCTATTATTAATCAACCACCACTAATGGCTTGTTTTGTGAAGGAATATCTGTAGTTTATCATGGTATGCCTCATTTGATTCATGTAAAGTTGTTTTCAACTATTCAAAGTAATGCATCTGCCACCCTACATAACATTACCAGAAATGTCTTGGCCTAGTGTTAAGATTAAGGTGTTGAGTTCATTAGGTCTCACGTTCAAATTCCCTCTCCCATTTTTATTTGTATGTTGTACTGACCTTTAAACCTTATCTAAAGTTCTGAACGAAAAAAAAAGGGAAAAAAACCAACCACCACGACTATTATTTTTTTCATATATGTTTTATTATTACCACACATTACTGCGTCTAAATGGTCAGTAAGGATTTTGATTTTATTTATTATTAAAATGAGATGCATGACAAAATCACGAACGGCCAGAATATAGTTGAACTTGCCAACTTGGGATATAGAGTGGTACATATAAGAGGACAAAAAAAATCCATAGGGTCATTTTAGTACCCTGTTTTGAATAGTTTTACTCGTTCATCCTGGTATACAACTAGATACTCTGACAATCAGACGTGAGATATTTAAGCCTATAATCTATGTTATCTAAGTCTAACATATGATGCCCTGCAATATCCAATCAAATTAACCATAAACCATTAACCTCGTCCGTTAAAACTAAAGCCACAAACAACAACAATCCGCTTCTCTCTCCCCCTCTTTCTCTCTCATGCTTTAGGGGGTTGCTATTGCCTGTCTGCCTAGGTGCCAATCATCTTCCACCTGAACAAAAAAAAATTCATTGAATCACAATTATTCAACCATTATTGCATCTCTATCAACTATCAAGAATCAGCCATCCTCCTTGAAGCACCTGAAATTCTTCAACCTCTTCTTCAAATTGATTATATTTTCTATTAACAAAAAGTAAAATAAAATAAAATAAAAACTTTTGATTGATTTTTGTGTTTTCCCTCCTGCATCAATCATGCATCAAAGATGAAGAAAATGGGCCTCAGATCAGAGAAAGATAAATTCTCATTTTCCTCATGTTGGGAGTTATGAGCCCTACCCATTTTGTGCATCACAAATTTCTCTTCCAGAGCAATAAGAACCACAAATGTCTGTAGACGCTCCTCCTAAAGGAAGCTGCTACATATGGGTCATCACGACGTTCCTCTTCCTCTCCATTCTCTCCGGTGGAGCCTTCTTGGTGCTTTACATGACCCAACCCGAAAGTCCAACCACGTCTTGGTACCCCATTATTGGTATTGGTCTAGTTTGCTTGCCCTGGTTCTTTTGGCTCCTCACATGCTTCTACAGGATCCTTTCCAGGACCTTAGGGTTCAGGATGGTATGTTGGGGGGCCGATGTTTACCCTGTCGATAGTGTCCATATGACCGGTGGAAGCATGGCTGGGGACGGCGCTAATGATAGTTTGGCCAACGGTGGTAATACTACGAGTGATGATAATGAACAAGGTTCGAGGCAAGTTCATTTTGGAGGGGCAGTAGTGGTGGCCGAGGGAGGCAACAATGGTGGCAACAACCCCTCTTATGGAGAGTCATCTATAGCTTCTCATGAGAGTGAATTGCCTTTGAAATTGTCGATGGCATCTTGATTAAGGTTTGGAGAGAAATCGGCATCATATCTTATTAGGGATACATAATCATATTCCTAATACATATATTGTCCTTCCATGAAATTAGAGTTCATAGGCAGAGCCTGCCATGATCAAAGCAGCAAAGCATTCACGAAACCATTGTAAATAATGCAATCTAAACTCTCAAGTATGGCTTTGCTTGGGCTGATGTAAACCTTGGACACGATAGATAGTCATAGAGAAGTAATAATCAAAATAGCGAACGAGCTTATCTTGATGAGCTATTGATGTGGAGCATCCTTCCCTTTCCTGTTAGGGTATCCACATTTGTTTCTTCCCTCTCCTACCCCACCCCAATGTGAAGAAAATTGTTTTTGTAGCCCCTCGTTTTTGTTTCCCGTGCCTTGTGATTTATTCCCCTTCCCCTTCCCCTTCCCCTTTGTCAACAGTGAGAAATGCTAAATTGTGGCCTCATTGGATTGCTAACATAACATGAACAAGTTGCTCTAGGGAAAATTTAGGAAAATGAGAAGAACTCTGTGGTATTGTTAGATTGCTGGCAAGAACAAGAGGCTCTAGGAGAAGATTAGGACGTAAAAAAGAATATGGGTGCTCCTTTGAGTGTATATTTCACGTTTTCATTATTGGCACCTAATTGACAGCTTAAATTCCCAATTTTGTATGAAACTCCTGCTTTTGGCATGTTTATATTCCCCTTCTACTTGATGATCTTCTAAGGCAGCAAAAGTGTGAATGGCAATGCAACACATAACAAATCCCTCTTTCCAGTTTTTACACTGGTGCTTACATTTTGCTATCTCTACAACAACAACAACAACAACAACAACAACAACAACCCAGTGAGTATCCCACCGGAGCGGGGTCTGGGAAAGTCCAGATGTACGCAACCTTACCCCTAGCTAGTCGCCTGAGAGGCTCTGTTACGCTGAAAATATGATTTTAGCATATAATGCACTCCTAAGAAAAATAACAGGGAAACTTGGGAGAAGGAAACATTTTAAGTTCAAGTTCTCAGGAATCAATTCCCATATGATTTCTCAAAAACACAACTCAGCTATGTCTAGTTGATATTTCTTTTTTCCCCAAACATGTTAAGTGTATTTCCTAAATTCAATTACTCTGTTATACAACTTCATACAAGAACCTAATTCTCACATAATTCATTTGCCAAGCCCAACAAAGATGGGTTCTAAACCCAGATCCTAAAACAACCTCAAAACTTGTACTGTACTACCAAATGCTATAAACAATTCATATCTTTTGTTTACCACCAACTTTACATAAACCTAAACTTCATATTCATCATGAAATAGAACTTCTCAAATGGTAATCAACTAATCATTAACCAATACCAAACCAATATTACCGCAATAATCCAATAAAGTTCTATAACTTGTAAGTTCAAGCTCCCACCTGGGGCAATGTAAGAAGGTCAGTTCTGCCCTTTGCCTCCAAATTCATAAGGTCTCATATTACCAATTAATTAAAGGAACCAAAAAATGAAAAATCACAAATCTTGATTAAACTAAAATAAAACAAAAACTAAAAGTAGAGACCACAATAGAAACAAAGGCAAACCCACCACTTTCTAGATCCAAAAATAATCATCATACACCTTTTCAAAATATCATACAATCAAAATGCTGCTATGCCAAATAAAAGAAGAACCACTAAAACTTCCTCCACCAATTTTTTTTTTTTTTTGGACAATGACATTTCAGCTTTACAACATTACATAACAATTAACATAACACACTAATTAAAAAGGGGCAGAGCAAAAAAGTCCCAAAAAAAAAAAAATTAAAAATTACAACAAACTCACAAGCTTGTGGCTGGTTAACCAGTGTAGATGTGAACACCAACGGCAATAAGAAGGATAGTGATGAGCCCAAAATAGATGATGGTGTGAACCAGTATTGATGCACCGCTGGTGCTCATACTACCGAACTCGATGATTCTACCGCGCCCAGGTATCTGGAACAGCAATCCTGGTGTCAGTAACACGAACAACACCACCGCTATTACCACCGGACCCCAGTCTGCCATTTTCTCTCTCCTCTTTTGCTCTTTTTGTCTCTCTCTCTGTTTGTGTTTGTGTTTGGTGTTTGTGTTTGTTTTGATTTGGGGTGATTTGCAAGCTGTGTTTTAAGTGAGGTGAGGGGGTTTTGGTTTTATTTTAGTGGGGGGTTTGATTTTTTCTCCAATAAAGTATAAGATGAGTGTGGGGAAGTGAGAGAGGCAATTGAAGTGTGGTGCATGACTTGGAGTTGACGAGTCACGAGGGATATTCGAGATACACGTATAATACGTGTATGGTTGGGATCTTTGGTTCTGGGTTTTGGACGGTTTTGTAGTTTTGGGATGATAATTGAAGGGGATTTTATTATTTGAAACAATTTAAAAGAAATTCATTCTTTCTTTTTTTCCTTTAGATTGTGACCAACCATTCTCGTCCCTCTTGTTCTCTTCAATTTTGCCAAAGACAATTTTTAGTGTAGTTCAGTTCAATCAACATAATAAAAGCAAATTTTTGCATGAAGTTGATTCAAACTTTTAGACTAATTATAAGAGTATTTTGTATGAAATGAAGATTTTATCTTAGTATTCACTCCGGCCACTAAAATGAGAGTCACCCTTGACCCTTCTAAAGTACAAAAATCACCCCTTAAAGTTGGATCATTTGATCGATCAAGGCCATGTAAATTGGCTTTTTTTTTTTCAATTGAATTTATCTGGACTGAACTTATAATAATTTGTGAGAATAAAACTATGTTGTAAACTGACTTAGCTGAACTGGAAACTTACTAAGGTTTTGTTTGATTCAATGTGTAACTTTATCACTCAGATAACTTTTTATTCCGAAATAAATCAATGATGATAACTATGGTATCGGAAATATCTCAAAGCATACTTCCAAATGAGTCTAATATTGAATATGTTTGGATGAATTTTAAATGGTTAACGGTGGAATTAAAAAAATCAATTAAGTTCAATTCAGTTCAGTTTTTTTCCATGTGAATCACACGAAGCCTAAGTCAAAACAACATACTTTTAGTAAACTTCAACGTACCATCACAAAGCAAACCTTTACATTTTAGTTCCTTTTAATTTTGTGAAATTTATTTTAGTGAATTTACATTGTAGACAACTTATATTGAGCTTAATTGAACTTAACGGAGTTAAATTTGCAACACGAATAAGTAAACAACAACATACTATAAACAATATCCTTTCGTTACAAAAATCCTTTTATGATTTTCATTTGATGACACTACACATGATGATGATTTTTTTTTTTTCATCTCCTATGCTTTGTAATCGGATCTACAAACAACTAGTGAAATATAAAAGAAAGCAGCTGCCCCAATGGCTAAAAATGCAAATAAAGAAGGAAATCAGGAAATGGGGTTGTAAAGAACACGTTTCCCCAAAAATGAAGTTTGAAGCTGTGGGCAAAGAGAAATTTGGGTGGTTATTTTTATAATTTATAAAAGATGCCAAAATGTCGAGATTGAATAATAAAGACATAGAATATGCATTATGCAATGCTAAATTGCTAAGTAGTTGTGTACTAGTGTTTCGTTTATTTGACTCTTTTCGTCGTGAGTCTCAAGGAAGTTGTCATCGTTTCGCTCTGGAATGAAGTGCTCGCTCGACCCATTTCGTTTCATGCCGTCTACGTAAACAATTGGATTTCGTTTTCGTCAAGAGCTCCTACTCAATACAAATAGTCCAAATAGACTTGCTTAATCAGAAAGAAAATCGTCTTGGCACGTCAAGAATTGGGAGTTTAGAATCGGGGGCCTCAATTGTCATTTAACCTATTAAGTCTCTCAAAAAGGCTTAAATTTGATAATTCGGTTAAGAGAGTTTTGAGTTATTTATACCTATTACTAATTAGCTTTTAGATTGGAACCTCATTAAACTTATACGTGTTCAGTGGTCCAATTATTTTGACCCCTTAATTTGACCAGTTTTCTACTATTTTATTTTGTTTTTTGGGTGCTAGCGAGGGATAAGCACGATCGAACAACAAAAACAGCTTATAGAAACATAGTTATTGTAATAAACTCCCTTGTAAAAACTTTTTTAAAATGGACTTTATTTTAAGTGATCTCCACCTCCACCTCCCGAACCCCTGTCAAAACTTTATATATTTTGCGTCAAAAAGTTAGAATAGTTTGACTATAAATTACCTTTACGTGTGAGGTACGCGAGATATTTAAATTGAACTTACCATTTTTCAGCTTCCTCATTCCCAATTATTCTAAGAAAACCCCCTCCTTATCATTCCCCAATTTAATCGAGACTCGATCATCTTAGAAATTGGCTTCTCATTGTATGATTTAATTTGGTCATGTGCGTTACACATGAGATTGGAAGGACAATGTAAATAAATCACTTAAAATATGATTCTTTACAGAGTATGTATACAAAAGGATTTCTCAATTCTCACAAACTTTACAGGGGGAAGGAGGAGGGGGAGTCTTGACAATTTTCCAACAAACATATTTTTTTAGTAATGTACGTAATGTCAAGTAATGTAATTTAAAATTATCCTATACAATATGTCTATAAATGATGAACTTTTATGTGCAGTTTGAATTATTCTTTGTTGGTTGACACTTTTGAAACGAATTTGTCTGAAAAGATTTAATAGTTAAGCCATTTTACAAGAATCTACATTTTTTTTAAATACTTGTCTTTTGTTCAAAAACCATATTATAATACAAATTTTCTTCTTGTCATTTCATTTTGCCAAAGAACATTTTCCTTCCCATTCTTCTTTTTTTTCTTTTCTTGTTAATAAGATTTTAAGGTGAAGAATCAAATAACCGAAAAAAAAGTTAAATAGAAAAGACATTGAAGAATTGGAGGCAATTAGCTGACGTGCGTGCTTGCCATAGGCCAGTATTCCAAGACCCCATAACCTTTGAATTAACGATCCCAAATTGCGTGCTCTCTCCCTCTTTTTTCAAACAATCATCCTCCCATTTCGTAGGGCCGCTTCTCTCTCCTCCCTCCAAACGTTTCGCCGGTCGCCGGAGAGAGAATTTCGTCCCCTTTGCCCCTCATTTTTCCGACGGCGATCATTTTTTTCCCTATCAACCTAACCTATCCAAATCAATATTGACATTTTTTGTTCGATCAGCTCGATTATTCAATTTTTTTGGTAAGAATTTATTCGCTGGTCTATTTGCTTTCGATTCGTTTGTTCAATTTGATTGATGATATATGTTTCTTTTTGATTTCCAGCTTTGAGAATATTCAATCGAAGCAATTAATTTCGACGTGATTATTCATTCGGGTAATTTTTACGCGGTTCGTTGATAATTGGTGAGTTATATTATGACGTTTATGAAATGCTCAATTAGGAATATGTTATGTTGAATGTCAAATAATATTCGAACTTTCTCTAATCCTGTTATATAATCTGCTCAATTTTGTGTGATGTTAGGGGATTAAGGAATTGTCAATTGTGTTATTTGATTGAGGGAGATGTCGAGTAGGAGAAGTATGTCATCATTACCCTCGCGTGGGAAGAATAAAGCTATCGAAAATGGAGGGCCTTCTGAATCCAGCAGAAAATCTATGACCTCCTCACGCTCTATGTATGTTTATCTCATTTGTTTTCTCTCTCTTACTTTTGATGTTGCCAAATTGTTATAGTTTTAGGCATATGATAAATGCACATATGATTGTGCTGCATAATGTGAAATTCGAATTTGAGTACAGGACGGAGTTTCCTTATGATTGCTGTTGAATTTGTAGCTTGATTAATGTTTTACAATTCTCTGACTATCATAAAGTTTCAAGTAGAAGTAAGTGAAGGTTAATGGGTTTACAGTGAATTTGTTTGAACTGCTATTGTCTTAACCAGAATTGGCAGCTACCAAGGATAAAGTTTCCAAGGATGGTTGTTTGACTGTGTATGATCATAGAAGTAAAAGTTAATAGAAACCGGAGTGTCCGTCTATTGATTGGTTATTTTGAGACAAAGGGTAGTCTCCTCTGCTGTTATGATGTAGTGTCTGGTAGAATGGTACAATGGATGTTCTTTGAACATTATGGGACTTAACTTCTTGCAAGTGAAGGTGTACATTGGTTAAGCTTTATTCATTACAGATGTAAGATGTTTACAAGATGACAAGCAGAATCAGTATGAGAGTTTTCTTTAATGCCAATATACCTACTACATTATCGCTATCTTATTATGCTTCTAGTTGTTTTTCTTCTTTTTTTTTTTCCTGAACAAAATAGTACCTTAAGAGAACTTCTATTTTTACAATGTTTCTGTGGTGTACAATTGACAAAGTAGCCTTCCATGTCCTTTCTCTCAAAATTCGGTAAGACTAAGAGTTGTGCTATGCCAGTGTGCAGTGCTGTGACTTTGCTAAGCTTTGGCTCTGAAGAAAGTAGCGTTACTATTTACAAATAAAGTTTATAAGTGTAAGAAAAATTGAGAACACACTGTCAGAAACCGCAGTAATGATTAACTTCTATTATCCACGAAAAGAAAAGTACGTCAGAAGCTTTTGAAAAACATTTTAAATGCAAGCCCTAACAGCATATACTGAGAGCTTGTTCATGCTTGCATCAAGAGCATGTGCTTTGGTAAAAAATAGTCATCAGCTTTTTATCCTTAGTACATATAGGTTTCCAGCCATTTCTTGCTTGACAGTTTTGCTTAGACATGCTCTCTAGACCTTGCCCACACCCCTAAAGAAAAGGCAGAAAAAAATTGATTAAGAAGACAACTCATATTACTTGTATACCTGTGTTTCCCGGGTGTGTAACGTATCATCCATGATAAGGGTTTGAAAAATAGGTACTGATATATCTCTCACAGAGTCCTGATTTAATCCAATAAATTGCTTTGTGCTTCTTGTTTGTTGCATACAACTTCTCCACCCTATCCTACGTCAGCTCCTTGGGATAGGCAGTCGGGTAATGGTATATATGTGCCATGCACTGTTACGCTAAGAGCATGGAATCTGTCTTGGCTTTCCTAATAGCGTCTCTGTAGCAAGCTTGAATGTTGTTCAATACTCTAAATTCACAAACTCATCAAGCACGGTCACACTGTTACGCTAAGAGCATGGAATCTGTCTTGGCTTTCCTAATAGCGTCTCTGTAGCAAGCTTGAATGTTGTTCAATACTCTAAATTCACAAACTCATCAAGCACGGTCACACAAGCATAGAAATCTAATTAAAAAATTGTCTCATTCTGGTAACTAATTTTGGGTGGTTAAAACTTGAAAAACAAAGTGTCAGTTAATACTCTGGTTTCTCCTGGAAAAGGAATCTAAGACTTTCTATTTGCAGGGGATTAACTGGAGAACGAACAGTGAAGCGTTTACGACTGTCAAAGGCTCTTACAGTCCCTGAAAGTACAAGCGTGTATGATGCTTGCCGTCGGATGGCTGCTCGCAGAGTAGATGCCTTATTGTTGACAGACTCAAATGCTTTACTCTGTGGGATTCTTACAGATAAGGTTTGCAGTTATTGTTAAAACCTGCCAAAATATTTTGTTTAAGTATGAGAATCCACTTTCTCATGTTTTCTTTCATGAAATTATAATGCAAACAATCTTATTGTGGTTCAAGGATATTGCTACAAGAGTAATAGCTCGAGAGCTAAATCTTGAGGAGACGCCTGTTTCAAAAGTGATGACAAGAAATCCTGTATTTGTTCTTTCTGACACTCTAGCTGTGGAAGCCTTGCAAAAAATGGTCCAAGGTACTCATGACATCAGATCTACATACATCTGTTAACTAATCAGTTTTGCTATATGGAAATATCAGAACTTTAGCTGTTCTTAGTTATTATTTCTCAGGGAAATTCAGACATTTACCGGTGGTGGACAACGGAGAAGTTATAGCTTTACTTGATATAGCAAAGTGCTTATATGATGCTATTGCACGTATGGAGAGGGCAGCTGAAAAAGGGAAAGCCATTGTGGCAGCTGTTGAAGGTGTTGAAAAAAATTGGGGTTCATCTGCATCTGGTCAGTGGAGTTTCATAATGATGAATTTTGTTTTAGAAAAGGAAATTTGCTTATTCTGCTGATAGATTTCATGATGCTCTTTTCTTGCACTCACCTTTTGTTTGTACACTCAAGTCAGAGATGTTTTACTGAGTGTTAGAAATGTTCACACTGTCGCAGGCCCTAATACATTCATTGACGCACTGAGAGATCGTATATTCAGACCTTCATTGTCTACAGTTCTTTCTGAACATTCAAAGTAGGTAATACCCCTTTTATTAGTGTAAATTATTAAGCTGAAGCCTATATAGTTCATTTTGTGACAGACATTAAGGGTGTTGTCCTCAGGCTCATGACTGTGTCACCAACTGACACGGTTTTAGTAGCAGCAAAGAAGATGCTTGAATTTCGATTAAGCTGTGCTATTGTGGCTGTAGAGAACAAACCGAAGGGAATCTTGACGTAAGTGCTAGTCAGAGACTCATCTGTAATAGCAATTAGATATGTAAAGGGGAAACAGATATCTTTTACTCTTTTTATTTAAGGATATGTTAGTTTTGTGACCGGAGTCACTGGACTCTTCAAGTTTACCCCTCTTTCTAGAGATCGTTTACTTTTCTCTCTGTTTTTGGTCAGTTCCAAGGATATTCTAATGCGGGTAATCGCACAAAATCTTCCTCCGGATACAACTCTTGTAGAAAAGGTAGCAGTGAACTTTGTGGATTACGCATAATCCTCTTTATTTGTAAAATGTCTGCCATCTAATGTCAATGTGCTGAATATTCATTTCTAAGAGATTGAATATCTTTTTATTTTTGATCCTACTTAAAAAAATAAAAATTCTTATTGTTCTTTTCCTGTAATACAGGTCATGACGCCTAATCCAGAATGTGCGACCGTTGATACACCTATAGTCGATGCTTTGCACACCATGCATGATGGGAAGTTCTTGCATTTGCCAGTTGTGGATAGGGGTATATTTTCACATACAGAGGAGTAATTTGGTTATAAAAAGTTACTCTTTGCATTTTGTCATATGGCTGAGTTGTTTGGCACAGATGGGGACGTTGTTGCTGTTGTTGATGTGATTCACATCACCCACGCAGCTGTTGCCACTGTGAGTCAACTCATCCTTTCTGTAGTTTAGATGCGCACATGTGTTAGCATTTTCATTGTCTTTACTCTTTTAAATGTTACCAGTTTATAAGCCGTTATGTAGTATGTTATTCTGTTAAAATACTCAACAATATGAATAAGCTTTGGAGCCATGGCATGCTTTGTAGGATCTGCTAATAAGATAGAACGGGCCTTTCTGTTTGCTTAGTAAATTGTAGCTATATAAATGGCTCTTCTCTCTTTACTTCTATTCTGTTTTCAGAAATTATTCTTTCCCGTCTGTGTGCATTAGCTGATTTCTGTATTAGTGATTGATAAACCTTGTATTTATATCTTATACGACGTGCACAAGGACACAAGCATTTACATGCACATGAACACGAGTTCCTTGCATTTTCTTCTGATGCTTTTAACGTTACTGGGCTTGGTAGTGGTGAGTGGTGACAGGGATTGGAACCCACCTGGGGATGCATTATTATGAGGTATTGTTAGGTTGGCTGTGCTAATTTTACATAGGCGAGTCCCCAACATTTAATTTCTTTTAGAGAAAGGTGAAATACGTAACGATCACCACGCATACCCAAAAGTTGGTACAAATTAGACGAGATGATGTATCAAAAATTTTCTTCAAAACATAAACACCTACTGGGAAAGGTGCTACATAATTCTAGATATCTTAGGCTACAATTGTTTTCTATGACTGACAATATTGTCAAGGTGTTTTGGCTTTCATATTGGAGCACTTAGGTACTTAAGCATTTCTTTCTTTTTTGAGTTTCTTCATATGTTCTTTGATAATTAGGTTGGTAATACTGGTGGAGTAAATAGTGAGGCTACAGCCAATATGATGCAAAAATTTTGGGATTCTGCCATGCAATTGGGGCCTACAGATGATGATGAGGAGACGAGGAGGTAAGAGCTTTTGCTTTGTGACATCATTATATGCTTCTGAAGTACTATTAATGAAATTTACTGTAATGTCAGTGAGGGATCCCAAAAATATCCATCTGAAAGCGGTGATACAGGGAGATCCTTTCCACCTTCATCAGGACAGCCTAATAGCTTTTCCTTCAAAATTGAAGACAAGAGAGGCAGGATGCACCGGTTTGTTTGTGGCAAGTATCAGTGATTCTTATTACATCCAGCGTCCCAATTGTAGATTCATAATTCTTTTGGTCGTGGCACCCAGAAGACGGGGGAAGTCTGACATCCTGTAACTATATTGGATTTTACTTCTTAATGCAGATACACGAAGTTTGACAGATCTTATCACTTGTATACTTCAGAGAGTGGGTGATGACATTGATCGCAACCATCTGCCTCAGATTTTGGTAATTATGAGATATTTTGCCATAATCTTTCTAGGGTTTAATGAATAGTCCCTTGGCTCCCCATGTTCTCCAACAATCAACTTTGACCATTGGTTTCTTAAAAATATATATCCTCGACTTTAGAAAGTTAAAAACCCATACATGTTGCAAGTAATAATAATCAGTTTCAACAACTTACATTTAAATCTATACTACTTTATTATTTAATGGGTAAGGAGCAATCAGAAAATCAAGATGGAAGAAAGGGAGTATGGTTTTATGGTTGCCTATGTCACTTACTATGTGTTTATTGTTTGCTGCACACTGCAGTATGAAGATGAAGATAGTGACAAAGTTGTGCTGGCTTCAGATAGCGATCTTGCTGCAGCTGTAGATCATGCTAGATTAGCTGGATGGAAGGTAATTTGTTCTTCATTTTCTGATTAAAGTATAACGTTTTATGTTATTTTTAATTAACTCCTTAAACATGGCCTGTCAATTTACCAGGTAGTTTTTTTGTTTGTTTTTATTTCCGGATCCTTGTACGAAATACAAATCCTTGCATGTTTTTTTTGGTATTAAGTGATAAAGGCTAAAAGATTCCGTAATTGCTTTGGAATTAAGTGTCTCAACTCTCAACAGTATCAAAAGTGATCGGTATTCCAAACCCTTCACTGATGACTCGTAGACTGAATTGTCCAAGACAATGATCAGCAGTATTACTATTTTCTAGGAACAAGAGTCCATGAAACAGATCAGGTAGAACACGTGTATCTAGTACCGTCAATTAATGTTTTGCCGTCTTGGATTAAGTAGAACACGTGTTGAGGAGCAGAAACTGCTTCCGGCCACAAAAAATCCATGCTCGACATCCTTCTTACTTTAGTTCGATTTTATTTAAGCAGAGAACAAATTTTCCAATCCTGCCATAGCTAGGGATATCTGACTGACAACATTTTTCATGATTACGGGCAACAGCATCCTCTTCTACGGTTCCACCGTTTGGAGCCTTTTTCTTGACCCGCCCTTGATGGAGTGGAAATTAGCCTACTGATGACTGTAGGCAAACCCCCTAGCACTTTGCTTGACTATTTACATCCTGAACTTGGAAAATATCATCCTTATAACCTCCTTTAGCTCATTTCTTGTTATAGGCTATGTAGGTTTTCATGGTCACCTCCCATTCTTCTCTAGAAAATGGTGTCATCATTAGAGGAAAGGAAAACAGCAGATGCGTCATACACACTCCCTCCACCTCGAACTGACTCTTTGTGGACAATTGCAATTAATGAGCAAGTTAACTAGGGATATAACCGATATGCATTACAATATTAGCATATGCTGGGAATAAGTAAAGAATAATCAAGTGAATTTATATTTATTAAGTAGCTCGAACAGTCATTCACAACAGACTAGAAGCTAAGGTTGTCTCTAGGGGACAGAGAGATCCTTATAGTTCATAAAGTTTCCATTTGAGCCTGCTAATGTTCAGTTCTCAATTTTACAAGTTCCGGTTAACAATTACCTTCTACACATAACCTTATCATTTTCTAAACTTAGATGTATGCTGGGATGGGAATAATAGATGGCACCAAAGGCAGTCGTCATCTTGCACATTACACGTCAATTAAGGACCTTCTTATACAAAAGAAAAGTGTTGTCTCACTTCATTACATGTTGATATGCTCATTGGGTGCATAACATGTCGAGAGGGTGGACCTGTCAAATTTAGGCATTTCATAGGGCTCCTTTCTTGCTAGGTGCATGTTTTGACTAGAATTTTATTTGCTTGTGAGCTGAGTTATGTTACTGTTCAGTAGCCAGCAGGAGTATTACCTTTTACTCCGTAATAATCCTGTTTGGGACAACCCAAACCCAGTCCATGGGTATGCTGCTCTCAGTTGACAAAATCAGAAAACTGTTTACTAAGGGTCTGTTCTCCCCAGCTTATTTCTGTTTATTTCAGCAAACTTCAACAAACTTCAGCAAACTTCAACAAAGTTAAATAAAGTTAAACAAAGTTCAATAAAGTTAAACAAACCAATATACAAACGAGTTATAAAAAATACTTGAACCAACAAGATTCAACAAAAATAAACAAAGTTCAACGAAGTTCAACAAAGTTAAATAAAGTTCAACAAAAATAAATTTTCAGTAATAAATATAAACGTTTTTCAGTTGGGGAGAACAGACCCTAAGTTATGAAATATTCTGTAGTATTATCATCTTGCAAATGACATATATGGACTGTTATTTTCGACAGGGCTTAAAACTACATTTAGATTACTCAAGATCACGTGGTCGTAGACGGGCTTCTGGGTCTGAGAGTCTGGATTATGCTCATACTGATGCATGGACAGCTGCGTATAGTACAGTAGCAGCTGGTGCTGCACTTGTTGCTGGATTGGGTGTACTTGCTTATTTGAGAAGAAATGGTTGATCATGAACTACAATCATATACAAGATCCGCATTTACTCAGAATGTAGACACAACAGGTTATCAGGGGCATGGAGGGAGATTTGGTTGGTTTTCATCTTATTTATGGGCATGTAGAGATATGTGCTCGCTGTTTGTTTTGTATAGATCGTACAAGGGAATCTCAATGTCAATTTTTGTTGGCTAATAATGCACTAGGGCATGTGTGACGCAACAATTTGTATTTACTTTCATGGAAGACTAATCTTCCATGAGCGGTTAGATTCTTTTTTCATAAGAATGACCGAGCTATCTTATGAGTTTTTTGGTAAGATAACTTTGGACAGGCGTTGTGCATTTAATTTGGAGTCTTGTTTATGATATTAGTAATATTGCCAGATACTGCAACGAAAATGATTTCAGTTGTTGGACAACACAATAGATATGGAAAATGTGATCCAACAGCTGTGGAGCTTGTACGTATTGTGTTTTGTTGATTTGTAAAGATGTTTCCTTTTCACCAACAGTGATGTCCACAAGAATTGTTGAACTACAGAAATTTCTGTTGTGCGATCGCCAGTGTGGTTACTGGTTACTAGTTCACAAACGAACTGCGTTTGAGCCGAAATACCAAAGAGTGGGTGATTATCCATACTGGCATCTGAAAACCCAGTTTGGGTAAACTAGGTCTGTTGTCCGAGATAGGTTGGGCTAAGTGAACGGCATTTGTGCCGACTCGAAATAGGAAGAAATCTGACTGGGAGTGCAGCCTGCAGTGGGTGAGACACTCAACTCTCAAGGATGCAGAAAGGAGAAAGTAGAATATAGGCTAGATGTGGTCTTGTGGAACAGAGATTTTCTAACGATTAGCATTGCATACTTGATACTAAGGAGTCAATTGCAGAAGGAATATGCAAAGAATATAGGCTAGACGTGGTCTTGTGGAACAGAGATTTTCTAACGATTAGCATTGCATACTTGATACTAAGGAGTCAATTGCAGAAGGAATATGCAAAGTGTACTGTATGTCTGTATTAATTAACAATCTTATGAAAGTTCAGTCAGTAGTCGTGTGATGTGCTTGTTGACACTTGACAGAAATAGACAATCTTTACTGTCAAAGGGTGGAATTATATGGAATGAAAACTACATTTGCTCACCCGCATCTTGCCTCCCTGTAGTGCTGATCACGTGCAAATAAGTTTTGGATGCAGTAATCTGTTTTTTTTTTTTTTTTGAGGAGGTGACCGCGTGCGCTTGGTTAGGTGATAGGGTAGACCAGGCAAGCAGGTCGGGTTTCAGTCGGGTTATTATCGCGTCTTTAGTAGTTTGGGTCGGTTGTTGGGTATTCATGTTTGGACAGATTTTGTTTTGTAAACTTCGGAGTCAGATAGTCTCGGATTCTGCTCATCAGCAAGTCGGGTTCGTGTCAATTTTTGGATGGGGTCAGATTTTGCTAGCTCCACCTAAATTTGTGTCTCTCTAACAATAGTGTTTTCTTCTTATCCTTTATATAAGTCCATCAAGGCCATAGCCGGATAGCCCCTTCCTCGCGCTCCTTTTTACCGGGCAAAATTATTCAATTGCGAATGCTTTTCACAAAGTAAAGCGGAGCCAAGGTAAAAAGCCAAAAAAGAAACAAAAGCAATGCATTTGGAATGGAGAGTAATAAAAAGAAGATGGAGACAAACCAATGCCAATGAAAGGATACGCACGGAAGTGCCCACTGCCACTTATCGTCTTTCGCAAGTTTTCTCTCTCTTCACGCTGAACGGGGAACATAAGGTTGACGAAAGAACCCAACCAAAGACGATATCACAATAATGAAAAAGAAAAACAAAGCAAACTGCACGAATTAAACAAACCAGTGGAGGTGGAGAAGAGGAAAAGCAAATTATATATACTAGGTACATGTCGCGCACACTCACAGGTCACAGCTACTTTCAGTTTCAGCTGAATCGCTGAAGTAATGCTAACAAATTTTCAATGGACTAATGAACTTTTTTTTTGCGGGACTAAGGAATTTAAATGGCAAGGAAGGTTGATTATGAGATTATTAGGAAAATTAGTTTGATATTGACACAAGTGTGAATGTATATTTTTCCATGACAAAATCCCAATAGACTTAATTCATTGATATTACCATAAACTTATATGAGACAGCCCTATACCATGAAACTGTTGCAAATATAAGATCATGTCACTATTTTTTTTTTTGGTTCACAACCAAGGGTATCCACAGTTGATCACGTCACTAATATGTACATGTTGTCAACTTTTTTCATTTATTAGTTTTTGACGGTATGCATATCAGCACACCACGTTGACAACTTCAAATTACTTAATGTAAATTGCAACTTAGATATATTTTTATAAAATATTTTTATTTTGGATTATTGGTGTTAAAAAAAAAAAAAAAACCTACCATGATTGTGTACATCTTCTCTAATGAAAGGCAACATGCATGTGATTACATGATTTGTATAACAAGTGGTCATTAAGCGCACTAGCGCAGTATTAGGTACATCTTCTGTTTTTTTAAACCCCGTTTACTAATATTTGACAAATTAGCATTATATCCCAAAATTTCCAGTTGAGTTCAGAGAAAAAAACACTTCTTATATATAAAAAATTTGGATTACCGTGATTGGATATATCTTCTCTAATAAAAGGCAACATGTGATTATATGAGTTTATAGTTTATATGACAAGTGGTCATCAAGTGCATTACTAAGGAACACTTTTGATTTATTAATTTAAACCCCGGCCTACTAATGTTTGGCAAATTAGCACTTTTAATTAAAGTTCATCATCATTCATACCCCTCAAAATCTGCAAAAGGGCCAACCGAATTTTAACTTATGGACCACATTTACCCCTAAAATAAAGCCACTCAAGATTTTTTAGTTAGCATCACTAGAAAACATGGACCCACATGTTCCACCAACACACTCCCTTCTCTCTCTCTCTCTCTCTCTCTCTCTCTCTCTCTCTCTCATCCCCAAGTCCGCTCGTCTTTTACTCAAGTCAGTTGCTAGTTACAAGTTTGCTGCTACTTCACAGTTCACAGTTCACAGTTCACAGTTCACACGAACCAGAATCTTCTTTTAATTCATTCTACAGTTTCAATATTTCAGCAAACTCTGTACAATATACCCAGTAAATCCAGTAACGGTAGATATCAAATCAACCCTCAAAAGGAATTTCACAAATCAATAATTTCAGATCCCCTCATTAATCCCATATACCCATTATTTATTTCCACTACCTTCCAAGTTCCAACTCAATCCCACATTTTATAATACAACCCAATATTCTTCTCTTCACAAAAAACTTAACACACCCATTTCCTAAAAAAAAACATGAAAACAAGATCACAAATTTCCTCCATTTTTCTCCTCTTCATTCTCTCACTTACCTCACAATGCCTATCCCAAACTCAAACCCAAACCCCAATCAAAACCGTTGTAGTACTAGTACTCGAAAATCGCTCCTTTGATCACCTTATAGGATGGATGAAAAAATCCATAAACCCATCAATAAATGGAGTGACCGGGACCGAATGCAACCGGGTCTCGACTCGAGACCCGAGTTCAAAATCAGTCTGCGTCACCAACGACGCGCAATACGTAGACCTGGACCCAGGCCACTCCTTCGAAGAAGTGGCCCATCAGTTGTTCGGGTCCGGGTCTACACCAACAATGACCGGCTTTTTAGAACAAGCCGTGTCATTGTCCCCTAATGTATCAGACACGGTCATGCGGGGTTTTAAGCCCGAAAATGTGCCCGTGTTTTAGGAATTTGCTGGTGAAGGAATTTGCTATTTTTTCGTAAAAAATAAGCGACTTTGTGCGTCGGTTTAAGGGACGCACATGCTCAAGAGCATATGCGTCGGTTGGTGAACCAACGCACAAAGGTTTTGTGCGTCGGTTGAGCAGAAGAACCGACGCACAAAGTCTGACTTTGTGCGTCGGTTGAGGTAAACAACCGACGCACATGCCTGTTATAGGCGACGGTTGTTTACTGACTTTGTGCGTCGGTTCTTCTGCTCAACCAACGCACAAAACCTTTGAGCGTTGGTTCACCAACCGACGCATATGCTCTTGAGCATGTGCGTCCCTTATATATGCGACGGTTCAAAACCGACGCATATTAGTGATTTGAACCATCGCACAAGGTACTTTGTGTACTAGTGTTGGAGTATTTGCTAATCGTTTACCCCTATTTATTCATTTTTGCCTTTTTTCCCCCTCTTCATCTTGATCTTATCTACTCCCCTATCAAATTCAATATAATTTCTAGAAGTTTGCACAAATTAGACCCATTAAGGAGATTATTTATAGCATCAAGAAGATTTATTTCAACTCAAAATCAATTAGCAATAGGTAAAGTAACTCCGATTCTCTAGTGATAAATATCTCAAAGCCTCTATTTTTACATCAATAATGTGAGACTTTACACTTAACAATATATTACTCCTTCCGTTTCACCAAGGTGTTTACGTTGCATTTTTCAAGGTCAAAGTTCACAAACTTTGACCATGAATTAGTGAAAAAATACAAAGATTTATAATATAAAAATATTATTGTTAGATTCATTTGAAAAAGTACTTTTTTGAAAAAGTATAATTTTATAATTTATATATGCATATAACTAAAACTTATGATTTATTTAAAGCAATAGTTTTAAAAATTATAATTTTATAATTTATATACATATAACTAAAAACTATGATTCACTTAAAACAACAGTTTTGAAAAATTATAATTTTATAAAATATATATATATGCATATAGCTATAATTATCTACAGTCAAATTATACATGGAGACCGTGAAAAAACAAATGTAAACATCTTCATGCAACAGAGAACTACTATCTAGCAAGCACAACGAGTACCTTAGAGAAGTTTTTGGTAAATCCAATAATCTGTTGGGGGGAAAATCGTAGAGGTCTCTCTCTGGCAATGTCGATTAGAAACCGTTCCATGGTTGCAGCTTCGACTTGTGAATCGGAGATAACTGGAAAATCTGGATCCATTGCGGCCTCATGCTGATTATATAGACCTTCTACGAAGTCTTTGATTTTCTCTTTCCGGTCACTATTCCTAACTTGTATTCCTTTTGCTATTAGGAAGCCGATGACTACAATTATCACTACCACTGCAGAATAAGGAAAGCCCAGCAACAAATTAATTAATTAAGCCTTGTTAATTAGTTCATAGTAAGCCTGCTAGTATAGCAATTAGGACGGCGAAGCTTATAATTACCTCTGATATATATTAATAAAGAATAGCCAAGCAATTAATTAACTAAACCCAGTTAATTCATAGTTAGCCAAGACGAAACATATATGAATTTAATTATAAAAAAAAAAAAGACACCATTTGATCGTTACCTGGAGCAACTATAGCAGCCACCATTATTGGATCAGTACCTGAAGCTAGCTAGCACTACTCACTGTATTAAGTGTGAAGGAGACCCAACGTTATCGTTCGCCAGCAAAGGCGAATGGCAATTACCAAATTAAATCTCTAATTTATGGTGTCAGAGAATGATACGGGATTTTTTTTTTTTTTTTTTGGAGGGGAGTCCATCAACATGGTAACTTGGTAAGTCAATGCAAATGAAACTGATTTGGAAAATTCTCACTGAGCCTAATAACACAATCCTTATGGCCTACACTCCTAACTAGTACACGCAGCTATGCGGACTCAATGAAATTATGTCTTGAAAAAAAAAATGAAACTAAGACTCATTTAAGAAAATAAAACTATTCGATTTTCAATTTTTTATAGTCACGACTTTATTTCTTCCGAGTATAGTTTTATAGGGTTTTACACAACTACCTAGACACGCGGGATCTAGACAATAATATGTGTAATATTAGGTGTGTGGTTTCACATAATTCAAAAGGATACATGTTGGCAGTGGAGGCATTTATTAGAAGTACCTTCTTTGTCTAAAAAAGGTATTAGTTGGCAAGTCGGTGATGGGACTAGCATTAAGTTAAGTGCCAAAGTGACAATTGGGCTTATCAGTCACCTCTCTTGAATAAATTTCATTCGTCAACCTGCTCTTATAATCAATTGTTTGATTTAGACACACAGGTTATTATTTTCAACATTAATGATGGTTGTTGGGATATCAATTTATTAGTTTGAGTTGTTCCTCAGAAATCAGAATATTATTCAAGCAACTAATTATAGGAATCCATATTTCATATAATTAAGTCTCCGATAATACTGAGGATTTTCTAGTGATGGCAGTTTTCCATCTATGTATGCAATATGGGTAGTACAAGGTACTGAAGATAAATATAAGAAGAAAAAAAATGTAATTTTAGTTGGATTTGAAATTTTAGACTACACAACAAGATAAAAATACTTCTTTGCAAATTATGCATAGATGGATTATCCAAAGCGTAGACTCCAATAAACGAAATTCTACGTTTGTAAGCATTTTTCTGAAGATAAGTTTCACTTATTTTTTGATTTCGCAACTTTTCCTAAGTGTAGAATGAAGTCCAAACTCTATTTGGATTTTGGAAAACAACGGAAAAAAAAGAAATGTTAGAGAAGCTCATGAGTACGTAACAGCAGGTGTTGTGTCAAGGTTCATCACAAGTGCAGGGAAGGAGGCAATTATGCTTGGCGCTGAAGAGTCTACTATTAAAAATTTTGTAATTATGGAATCTTCTCGCACTACCAGATCATTCGTGCATCACTAATGAACAATTTGTGGTTGTGGCCATAGCACAGACTCAGTTAAGATCCTCTTCAATTTGTGGTTGACACCCAACAGTTTTTCACAAAGGAACCATGCCAAGTCACAATGAAGAAAGACATGCTAGTCTATGGTCCGCGGTCCGCCTAATTACTTTGTATATTGTTGTTTGCTTTAAAGAGGTAGAGTGTGTCCCAAGTGGATTAGCATATATTATAGAGATTGTGTAATCTAGAGTTATCATAATACTAGGATTCCCTACCTATAAAATAGGGATCGATTACATCAATAATAATCAAGCATTCTATTATCTCACATGATATCAAAGCAGCTACTTTCCTGGTAGTCCGAAGATCGCTTCCGCTAAGCCGCCGGATGGCGACCTTTAACCATCCGGCGGACTACTCAAATTATTTTCTCACAAATTAGATAGTTTTTGTTCTTCTTGTTAAAATTATGCTAGAGTAGGGGATTATCACCCAAGTTTCCCATGGACATCCAGTTGCTCACCTCGGCCCTTACGGCCACAACTTTTACCCGCTGCCCAATCGCTTCTCCAACGCCAGCCACCAACGATGTCCATCACCGCCCTCTCTGCGTGATCTACCTCTGTGCCTCTGTGGCCCAATGCCCTCCCAACTCACTTCCTCACCGGTCTCCTATGTCCTCTCTCTGACCGCCACGCCACCCCCTATTGGCGCTCAGACGCTGTGTCCTTCTTAATCCTCACGACCCATCTCTATGTCTCCTCTAAATCTCTGTCTCTTCTAAATCTCTATCTCCCTGTTCTAGTCTCTCTCCTCTCAGTATATCTCAATCGCTTTGCTTATCCCTAACCTCCTGCCCAATCTCCTATCTCTCTCTATTTCTCCCTAATTCTCTCTCCTCTGAACCTCATGAGTCCCGGCCAAATTATTTCTTCCTCAACCTTGCAATTTATTCTGTTTGTTTAACAGTCCCACAAGTCCTATTCTTCTTCCTTCTCTTCTCCTGCTCCCCACCACGTGGGCCTGCTTTCTCCTTTTCCTTCTTTTAATTCTCACTCAACGAGCTCATTGATTGTTCATGCTTGGCGCCTTTCAAGATTTACATATGTCTACTCTAGTGTTTTTTAAATTATTTTTTTTGTAACTCCAATCGTAGATTTCGTTCATCTACCGCTACGATTGCGAGGGAGTGTTAGGGAATATCATTCTACTACTTTTAGGAATATTATTCTAGTACGGTTAGGAATATTATTCTAGATTAACATATATTATAGAGAGGGTGTAATCTAAAGTTTTCATAACACTAGGATTCCCTACTTATAAATAGGGATCGATTATATCAATAATAATTAAGCATTCTATTATATCACACCCAGCAGCTAGTGGGATCAATTACATGCAAATTGGGGAATAGGGACAAGAACTTGTGACAATCGACATCGTCTCCTAATATACATTGGGGTATGATGTTCTGTTGCTAATGTCAGTGACAATAACTTCTTCTGTGTGTTTCTGTTGAACTTTGTGTGGCGTTTTACTCAATTACACTGACTGATATCATTTGTGTGAAATTGCAGGCAAGGCCATTGGAAATTTGTTCATGTGTATGATCAATGCTTTCGGTAGCTACCATTGATACACGTGGGTAGAAGGCTAGACCATATGATGCTACTACATTTATCTGACCTTGTTTATTGTTTCGGGGGCTCAGCAATGTCGGTGGGTCCGTCTCGATAGGTTCCTCCACGTCACCTGCAAGACAGATTAGACTATCTTTGAGGGTGGGTAAGGAATTCCCCCTTTAATGGTGAAGTTAGATATCTTGGGGATAAGCAAGGTATGAGTAGGGTATATGACTATATGGTGTAGAGATGAGTTAGTTACCTTTGTGCTCTCCCTTGGTATTTATAGGCAAGTGTTGCTTGTCTCTAGGTCTGTTGGGTTGGGCCCCTTCACTTGCCATGTCTTGTTGGGCTTATGTTGTGTGGTCACATAGGGATCATTTACAGGCCCCCAATCATTAGTCCCCAAGTTTCAAGTCTGGCTGAAGCGGACAGGTTTAGGAACTTAAAGAAGACAGTGTGTCTTATTTGGGCTTATAGGGCCCACGCCGTATAGCCACATGGGTCATTTACAGACCCCCAATCATTTATTATCATTTGGCAGTTATGAAGCCAATTTTTTCTGATCATGTTCGGGTCGGGTTTGGCTCATTTTTATGCTTATTTTCGCGGGTTCAGGTCGGGTAATATCAATTGCCCCCGTTATGATGCATTTCTGTGTAAATTTTTAGTAGGCTTTCGAGCTGTTCAAGTTAACTTTTTGTCGATTTTTTCCACCAGGGCGGGTTCAAGCAAGGCCGTCCTTGAGCTATTAGGGGCCCTGTGCTAAAATAGAAAATTAGGCCTCGGGGGATAAAAGTGAAGGCCTCCTAAATAATCAATAGCATGTTTCACCGCACAGAAAAAAAAGGAAAAATAAAAGAGAAAGGTAACAATGTTATATGCTTAACTCAATTTATTTTTAAACGAAATTTCTTAAAAAAAAAAGTCATTTTATAAATATTTTTCCAAAAAAAGAGAAATATATATATATATATATATATATATATATATATATATATATATATATATATATATATATATATATATATATATATATACACACTACCCCATTGTTTAGTTTCAAAGCAAAAATTTAAAAAACAATTCAAATCATATGGTGATTTTGAGCAGATTCAAACTGGCTAACGCGGTAGGGCGCTAGCAAAGCAAAAGAAATTTAATGAAAATTTAAAAGCATTAGTTGATGGCAAGAAGAATTGAACTTAGGTAAAGTAGTAGAGTAGCATTCACTACAAAAAAAATGAAAAATAGCGGTAGAAAATAACCGACGCAAAGGGGCTAAATCCGCCGCTAATTGGGCTCAACGACGGGGTCGGCGGCGGATTGCATCCGCAGCCAAAACCCTCGACGCTAGCAAAGTTAGCGGCGGATTTTATTACGTCCGTAGCTGGAGTTAGCTGCGGATCCAAACTAATCCGCTGCTGAACCAAAAAAAAAATAAATTAAAAAGATAAATTATAGACGCGAGCAGCCCAGCCCAAATACGCACACGCGCAATCCCCACAGCACCAGCTCCACGTGCGCGGCCCAGCAAGCCTAGCACAGATTAAATCGCGCATCACGTCCGCGCGTGGCAAGGAGAGCTCCCACCAGCTCCTCTCTGACTTCCTTGTTACTATATTATGGGTTGTATATTACTTAACTTATATTACGCCCAGCTCAAAAAATAATATTAGCTACGGAATTAATCAATTCCGTAGCTAATTTAGCTACGGACTTGATTAATTCCGCAGCTAATATTTTCTTTTTTAAAAAAAAATTATATCAGCTGCGGAATTATTAATTTGCGCCACTAATTAGTGGAGGAAAAATAATTCCGCAGCTGATTTTGCTACGGAATAAATCTCGTCGCTAATTAGCTACGGAATTTAATTCCGTAGCTAATTTAGCCAAGGGAAAAAAATTAGTGGCTCAAATCCGCAGCTGAAATAAGTTTTTTTTGTAGTGATTCAAACCTTCAACCACCAAACCAAAGACCAAAGACCAAGTTATGTCACCTAGCCACAACAATTTATATATATAACAAAACTTTCTTTTGTTTTGGGCTCCCAATCATGTTGGGCCCTGTGCCGTCGCACATTTCGCACACCCTCATCTACGGCCCTAGGTTCAGGTTATCAAATTGTATCAAAATTTTAATTTTAACAGCTCAATGTATAGTGGATAAGTGCGGAAAGTATACAAGGGAGGGGATACACTTTTAGGAAGAGACAAGCAAAACTTAAATCAATTCGACTCTTATTCATTAGGGTTAGGGAAAAAAAAAAAAACAAAGGAAGAACAAAAACAAAATAAAAAGAGAAGAAGCAACTAGAATCTGAAACTCACACTAGGCACATACTCAAAACAAGTGCCAATCACACACCAACAATGACTTTGGTACACCAAACCTTTCCCAAATCCCACCCAGTGATAACTAAAATCTTATATAGTACAACTTTGTAAATAAAGCCTCAATGCCTCTTATTTAGGCAGATTCTGACAAATACATTGCAACAACCATTGTAACCAAAACCATTGCTTTCATAGAAATAAATGGATCAATTGGAAATTGGCCGTTGATCATACGTTTGAAGAGCTCCTGAAGGACCCAAGAGCCTTAACAAGGCCAGCTCTCAAGATGTATTGGTGGTAGATGGCGGCCCCGACGAATGGTCCGACCCAGAAAATCCACTAAAATGTTATACAAAAAAACAATTGAAATTAGAATTTCTTTGTAATAGTATGATTTTATGCCAAATGGTTTTATTTGGTGTTATGCAATATGGTAATAAAACGGTAAAAGTATTTTTTTTTTTGGTGGGAAAACGGTAAAAGTGTTTTTAAAGTTTTTGTGTTAACATACGTGGGCATCCCAGGCTTTGTAGTTGTTGCTGTAGGCCACCGCAGTGCCTAAACTACGAGCGGGGTTAATACCAATTCCGGTAATTGGGATGGTGGCCAAGTGAACCACGAACACGGCGAATCCAATCGGGAGAGGTGCCAATACCTTCAATTTGATAAACAATTCATGAATCATCCTTTGGTCCAAGAAAATCATATAGGAACAATAGTAATCGTAAGCCCAGGGCGTGTCTCACAGGGTGTCCAGAAAAATCGTAATCATTTTTATTTTCATTTTTATTTTATTTTTGTAAGTAACGCCTTTGCTTGAAAATAGGTGATATGTAGTCACTAGTGACTTGCATCATAAACAAGTTTCGTAGTTATATTTCCATTTGATCTTAAAAGCATATCTAGTTGCAATTACAAAAAGAAAATACTCGTACCAAATACCAAAGTGAAAAATACTATTTTACACTTTAATTTGCTCTAATACCCCCTTAATTATTACCCCCAACCAAACGGCCTCTAAATTAAAATTGTGTTTGCCAAATTAGAGTTTAGGTGAGAGAATGAAAACTTACGGGTACGTGAGAGTCCCTGGCACTGCGTTTTGCTGGAAATATAGGTGTATATTCAATCAATAAAACAGAAAGATCTTACTTGCAATATTTGTTGTGCCGTGGACAGACCACTGTCCTAAAAGACGATTTCGCCTAGCCCCAGTGCAACCTTCTAATGGCGGCCGTCCTCCAGGATTAACACAACTCCGATCACGGCGCGCACTCACAGTGAACGGATAGAGTAACAGTAGCGACTTGCTCAAACCAGAAACATTTTAGAGAGTTTTGTAAGAGTAGAAAATCGATGGAGAAAAGAGAGAGGATTTTTCTGTCCCCAAATCAGTTTTGCAAAGCTGATTTTATAGAAGAAAATTAGCTAGTAGTCTGAACCATCAATCCTGGAAAACGAAAATAAATCAGTTTTGAAAACAATTTCCGATGCAATTTAAATCAACTTTGTGTAAAAAAGATAATAACCCACGCCCTCGTCCGAGCCCGGCCCGCCCGGACCGACGGACCGTGGCGGCAGCGCGCGCGCGTGTGTGGTGGTCCATACTTTCCCCTTTTTTCTCTTATTCAAAGGCTTAAGGGAGACCCACATATATAAACCAAGTTACATTTTGTTTCCTCACCAATGTGGGACAAAAAGCCTTTTACAAAACAAGTTTACTTCACAACTTGAAGCTTTCATCCAACAATCCCCCACAAGGTTCAAATTTTGAAAACAATTTTAACAAGTTTGAGCAAGAATTAGAGTTCTATGCATAAGTGCTAATGTCTTGCGACTTGAATTAACACATAGTGTCATTAAGCTAAGGCTCACATCCTATCAAGTGACTTTCGTCTTGAACTCTATAGTGAGTTTGCAGGCCCGCTGCTTAAGACACACACTTCACTCAAAACGATACATGTTACTCTCCGAATATTAGGTGGCGCGTTATACTGGCCATACGCCCATGCCTGGATGCTCATAGGTGCTCTAGGGAGACGACCCCGTCTCTCCCATAGGAAGCGGCCAACTTCCACACCTAAGTAGGTGGATCCCATCAAGTGCGTGTTATCTCACGCCACCACACATATGTGGATATGGGTCCATTAAGATCCATTTGCTCAACCTTCACACATTGATAACAAGCACTACAACACTTTACAGGGATGGAAAAATAAAAGTAGTGCTCCTGAATTATTACTTATGTTAGCCTTTGAACTTTACAAATGAAAAGTAGGGATCCATGAGTACAATTCACTCAACGGGTCTCAATCCCATCCCCTTAGATGATTCCAAAATCATCTTTTTACAAAGGCCTTTCGTTAGCGGATCCACAAGATTCTTTTCGGACTTCACATAGTCTAGTGATATCACTCCAGTAGCCATCAGCTCTTTGACAACCTTGTGTCTTAGTCGAATGTGTCTCTTCTTTCCATTGTATGCACTATTCTTTGCAACTCCAATGGCAGCTTGAGAATCACAATGCATTGCAATCGACGGAGCTGGCTTCCCCCACAATGGGATATCTGAGAGCAGGTTTGTCAACCATTCTGCTTCACAGCCTGCCAATTCAAGAGCAATAAACTCAGATTCCATAGTAGACATAACAGTACAAGATTGCTTACATGATTTCCAAGATATAGCACCACCACCTAGTGTAAAAACATAACCACTAGTGGAGTTAATCTCATCATTACCATACACCCAATTGGCATAACTATATCCTTCCAACACAGCAGGGAACTTACTATAATATAGTCCCAAATCCATAGTACCTCTCAAATATTTAAGCAATCTTTTCAATGCATTCCAATGTTCATCATTAGGACTATGAGTGTATCTACTAAGTCTACTTACAGCATATGCAATATCAGGCCTTGTATAATTCATGAGAAACATCAAACTACCCATGATTTTTGCATACTCAGATTGACACACAAGATCACCTTTATTTTTCATCAAATGAACACTAGCATCATAAGGTGTTCTAACAGGAACAACATCAAACGAATCAAATTTTCTCAACATAGTGTGACTGATTTAAAAACATACCAAATGGAGTTCTTTTGATCTTAACTCCCAAAATAACATCAGCCTCACCCATGTCTTTCATATCAAATTTGGAACTCAGAAAATTTTTCGTTTTGTTCACAATTAGCAAATCAATGCCAAATAATAGCATGTCATCAACATACAAACAAATAATGACATAGCTATCACCATCACATTTAGAGTATACACATGCATCACCTTCACTTACTGCAAAACCAAACTCCTTGATAGTTTTGTCAAACTTTTCATTCCACTGTTTCGGAGCTTGTTTAAGTCCATACAATGATTTAACTAATTGCATACCTTGTTTTCCTGACCAGAAACACGAAAACCTTCAGGTTGTTCCATGTATATTTCCTCATCAAGATCACCATTCAAAAAGGCAGTTTTCACATCCATTTGATGCACAATTAAATCACGTATAGAAGCAAGTGCAATCAAAGCTCTAATAGTAGAAATTTTAGTAACAGGAGAATAAGTATCAAAGAAATCAATACCTTTCTTTTGAGTATTACCCATTACTACTATTCTAGCTTTGAATTTATCAATAGTACCATCAGGTTTCAGTTTCTTCTTGAAAATTCACTTGCTTCAGAGGCCTACACCCTCTAGGAAGGTCTGTCAATTCCCAAGTATGATTACTAAGGATTGATTGGAGTTCACTATCAATGGCCTCTTTCCAAAATACAGCATCAATGGATCTCATAGCATCATTATAACATTTGGGATCTTCTTCCAAAATAAATACAGAAATAAAACAATCATTCAACACATTTTCCTCAGTCAAGAAAGCAGTAATAAAGTCAGGACCAAAATCCTTTTCTTTTCTTACCCTTTTACTCATCCTCGTAGTCTCATCACATTTCTCAACTTGAGGTAAACTAGAGGAAGGAACATCAACATCACGTGCAACAATATCATTCTCATTATCAATATCACGTGCAACAACATTCCTTTACACACCTTATCATCCTTAGCATACTTAGTCTCATAATCAGTCTTAGCAGGTTCTTCAGAAGGAACAGACTTATCATCAAGCACATAACCAACATCAATTTGATCTAAATAAAAACGCATCCTAACAGCCCAACGCTTATAGTTTTTACCATCCAAAGCCTCAATCTTAAACATGTCAGGAATAACCATTCTAGTAGACATGATTGAATATACTAAATCGTCTTTTAGATTGTTGGAAATATAGGTATATATTCAATCAATAAAACAGAAAGATCTTACTTGCAACACTTGTTGTGCCATGGACAGACCACTGTCCTAAAAGACGATTTCGCCTAGCCCCGATGCAAGCTTCTAATGGCGGTCGTCCTCCAGGATTAACATAACTCCGATCACGGCGTGCACTCACAGTGAACGGATAGAGTAACAATAGCGACTTGCTCAAACCAGAAACATTTTAGAGAGTTTTGTAATAGTACAAATCGATGGAGAAAAGAGAGAGGATTTTTCTGTCCCCAAATCAGTTTTGCAAAGCTGATTTTATAGAAGAAAATTAGCTAGTAGTCTGAACCATCAATCCTGAAAAACGAAAATAATAATTGCTATTTTACATAGAAACCATGGACAATCAGCTTTGAAGATCAAAACAATTTCGTGAATGCCCAACACAATAAATGAGGGAAGACTTGCAATTTAAATAAACTTTGTGTTTAAAAAAAAATAGCATGACCCGCCCGAACGGACGGCGGCGGTGCGCGCATGTGGTGGTCCATACTTTTCCCTTTTCTCTTATTCAAAGTCTAATGGGAGACCCACATATATAAACCAAATTACATTTTGTTTCCTCACCAATGTGGGACAAAAAGCGTTTTACAAAACAAATTTACTTCACAACTTGAAGCTTTCATCCAACACGTTTTGGGTTAGTGGCAGAGAAAACGGTGTAGATAAGAACAAAAGTGCCAATAATCTCAGCAGCCAGCCCTATTCCCTTGCTGTAGCCGGCGGCTACCCAGGTGGCTCCACCACCGTAGTCCTCATAGTGTGCACTTTGGAAGGCCTTTCACCAGCCCAACACCGCAGATTGCACCCAAACATTGGGCTATCATGTACAGCAAGATCCGCATAAGTGATACCTTTCGGGCCAAGAACAACCCGAATGTCACTGCTGGGTTTATGTGTCCACCTACCCCATTTCATCATTTAACTTTGCAATTTTACAGATAAATCAAGTGAAAATAGCAAAATTAAATAAAATAAAGTTTAGTAGATGTCCTGTTGAGTTAACTAGTAAAATTGTTTAAAGTGTCGTATTCAAAACTAAAGCTTAATATTGTTACCAAAAAAACCTAAAGTTTAATATCCATCTGTATCAGTAATTCAGTATGTGTCCCTCAAGTCAAAGAAAAAAAAAATCATTTCAAATAAAAGATAGTTGACATTTATTTCATTTTTCATTTCTATTTTCTTTATTGTATAAAAAAGGATGATTTTCGAAGTTAAATTAAAGACGTACTCACATTTTACCGACTGTAACAACTAAACAATGTGACCTCATCATACATATAAGATTCTTAATAACATCTGGCTCTTTTTGTGTTGGGCATTCAATTTTAACTGGAATATACTTTTTTTTAGGGCCTACGGGAATATACTTGGGGTTCCATATCAATGGTGTTTCAGCTTTCCTAATTATCGCCAATTTGTTTACAACTTTCCTTCTAATCACATGTTAATATAACAATTTTAAATTGCAAAACTCCAAATTGCAGTGCAGCAGAATTGGAATAAACTAATCATCTTTTCTGATTCACTTACAGCTGTTACTCTAATCAATGATGGCAAGGAACAAAGAAATTACCTCACAAATTTTATTCAACAATGCAGGGACCTCATGTCACAAATTCAGCAGGTGAAGTTATGCCACCAGTACAGAGAAACTAACCAACTTGCAGACACTCTTGCAAAGGAGGCTGCAATGGATGCTGATTCTTATGCTAGTTTAGTTCTTAGTGATCAAATCAAAAACTCGTGTATTGCAGCTTTTTCAAATGATTGTAGCCAGGAAAGTCATGTTCCCACGCTACATTTAGGCCTTGTTCTCTTCAACGGAATGGTGCGGGATTGTGAAGAACGGAATGGAACGGATTGGAACAGAACGGAACGGTGCGGCGCGGCGCGAATAATTCAAAAAAATGTAAGACAAAATGAAGTACAGAATGCGGAACGGAACGGAATGGAATGGAACGGAACGGAATGCCGCATGGAATTGACGAAAAGAACAGGTCCTAACACTTCTTAATTACTAATGATGCAGACTTATTCTTAGAGATATGATATCGGGAAAATATTATGAGAATATATTTTTCCCATCTATTTAGGAAACAAGGTATATATGATATTATATGTTTAGGATATTGTACTAGTGATCTAACGTATTTAGAAAACTAGTATATTTAGGATATATTAATTGTGCTTGGAGAATAAGTTATTTTACTCTATAAATATGAGGTCTCCCCAAAATATTAAGATCAATTTTATGAGCCTATTATATTTTAACACTTGTCCAAAAAAAAAAAATTGCAAAACATTTTGATAGAAAAGTTACAAAACTAATTACTACCTTATTTCCTTCGAATCACAAATCAAATTAAAGTTATTACTACCATTTAATTGCTGCACTTAGTGACCCTTGTAACACATAACCATATAGATTTTATTAATGTACTCCAGTTTAACAGTTAACGGCTAGTAAAACTGCGGCTAAAAAAATAACTCACCAGAGATACCGGCGGTGCAGTAAACAAGGATGAAGATCGTGCCAGCAAAGGCCCAAGCAATCCCAAGCAACCCAACACCACCACACTCGTCAGACTGGCTCTTGTGCCCAATCACAGTCAAAACAGTGATGTACAAAAACAACAAAGTTGCAACAAATTAAACTCAGCAATCACAGCCCTATAGAACGACCATTTTGTCAGCTCTTCGGTGTCGAAAAGAGGTGACGGTGGTGGGTCTTGGTAGACCATGCACTGATTGTTCTATATTTATAGCAGAAGTTGTTGTTGGGCGTGTTCGTGAGACAAGAGCTCGGGACATTAAAAATGTTACCATTCAGGGAGTCAATTTATCAAAACCATCCATTAGAGGAGAATGAAATATCCCATGCATGCGAATTATTTATTTATTTATTTTTTTCTAGTCACGGTACAATAATACTAGTGATATTGGTATGTACACTATTAGGATATGGCGAAGCATATAATAATCACTACCACTGCAGATTAAGGAAAGCCCAGCAATAAATTAATTAAGCCTTGTTAATTTTGAGTAAGCCTGCTGCGCTAGTATAGCAATTAGGACGGCAAAACTTATAATTACCTCTGCATACATTTTTAAAGAATAGCTAAGCAATTAATTAACTAATTAAACCCTGTTAATTACTCGTACTAGTTAACCAAACGAAACAAATACTATGAATTTAATAATAATAATAATAAAAGACACCATTTGATCGTTACCTGGAGCAACTACATGAGACGCCATTTGATCGGTACCTGCGAAGCACTACTCACTGTAAGTGTGGAGGAGAGCCAACGTTATCATTTTCCAGCAAGCACGAGTGGCAATTACCAAATTAAATCTCTACGGGGCGTTTGGGAAGTGAGAATGGGATTATGAAACTATGAGGATGGGGATGGGATTTGAATTAAGGGGATAAGGAATTTGTATAGTTAATCCCACTACCCCATTTGTTATGTGGGTATTAGATTAGGGAATAGATTGGGGATAATAAAGTTAGTTTACCAAAATACCCTTAAATAAAAGAGGAGACAAAATGTGCAGTCATTTATAATGGGCATGATAGTATTTCGACTTTTAAAATCCTTATCCCTCATCCAATTACCAGCCCCCCTATGGGATTAAAAACGTGGGATAAGAGGCCTTTTTATCCCTATCCCCACTCCTTCTCTATTCCCCATCCCTGACACCAAACATGGGATTTTACAATCCTAATTTTCTAATCCCTATCCCCACCTCCTATTCCCACTAAACAAATGCCCCGCTAATTTATAGTGTCAGAATGATATGGGATTTTTCTTTTTCCTTTTTTCTTTGGAGGGGGATCCATTAACAAATTAACATGGTAACTTTTTTTTTGAGAGTGGAATAGGAAATTTTCATTAATAGAAAAGCCATACGGCATCTACAATCAAAATAATCATAAAATATACTAAATTAACAGTAACAACACAATTTTTGCTAACAAGACAATCGATAAAGACACCTCGGTGCGACTCCCAACATGCATAGTAACCATGTGCTTCCTTTGATGTATCTTCATCTTTGACGGAAGTGGAGATCGTCACCGCGAGCAATGCAATCACTTGCCTACAAAACTCTGTTTGATACCATCGATTGTATGTATATCCGGTCCCCAAATTCATATTGAATCTATAAAATAAAAATCGCACTATAGGCGAAAAGAGAATCCTATGAAAAGGAAGAAATGAAAAAACCAAAGAATTCCACAAAAGGAGAGAAATTTATTCCACCTAGAGCGAAAAAGGGTAGAAATTAGAGTCAAACTAGATGAAGAACATCAAATACAGGCCGGGAATGACCTAAATTGGTCCTCCCGGCCTGAAACTATGATGAAAGATGAGAGGAGGCAAAAGAGAAAAGTTAGGATTTTGAAAGGAGAGAAAAAATATTTCCTCAATGTTAGTATTGGTTTTCTTAACATGGTTACTTGGTCAGGCAATAAGTTTTTAAATTTTTTTTTTCACCCAAAAAAAAAAAAAATGGTGAAACTTATTTGGAAAATTTTCACTAAGCCTTTTAATGGCCTATACTACTAGTTAGGCTTTGTTTGATTCACCTTAATTTTACTTAAATTCAGTTCAGTTCAGTCCAATTCAGTTCAGTTCAGTTCATGTGTAACTTTATCACTCATATAACCGTTTATTCCGAAATAATTTCATGATGATAATTATGTCATCGGAAAGATCTCAAAACATACTTTCAAATGAGTCCAATATTGACTATGTTTGGACGAATTTTAAATGATTAACGGTCAAGTTTAAAAAATTAGTTCAGTTCAGTTCAGATCAGTTTTATCCAGGTGAATCAAACGGAGCCTTAGTCCACGCGGCTTTGCAAACTCAATAAAATTATGTTTTGAGAAAAATGAAACTAATTAAGACTAAGAAAATAAAACTATTCGAGTTTCAGTTTTTTATAGTCACAATTTTATTTTTCTTTAATTCTGAGTATAGTTTTATTTATACACCAGGGTCTAGCCAATAATTTGTGTAATACTAGGTGCGTGGTTTTGTATGATTCATAAAGATACATGTTGCCAGTGAAGACATTTATTAAAAGCACGCACCTTCTTTATTTAAGAAAGGTATTCGTTGGCAAGTTGGTGATGGGACTAATAATAAATTCTTGGAATGATAATCCATTGGTTGAGTTAGACACACAAGTGAGTATTTTCCACACTAATGATGGTTGTTGTGATGTCAATTTATTATCTTGAATTATTCATTAAAATATTATTTCTTTGGAAATTATGCATAGATGGAATACCCACAAAGCATAGATTCTTCAGAATGTGTTTTTAGCTAGTAAGCATTTTTCTGAAGATAAATTTTACTTATTTTTTTATTGCCATAATTTTTCGAAGTGTGGAATGAATGTTTGAGAAGCTCTTGATAACAGGTGTTGTGTCAAAGTTCATAAGTGCAGGGAAGGAGGCAGTTATGCTTGGCGCTGACGAGTCTACTATTGTGATTATGAAGTCTTCTCTCACTACCAGAACATCCGTGCATCATTGATCAATTTGTGGCCATATATAGTACAGACGTATAGTTTTAAATATTAATAAACTAAGTACCCAAAGTTGTATGCTTGAGTATACATATGTTTATAAGCAGTATTAAAACTATTTTTTTTATTATTAAATAATCATAACTACTATAATAGGGGGCCATAGTAGTAGCTTGTCTTATATGGTGTATGCTCCCAGTTCCACAATTTGCGAATCCTTAAGCTTTGGCAATTCCATGGAATGAGTACGTAGAAGAGATTGGTCACTAGTCCCCATTGATGTTGATCCGTTTGACGTATTATTATTCTCAAGATCCAAGAGCAAATCATGTTGAAGATACTCAAATGGATTTGGAGGTGTATCAATCTCAACTCCTCCCTCCAACATCTTAACCACAGTGGTCATCATTGGCCTAGCCTTAGGCAATTTTTGGACACACCAAAGAGCCACCATGACCATCCGTTTAGCCATTTCTCTCTCGTTCTCTTCAACACCACAAATAGTGAGCATCTCCGATAACTCATCCTTCTTGAACTTATCGTATGTCCATTTTGGGAGCCACTCTTGGCTACAACCACTGAGATTGGGATCATGGCTTTTTCGTCTCCCAACAATCTCGAAAAGAAGTATTCCAAAGCTATAAACATCACATTTATGGGTAACTTGATACGGTGTCCACAATTCAGGGTCTGCGTACCCAGGTGTACCCCTGAAAGCCGATAGGCTAACATGAGAACTATCTTGATTACAAAGCATTGTTAGACCAAAATCAGCAACCTTTGGTTTCAAATTCACATCAAGAAGCACACTTCCAGGTTTGATATCATAGTGAATAATTTTTTGCTGGCACTCCTCATGCAGATATGCAATTCCCTTAGCCGTTCCTACAGCAATTTCGTGTAGTTTCTCCCAATTGATAGACCATTTGAGCTGCTCAGTGAACAATAGCTTATCAAGTGATCCAAACTCCACAAACTCGTAGACTAGAGCTTTCATGTTGCTGTGGAAACAAAAGCCATAGAGCCTAACTAGATGTATATGATATGTTCTCCCTATGGTGCTAACTTCCGCCATGAAATAGTTATATTTTTCACTTGATAGTTATATTTTTCTTCGAGGAATGTCTCATTGGTTTCACACAGCAGCATGGACTCGGGGTTTAGGCAATAAGAATTGCTACACTTCATTTGTTCCCAATACATGTACATATCTAGGTGAAAATAATGAAATGCATTGTGAAATTTGAATATTATTTCTATAAGTTTCAACAAATTGGACCCATTATGAAATTCCAATCTAAAACTCATTAGCAATTATAATTATCTCAAGATTCTCTTTTTACATCAGATATACGAATGTAAACATCTCCATAAAACGGAAGGAGTATCTAGTAAGCACAAAGAGTACCTTAGAGAAGTTTTTGGTAAACCCAGTAAGCTGATGAGGATGTTTACATTAGAGCTTCATAATCGTGTATGAGCTGATTCCGGTTTAGATCTAAGGTACTCTTAGAGCTTAGAGCTTAGAGCACAAAGAGCTTACTGGGTTACTAAATTGCTATCTAGTAAGCACAAAGAGTACCTTAGAGCTTCATAATCCGGATCTAAACCAGCCTCATACTGATTATATAGACCTTCTACGAAGTTTTTGATTTTCTTTTTCCGCTCGCAGCACCGGAATACTATCTGGTCGCAGCACCGGAATACTAGTGCTATTGGTATTAGGATGGCGAAGCATATAATTATCACTACCACTGCAGATCAGCAATAAATTAATTAAGCTTAGCTTGTTAGTTCATAGTAGCCTGCTAGTAGAGCAATTAGAATGGGGAAGCTTATAGTTTTTTTGTTTTTTTTTTTGTTTTGGAGGTGGGGGGCATGATGAGGATTTGAGCCCGGGGCATGCCCACAGGAATAGGAGGCCTGCACCAGGTCCTCTCACCTCGAAGCTTATAGTAATCTCTGCGTATTGAGAAACAACAAGTTTTGAGATCCGGGTAATACCCCGGATTAGTCTTTTATTTAGGTGTTATTGTCTCTATTTTTTCCTAAGATTTAGAATAGGGCAATACGTTTAGCTTTTTTGGTGAATTGAAATAAAGATGAAGTCGGATTTCTCTCAAATAAATCAAGAAGTGGTTTTAGAAGTTGGGTTATAATTGGACTTCTCATACTGACACCACTACTAAGCATGTAATGATCTTGTATTCTATAAAATTTTTATGTTGTAGTTCTCAAAGTGAACTCAATACTAATTATGTACATATCTTGAATTCTATCCCTTCTTTTTTTTTTTTTTTTAATGTTGTAGTTCACTATGAAGGCATTTGCAGGTAAAAATAGGTTAAACACAAATAATTGCTTTTTTTTTTTTCTATTTGTGAACTTGAAAACATTTCATTTCACGTACCATTATTTATGATACTCAATTAACATAGAACAAATATGGTAATTAAAAATATTAAAAATATGACTATTATTTGACGTGTCTTTATTCCTTACATTCCACCAAACTTTTCTTAAAAGTAATAAAAAAAATTCTACTGAATATAATAAGGTCAAATATAGGACATCTATCTATATCTCATTTTAAAATATTTTCTGATTCAAATCCCATGAAGTAAGAATTATAATTTTTCAAGTTGCATTACAAAAGTTTTTATTTTATAATTTGAGCAATATGCTAATACGTTCGTAATTATATTATGTTGTATTAATTAGTCAATTAATAATGATGCATTAATGTGTGGCCCACTTGCATGAGATGACGTGGCGACTTATATGTCAACTCTACGCGAATATGGTTGCTTACATGGCATTCCATGTGTCTTTTTCACAACACACTTCCAAGACCGCACTGTGTTTTAATATTAAGTAAGATAGCCAAGCAATAAATTAACTAAAAGCATTTTTAATTCATACTAGACCAAAACGAAACTTTTACCGTAGGATTGTAGGAACGAAGCTTTAGCATGTCTTGTGTGGACTTAGTCCACGGTAGACCAAGGAACACTAGTGTAAGTTTTTTGGGATATGAATGGCATTTTTCATAAGAGTTAGTCTCTTAGTCCACCATGGACTAAGTCCACACAACTTTTTGCAACCTCGTGTGGTTATAGGAAGCACCATTTGATCGTTACCTGTGGGCCTGTGGGCTGTGGCTATGGGATTTTCATTTTTCATTTTTTTTGGGAGGGGATCCATTAACAAGGTAACTTGGCAAGGTAATGCAAATAAAACTTATTTTGAAAAATCCTCCCTAAAACTAATAATACAATTTTTATTGTCTAGATTTCGATTCCACGCAGTTACGTAGACTTAAAGAAATTAGGCCTTGAAAAAAAAAATGAAACTAGGACTTTAAAAAAAACCCCAAAAATAAACTATGACTAAGATATCAAAACTATTTGAGTTTCATTTTTTTATAGTCACAGTTTTATTTTCTTCCAAATATAGTTTTATTGGGTTTATAAAGTTACCTATACACTCGGTGTGACGGTATCTAAACAATAATTTGTGGCTCTGTTCTCAAAATATATTCAGTTTAATACTTTAATTTAATATATATCTAACTTTATCACTCAGATAACTTTTTATTTCTAAATAAATTCATCAACATACCTATGTCATTGGAATATTTTTAAAATATACTTTTAAATTAAATGAGTTCAATATTAAATATGTTTATATGAGTTTTATGAGATAGTTAATGTTCAATTTTTTCCAACTAAAAAGAAGGATCCTCGATGTTTCGCATCATTGAATGGAATACATGTTGACAGTTGTGGCATTTATTAGAAGTTCATTCTTTGTTTCAGAAATGTTTCGTTGGCAAGTTGGGGGATCATGATACACATACACTAAGGATATGTTGCAAAATATACATAAATAATTTTAGCCCTTCATTTGTCTCTAATTAAGAATATTATTTTAAAGCTTGTGGAGGAAAATTAGGAGGTTTTGGAGGGAAAATAAGAGGCCAGAGGAGGGAAAAAATATGAGGTTTGGAGCCAAAAAAAAAGGAATGAGAGAGAAAACAGAAAGGAAATTAAAAAAACGAGCTCCATTGTTTCCGGTCATCTCCAACTTCTCCGATTACTCTCCGGCGACATCCCGGCGAAAAGCGAATTTTTCGGCGAAAGAGGAGCCCAGTTGTTATCGACTTATTCATACGATAATACTTTTCTACCCATATTTTTCGGCAAAACTTTACACCATTTTTTCTGATTAATTTTCCTGCGAAGAGTGTCTGTCCGTTTTTTGTTGTGGTTGTTTTTCTTCTCTTGTTTATCGAAGAGTTTTATTTCGTATGACAATCAAAACAGGTGGTTAATGTATATATTGGTAGCAAAATAATTTTCATTTGCGAACCTATAAATATCGTAGATGGTAGCAATTTTAGTTTGTACTTGTATTTAGATCAGTAAAGTTCATGGTAGCAAAATGCTTCCTTGATTGCAAAATTAGTTAGTACTTAAATTTTTCGTTAGTGAAGACTTTGGTAGCAAAATTACATGTTTTCAAGTTAATACATGACCGCAAGTCCGCAAGCTCACCGGGAAAAAAAAAAAAAAAAAAAAAAAAAAAAAAAAATTCTCGGTTCTATCGGTACACATTGAAACATGAATATTTATAAGTGTCTAATTAACTAGGAAATTCTATTCACTGATTTTAGAAATTTCTAATCTTCGCCGGAAAATAAGTTCGACGTTTTAATGTCACCGGAAAAATAATTGAAGGGGTTGTGCCGATTGGGGAGAGAGAGAGAGAGAGAGAGAGAGAGAGAGAGAGAGAGAGAGAGAGAGAGAGAGAGAGAGAGAGAGGGCGGGTGAGTACCGTTGCAAAGTCGCCGGAAAATTGGAAGGGGAGGGGGAGAGTTATCTGATTTTCTAATTTCTAAAATAAATATTAATTAAATTTCTTAGTATTAAATGTTTGTTTCAAATAGGATTTGAAATTTTCATTTGAAAAAGATTCTTCCTCATATTTAATAGGATTCACTCAATATTTAAAGAAGTTGCCAAGTGTAAGGTTAGGATGATTTGTGTATATCTCACTTTATACACTTAGTGTACATATAGCCTTCTCTAGATGGGGGGGGGGCTAACATTAAATTTTGGAGTAATAATTGGGCTTATCAGTCACCTCTCTTTCATAATTTTCATTCGTCAACCTTTGATAATCCCTTGTTTGATTAAGACACCCAGTTTAGGATTTTTTTATTACTAATGATGATTGTTAGGATGTGAAATTATTAGCTTGAGTTGTTCCTCAGAATATTTTTCAAGTAATTAAAGGAATCCCATAGTCCTTAAGTTCTCGATCAGTACGTATTACTGGGGATTTTTGAGTAATGGAACTTTTTCTTTAATGTATACAACATGGTTAGCACAAGGTATTGAAGATAACTATATAAGAAATCTTAAAGTGAGGCCTCTCATACAAGCATGATTTCATGACAACGTCATGCTTGTATATAGAGGTAGCATCACCTTAAAGCGGTATTAAAAATATCAACAAGTCTTGTGTAAAATATTACCATTGAGAGAGACAATTTAGCACTTATCAAAACCATTAGAGGAGAATAAAATATCCCATACGAAGTTTTTGATTTTTTTTTTTCCCGGTCGCTGTACAATAATAATGATATCGGTATGTATTAGGAATTTAGGATGGCGAAGCATATAATAATCACTACCACTGCAGATTAAGGAAAGCCCAACAATAAATTAATTAAGCCTTGTTATTAATTTATAGTAAGCCTGCTGCGCTAGTATAGCAATTAGGATGGCAAAGCTTATAATTACCTCTGCATACATTATTAAAGAATAGCCAAGTAATAAATAACTTTGATGCCGCCTTATATGAGTTTTTGTGATAAACTAACTAAACGCGGTTAATTCATAGTTAACCAAAACGAAATAAACATGACGTTAATAATAATAATAATAAAGACGCCATTTGATCGTTACCTGGAGCAACTATATGAGACGCCATTTGATCGGTACCTGAAGCACTACTCACTGTAAGTGTGGAGGAGAGCCAACGTTATCTTTCTCCAGCAAACACGAGTGCGTGGCAATTACCAAATTAAATCTCTAATTTATAGTGTCAGAATGATATGGGATTTTCTTTTTCTTTTTTTTTTCTTTTTCTTTTTCTTTTTCGAGGGGGTCCATTAATATGGTAACTTGAATTGGTAAGTCAATGCAACATACATCAATTCTATCCTAATCTCGGGTCAGCTAATATTGTGTGCACTTAGTCCACCGTGGACCAAGTATATTTAAGGGGTGACTACAGGTGAAGTAGAGGGTAACTTCATTATCATAGGGGTAGCTCCAGGTGAAGTAGAGGGTGGCTCCACTATTAGATAGGTGGCACCAAGGGGGTTGGCTCCAATAGAAGTAGCGGGTGGCTCCAGGTGAAGTATGGGGTGACATTTAAACCATTACTCCACCATGGACTAAGTCCACACAAGTTTTTGTAATATCGGGTATATGTACTACCAAGCCTATGAACATGTGTTTTTAGGCTCAGTTAAGCATAAAACTCAAAAAAATAATAAGAGGGAGTACATACACTCAATACCACATAAACATTTACGACAAATCTTATGACCTATACTCCTAGCTAGTCCACGCAACTATGCGAATTTAATGAAATTATGTCTCAAAAAAAATGAAACTAGGACTTAAAAAATAAACCTAAAATGAAATTATAACTAAGAAAATAAAACTATCACTACAAAAAGATCAAAAAATAATTGCGGAAATTAGTTGCGGAAATTAATCCGCAGCTAAATAGCGGCGAAAATTAAAATACCGCCGCTAATTAATTGCGGATATTAATTTCCCGCCGCTAATTAGCGACAGATATTAATCTCCCGCCGCTGTCGCTAATTAGTGGCGGAAGTTAACAATCCGCAGCAAAAGTAAATTTAAAAAAAAAAAACTAAAAATTAGCGACGAAATTAGTTAATTTCGCAGCTAAAGTCAATTTTTGAGCTGTGCAAAACATGACTTAAATATAATGCATATCATTATATGTTAAGAAATACATGAGTGGAGCGTTGGTTGGAAGCTTGTTAGCCAGGGATGAGGTTTGGGTTTGAATCTTAGCACAAGCAATAAGGCTTGAATTAATTCTGCTTCGCGTGTGGGTTGGCTAGGCCACGCGCGTGCTGGTTGGTGAAGGTCTCATGGGCTTGTGGCGTCGGATTTCTCTTTTTTTTTCTTTTTTTTTTAAAAATTTTGCTCAGTTGTGGAATTAATTTAATCCGCAGCGCCAGCGTCGAGGAAAATGGCTGCGGACGTAATCCGCTGCTAACCCCGCCACCGACCGTTTTTAGCTGCAGTTTTCGCCTAATAGCGGCGGTATTTTTCTGCAGCTATTTTTCATTTTTTTTTGTAGTGTATTCGAGTTTCGTTTTTTAATAGTCACGCTTTTATTTTCTTCTGAGTATAGTTTTAATGGCTTTCACATAGCTACCTAGACACCCGGGGTCTAAATGACAATTGGAGGCATTTATTAGAAGTACCTTTTTTGCTTAAGAAAGGTATTCGTTGGATAGTCGGTGATGGGACTAACATTAAGGTCTTGGAGTGATAATTGGGCTTATCAGTCACCTCTTGTTGATAAATTTAATTCGTCAACCTCTGATAATCCATTGGTTGATTTAGACACACATATTAGTATTTTCAACACAAATAAAGTAATAATGGTTGTTGAAATGTTAATTTATTAACTAGAGTTGCTCCTCAGAATATAATGCAAGCAATTAAAGGAATCCATATTCCATATAAAGGTAGTTTCCGATAAGTATTATTGGGGGTTTTTGAGTAATGACCGACTGACGGGTAGGCATATAGCATAAGATATTGAAGATAAATATAAGAAGAAGAAAAAAAATGATCTTAGTCGAATTTGAAGTTTTAATCTACACAAGATAAAAATATTTCTTTGAAAATTATGCACAGATGAATTACCCATAAAGTATAGACCCCAACATACGAAAGTCTGTGTACTTCAGAACGTGTTTTCTGTAAGCATTTTACCGAAAATAAATTTCACTTATATTTTAATTGCCATAATTTTCCCACGTGTGAAACGAAGTCCAAATTTTATTTGGATTTTGGAAAACGGCCAACAAAATGAATGTTAGATAAGCTCATGAGTACATAACAGGTGTTGTGTCAAGGTTCATAAGTGCCTGGAAGGAGGCAGTTATGCTTGGCGCTGATGAGTCTACTACTGTTAAAATGAAATATCTTGTCACTACCTGATCATCCGTCCATCACTAATGAATAATTTGTGGTTGTGGCCATAGTACAGACTACAGTATTAACAAAGTAGCCAAAGTAATTTGACTAATTAATCATCCAACCATTTAAATTTTGGTGTTTAATTGCTAGCTTTTTCATTGACTTTTGGACCAAATAAGTTACATTTCAGTGCGATGCACGGTTTGTGTATTTATAACAACTAAAATATTTTTGTTGTACAAACTTGAAACACTTTTCCGCCTATTTCACATCTTGCTACGAAATTTCTAATATGTGAACCTTTCTATACTCAAATCAACTTTCTTATTTTCCTGTTTATTTCTAATTGCATGCCCCGCGTGATGCACTATTTTATATAAAAATATTTTGTTCCAAATAAAAACATTTCCTAATAGACATATGGTGCTAATAGAAGATACATGCACCTATACTAATAGTACTAATTGAAGATACATGCACTTACACTATGACATTAAGATGAGAACTAAATAGTACAAATAGAAGTACATGCACATATACTATTTGATGACGGCTATGTTTGGCACACAGCTTTTGGGGGCTTTTGAGGGAGCTTCAGCTTTTGGGGCGAGTAAAAGCTTTCAAAAGCTTTGTTTGGATGACCTATCTTTTGCAAGAGCTTCAACTTTTGAGGTGGGGTCAAAAGCTCCAATTCTGAACGCTACTCTAACAAGCGTTCAAACCCAAAGCTACAGCTCCTATAAGACAATTTACTATTTTACCCTTACCTAACCACAAAATTACATCCCTTGTCCCATTTGTATATACCCTTTCCCTCCCCTTTTACTGTTCATTCATCGTTCTTCCCCTTTTTTTGTTTTTTATTTTGACGCTCTCTCACCCTACCCTCACGGTTACTCCTTTCCCTCTCCCTGCTCCAATTACTCGACCATCATACCGTCCGCCACCACTCGGTCTTTGGTCTCCGACCATCGCTGCCGCTGATCGCCGCCCCCCTGTCTTCATCTCGGGTGAGTTTTCTTTTTCCCAATTTCGTTTGCTTTTCTTGGGAATTTCTATATGAATTGCATTGGTTGTATATGAATTTTATTAATTTGTATGTTAATTTCGTTTCTTTGTATAGTATTTTTGTTTATTTGTATATGATTTCCACCCTTTTTTTTGTTTTCGTTTGCTTTGCTTTGTAATTTTTTTTTTTTTTTCCAATCATCTACTTATTGAATTCCCACTCTGTTTTTAATTGTCTATGATTTTGGTTGTTGGAATTACTACTCTTGTAAAGATATAACTAGTTTACTATGATGATGAGTATTTGAGGGTAGCTCTGTTTTTAACATATATACAATAATTGCTGATCAATGATGCTTTAATTGTTTTAATGGTTTAATACTTGTAAATTGTAATTGTTTTGCATGCATATATTGATTCTTTTTCACAGTTAGGAAAGTTTCTGGTTCCTAGCTTAGTGTAGTTTGGAGGTATGTCATCAACTCATCAAAGAGGACCAAGAATGGCTTAGTGTGCGTATACAATGGCTTTAGTACACTAAGCTAATTCAACACATGAACACCTTTTGGAACATGTAAAGATGAAAGAGGGTACAGTAATATTGACAAAGGTAATGCAAGTTGAACACAGTATTCTTATAGGAACTTAAGCATTCAAAATGATCAGTGCGTGGGAATTTATAAACAGTAAGTGTGTGATGTGTCCATGAATCAGTGGGAAAGTTGGTGTTTAGTAAACGAGTTTCACTACTGTTGGATGTTTGTGATAGATAATGTAATTAGAATAATTCATTTGTAATTATTTAGCTTGTATATTTAGGCTTAGGCCTAGTTATTTGTATTAGGGTTAAGGGCCCTATCTTTATGTACAGTATATATTTTTAATGATACAGAGGTAATCCTCACGGAAAACTAACCTATTCTCATATTCTGACACGGTATCAGAGCCTTTGTGCTCTAAACCCTAAACCTACTCAAAACAGCCGTGCAACCACCGTGCAGGAGCCGTCCGCCGCCCTTTGCCGCCGACCGCGCCACCGTCCTGCCGCTGATCTTGGGTGTCGGGCCCACTTGTTCCCCCGACTTCCGCTGCCTCCCTCTCGGCCTAGCCGAGCCTCCCTCCTCCTCACGGTAACTTTCGTCCCTTCCCCCTCTCTTTTACCATGGCCGGAGATGCTCCCCCTCCCCGGCCACCTCCCCCACCTCCTCCACCTCCTCCACCTCCTCCTGCTCCCGTCCCCCTTGCTTATGCTATAAATAATATTAAAACCTACATCCCCCTCACTCTTGATTTGAATGAATTGAATTATGATGCATGGAGGGAATTGTTTGAAACCCTTTGTTTGACCTTTGGTGTTCTCGGGTATATTGATGGAAACTCTGTTGCCTCGGGTGAGACTGATATAGATTGGTAACATATGGATGGTATTATTAAGTTGTGGATTTATGGAACTATTACTAGACCTTTGCTTCAAATGATTTTGAAACCTAAAGTCACTGCCAGAATTTTGTGGGTCACTCTTAAACAATTATTTCGTGATAATAAGGAGGGTAGGGCAATGCAAATTGAAAATGAACTCCGTAACATTAGTATGGGTGATATGTCTGTTCATGATTACTGTCATCGTATTAAAACCCTATCTGATTTGCTTGCTAATATTGAGAACCCAGTGCCCGAACGCCAACTTGTTATACACACAATTAATGACTTGTCCCCAAAATTTGAGAACATCCGTAACATCATTCAACACCACAAACCATTCCCTACCCTACTCCAAGCCCGATCCATGCTCCTACTCGAGGAACAACGCTTGGATAAGCAACCCACCGTCCTACCCACTCACCATGACCATCCCTACGCCCCTATGATTTTTTATTCACAACCTCATCACAACCCGACCGCCTACTATGCCACACCACCACCACCATCCTCCTACCCCACGGCCCCTCCACCGTATCTCCTGCCATACCCAACCCCACCACCACCCGCCCCCTCCCCTCCCCTCCTCCCACCACCTGTCACTGCCCATCCCAGCCCTGACCAACAGCCTGCCCCGCCCGTCAATCAGCAGCGCCACGGCCGCAACAACCGTGGCAACCGCGGCAAGGGCGGCAGCAAGCCTACCGCTTCGGCTGCTGCCGCGACTCCTGCAGCACCGGCTCCGACAGCGTGGCCGGTGGCGTACTGGGCTCCACAGTTCGCTTTGCCGGGAGGGTGGCCGCCCGTGCCGCCGACCCTCCCCGCGCCTCAGTCAGCCGCTTCACCATCTGCCAGTGGGTCGGGCATCCCTGGCCCCGCTCCTGGTCACCCACCTTCCTCGGCCAATGTCGCGCAGGTGGGCTCCTATGGCCCTGTCAGCCCGGTGCCTCCTATGTGGGCCTGGTTCGCGGCAGCCCAACCCGCCAATCAGGCCGCCCCAGCGGAACTCACCACTTCTCTACCGCAGGTATTTAATGCTTTGACTTTGCAGGATCCCGGCAATGCCGGATGGTACATGGACACCGGTGCTACCGCCCACTTGACGTCCCAGCCAGGTAACTTGAGTAATGTTTTTAATTCGAGCTTTACTAATTCAGTTACTGTTGGTGATGGTAATATGATTCCTGTGACATGCATGGGCCATTACCATATCCCTTCCCAATCCCGACCTCTTCACCTCAAAAATATCTGTGTCGCCCCTCACATTGTTAAAAACCTTGTGTCAGTTCATCGTTTTTCGGTTGATAATCTTGTCTCTGTCGAGTTTGACCCGTATGGTTTTTCTGTGAAGGACTATCTGACGAAGAACCATCTCCTTCGGTGTGATAGCACGGGCGATCTTTATCCAGTCACCTCCACCTCCACATCATCATCACCTTCCGCCTTCCTCACCAGTAGCACCACCACTTGGCATCAACGTCTGGGGCACCACGGGACATCTATTTTACAGTCTTTAGTTTCAAATGGATTTATTGAGTGTAATAAGGACAAAGTCTCCTCTCTTTGCCACGCGTGTCAGTTAGGCAAGCATGTTAGGCTGCCTTTCTATAAGGCTGTGTCTGTGGTCAATTCTCCTTTTGACATTGTGCACTCGGATGTTTGGACTTCCCCCATTCCCAGTATTAGCGGTATCCGCTATTATGTTATTTTCTTAGACCACTACTCTCAATTTCTTTGGGTTTATCCTTTACGTCGTAAGAGCGATGCTTTCTCTAAATTTCTCCATTTTCGTGCTTATTTGCGTACTCAATTTGAGTGTGAAATTAAAGCTTTTCAATGTGACCACGGGGGTGAATTTGATAATACTCCTCTCCATAACTTATTTGCCTCTCATGGGATGGTTGTTCGTTTTTCTTGTCCTCGTACCTCACAACAAAATGGGAAATCCGAACGAATGATTAGGACCATTAACAACATTGTTCGCACTCTCCTCTTTCAGGCTCACATTCCTGAGACCTACTGGGTGGAAGCCCTTCATATGGCTGCTCATCTTCTCAACCTCCTTCCCTCTACCACCATCTCCAACCAAACACCCTTAACTCGCCTCTTCCACAAAACACCATCCTATTCCCACCTTCGAGTTTTTGAATTCCTATGCTATCCGAACCTCTCCCCTTCGGCCCCTCACAAATTAGCCCGCCGCTCCACTCCATGTGTGTTTCTCGGGTATCCGGCCAATCATAGGGGGTATAGATGTCTTGACCTCGCTAGTCGAAAAATCATCATTTCCCGTCATGTGGTGTTTGACTAGTCGTCTTTCCCTTTCTCCTCTTTCTCTCCCTCTCCCTCCACTTCCTATGACTTCCTCCATGATACTGACTCCCCGTCCCCTCTCTCCTACTACCTCCTCGACGCGCCCTGGGCTGCCACTCTTGGCACCCCAACACCTCGGTCGTCGCCCCCTCCCTCTCCCGAGTCGACTCCCCCCCATACCAACCCCACCACCACATCCCCACTTGCCACCACCCCCCCTACGACCTCCCCCTCCACGGCCTCCCCTCCCACGCCCGTTACACCCTCCCTTCCACCTCCTCCCTCCCCCCCTCTCCATCCCACTAAACACACCATGACTACCCGCGGGCAACTTGGTGTCTTCAAGCCTCGCAAGATCTTCGACCTCAATGTCACCACATCTCCCTCTCCTCTCCCTCGCTCGTATGTCCAGGCTCTTAAGGACCCTCATTGGCGGGCTGCTGTGCAGTCTGAATATGAAGCTCTAATTAAAAATGATACTTGGGACCTGCCACCCCGACCCCCAGGGGTCAATGTGGTTCATTCTATGTGGCTCTACAAGCACAAGTTGAACTCCGATGGCACCCTTGAGCGCCACAAAGCGCGCATGGTTGCAAATGGGAAATCTCAGCACCCGGGTATTGACTGTTATGAGACCTTCAGTCCAGTGGTAAAACCTGCTACCATCCGCATGGTCCTCAGCTTGGCTCTCTCCCGAGCTTGGCCCATTCATCAGCTCGATGTTAAGAATGCCTTCCTCCATGGCACTCTTAACGAGACAGTATATATGCATCAACCACCTGGTTTTGTTGATCCTGTTCATCCTGATTATGTCTGCAAGCTCCGCAAATCCCTCTATGGCCTCAAGCAGGCACCCAGAGCCTGGTATCAGCGGTTTGCTACATTCATGACCCGTGTTGGATTTTGCCACAGCAAATCTGACACATCTTTGTTCATCTACCGACAGGGTTCCGACATGGCCTATCTCCTCTTATATGTTGATGATATTGTTCTCACTGCCTCCTCTCCGGCTCTCCTTCAGCGGATCATCTCTTCTCTCAGCTCCGAGTTTGCCATGATTGACCTTGGCCCGCTCCACTACTTCCTTGGTATCACGGCAACTCGCACTCCTCAGGGCCTATTTCTCTCTCAATAGAAGTATGCTCGTGAGATTATAGATCGTGCCTCCATGTCTGACTGCAAATCATGCACTACACCTGTGGACACAAAGTCCAAACTCGGTCCCGCAGATGGACCCCCGGTTGCCGACCCATCTTTATACCGCAACCTGGCAGGTGCTCTACAGTACCTCACTTTCACTCGGCTCGATATTTCTTATGGTGTTCAACAGATTTGTCTTTTTATGCATGATCGGCGGGAGCCTCACTTTCAGGCCCTTAAGCGCATTCTGCGCTATATAAAGGGTACTGCAGACTTCGGCCTTCAATTGTCGTCCTCCCCAGCTACTGGTCTCACTGCTTACTCTGATGCTGACTTGGCGGGTTGTCCTGACTCCTGTTGGTCCACCTCCGGATATTGTGTTTTTATGGAGATAACTTGGTCTCCTTGTCATCAAAACGTCAGGGTACGGTCTCTCGCTCCAGCGCTGAGGCTGAATATCCTGGCGTTGCCAACGCCGTTGCTGAGACGTGTTGGCTTCACAACCTCCTAGTCGAGCTTCATTGTCCGCTCTCTCGAGCGACCTTGGTCTACTGTGACAATGTAAGTGTTGTGTATCTTTCCACTAACCCGGTGCAACACCAACACACCAAGCATATAGAGATCGACATACATTTTGTTCGCGAGAAGGTCGCACTCAGTCACATTCACGTCCGTCATGTTCCCTCCAGCTCTCAGTATGCCGACATCCTTATGAAAGGCCTCCCTTCGTCTCTTTTCAATGATTTTCGCTCCAGCCTGAGCGTTCGTCATCCTCCCACTCCGACTGCGGAGGTGTGATAGATAATGTAATTAGAATAATTCATTTGTAATTATTTAGGCTTGTATACTTAGGCTTAGGCCCAGTTATTTGTATTAGGGTTAAGGGCCCTATCTTTGTGTAGAATATATATTCTTAATGATACAGAGGTAATCCTCACGGGGAACTAACCTATTCTCATATTATCACAGTTTGCTAGTAAAAAGCCCCACTTTCACCTCTCTTTGTGTGAAGTTAAAACATTATGTATTTTGCTGAGCCTCACAATTTCTTGGTAGGGAATTAGGTAGGTGTAGGGGATAATAATATGAGACAATAAGTTGCTCTAAGACAAAGGGATTAGAATATGACCTACCTTTTATTGGAACAATATGTACATGTCACAATAGAGCCATGTGAAGCCTAACTACATTCGGAAGAATTCTCAAGAGGATATGATGTTTATTGCACTTGAAATGCATCCAAACCATTTACCAGTATACCACAAGATGAACTTCATGATTTTCATGGTAGTGAGACATATAGTCAAGAAACATCCAATGAGATGAGGCAAATACGCAGTGAAATTGCTACTTTAATATGGAATGCTCAATCTAAGTGAACAAATTTATCATTGAATATGAACTTAATTTTGATATACTTTTTTGTATTCGAAAAATGGTTAGCTTGTATTCTCATTCACCAAAAGGACACTAGTGATGCCAGTATAAATTTTGATCATATATATCTTTTGGTTCTTTTGATTTACATTTGATACTTTGTTAATTTAATATAAGTAGAAAAATTCCTCAAAATATATTTTTAATAAGTCTTTTTACGTCATTTTACATTTTGAAGCTCACAGCTACAACTAGTTTACCAAACACTTTTATTTAAAACAGTTACAGCTCACAGCTAATAGAAGCTGCAGCTCACAGTTACATCTCGTGATCACAGCTACAGCTACAGCTCACAGCTACAGCTACAGCTTGTTTTGCCAAACATAGCCGACATATCAATATTTGCTTATGTTTCAAAACCTATGTGTCAATCTAGCGTGGGCCCTTACCTCTTCCATTGGAGATACAACAATAATTTACTATTAAATAGACGCGTTAAATAGTAATCTTAGTCCGTCTTCGTTATTCTTGAACTCAAGCATTCTTTATGAGTTCTTTATGATGAATTATTTAATAATTAGGATTCGATATATTAGAATCACACATAGGATAATATGTATTGAGATGTTAATATTAATTAATGTATGAACTGTAAAAGTCTCCTATTTATTTGTTTGATACATTAAGATTCATGCATGGCTTACATGGCAATATTACATGACAATATGCTTACTTGGCAAGTCCTACGTGTCATTATATATAGGAGTATGTAGCTTTTATGATTAAGTTGTTAGATTATTATGTAAAATGGCAGTCTTAACTAATACTTGAATGACAACCACAACAATAATAATAGTAATAATAAATAATAATAATAATATTATTATTATTATTGTTATAATTATGAGAAATATCTACAAGAAAATAATAATGATATAAATTAAATAATTCGTAATACAAATATAGTTAATTTATGTAATAAATATTAATAAAATTTATAAATATTATTATTAATTTCATCCATACTATTAATATTAGCAGCAAGTCTTGTGTGAAATCAGCGCATTCACAGATATATGGGGTCAATGTTTAGAAATGTAGGGGTCACTTTTGGTGAGCAGTAACCCTTGTTTCATTGAAAAGTGACCCCCGTCTTACCAAAAGTTGTAAAAATACCGTCTTATAGAAGTTTTTGTTTAATACCAATAATAATAGTTATTAATAATAATAAAATTAAACAAGACTCGTATTTATTTTAGTGCCCAAATAATAAAGCCACCAATTGGTGGTCTAATCGACTAATTGTATGAATTAAACAAACTCGGCAAAGTGAATATGATATTCTTTTTTTGCTCAAGCATGATTTGCTTCTTGATTTTCCAAGAATAAAATTTTCATACCACAAATTCTTTGTTTGGGGAACAAAAATCAAGAATGAAGTCATTTTCGGCCAGAAAATGAATGATATGGATATTAAAGAATGAAAAACTGAAGCAAAAAACAAGACACAAAAAAAAGGGACCAAATCGGGGACCATCGACCATGATATACCTATAATAAGTGTATTTGGGGAGATATATACAAACAATCTGAATTATCCACATAACCATAATTAAGAATCTTTGTTTGAGCTTGTGGAGGGAAAAAATTATCTTGTGGAGGAAAAATAGGAGGGCCAATGGAGGGAAAAAAAAACACCATGTTTGGAGCAAAAAAAAAAATTGTAGGAAAGAGAATGTGAATGACAAAAAAAAAACATGAGAGAGAAAACAAAAACAACAAAAAAAAACGAGTTCCATTATTTCCGGTCATCTTCCAACTTCTCCGATTACTTTTCAACGACGTCCATTAAAATGAAGAGGAGCCCATTTGTTATCGACTTATAATTATTTCAAATGGTAATTCTTTTCCACCCATATTTTCCGGCAAAGCTTACACCATTTTTTCGATTATTTTTCCCGCAAAGAGCGAAAGTCTGTTCCTGTTAAGTATGAAAACTTTTCGAGTTTATCGAAAAGTTATCTTGGCTCAGATGCTTTGTGTATATTTAACTACATACACTTAGTGTGTAGTAAGGATTTTCTGTCCCACTTTGTGTGTCATCTCCTGTCCCATTCCCTTATACATCTGACACGTCACCTTTTAAATTTTATTTGTTACTTCATCCGTCCCGTGTTTACGTTTACAATTTCCTTTTTAGTTTGTCCCTCGTTTACGTTTACAATTCCTTTTTTTGTAAAGTTTTATTGGCTAAAGTACTCAATTACCGTTCACTTATTTGGTGAGTTAGCCCCTTTCCTAACCCACTCACTTTCTCTCTCCTACTTGCCCAGCCATCACTGGTGGGTCGTCGGTGGCCAGCACTTTTTCTCTTCGGTGGTTGGAATTTTAACTCTCGAATTTTTGAGCTTGGTCGTTTCTCTTGATTTTCATTTTGATTTTCTGATTGTTTTTTGGTTTTCTTTTCTTCGGTGGGTAGATCTAGTTTTGTGGTGGTGAGATGGAGAACGAAATATGTGGTTTTGAAGTGGTGGTAGATTCGTGGTCTTTGGTGGTGGAATGCAGTGATGGTTTCGTGGTGGTGGTATGCGGTGGTGGTGGTGTGCGTGGTGGTGGTGTTCTTGGTGGTGGTGGGCTGCTAGAAGTGGGTAGATCTGGTGGTGGTTTTAATGGAAGGTGGTCGAGTGAGGGACAGGAGAGAGGTGGAGGAGAGAAAAAAAAGAAGCAGGAGGAGCAGCGGAAAATCTGAGGGAGAAAAAGAGACAGGGGAGGCTAAGGTGGCGGTGGGTGGTGATTTGAGGAGAGAGAAGAGGGGGTGGTTATGGTGGTTGGTAGGTGGTGATTTGAGAAGATAGAGAGTGGTGGTGATACTGATGGTGGTGGTGGTGGTGGTGGTGATGGTGGTGGTGGTGGTGGGTAAGGAGGAGAGAGAATGGTCTGTTGTGGACTTGTGGGGAGGAGAGAGAATGGCAAAGGCAAAGGAGTGAGGGTATATGTGGAAAATTCATGCCAAAGTTTAGTCTCATTAAAACCCGTGCCATTTGGGACTGTAAACGTAAACACGGGACGGAGGAAGTATTAAATTGAAATACATGACAGAATCACGAACGATCACGATGTGATTGGAACGTAGGGACAGAAGATCTGTATTGCTTAGTGTACATGTAATAGCCTTTTCCCTGCTTTCATGCCGAGTTACGTTCATCGAATTCAGATGAGCTAGGCAACTGACTCCTCATTCGTGGCTTTATATATTTATTTATTTGCTTCTTTGTTTAATTTCTTTGCATGATTGTGATATTTGTGAATGCAAATATGCAAAAAAGAAAATAACCCTGATATCTTGGGGATTTACTTATTACATGATACTAGATGTATACCCCGTGCGATGTACGGGTTTGTAAATTATCATTAGAAAATATATTTTACAATATTGTTATTCAAATTTTTAATTAAGAATGATTTATCAATTAGCTAGGCATATAGCAAGTAATATAGAGTTACACAAAATCAAAATTATGATGTGTATGATGTTTATTTTTTTCTATTATTTTTTTAGCTATGTGTAGTTTAAATTTTCTTATTTGACATGCATGAAATAGTTGCTTGATCCAAATGGATAAATGAATTTCATAGTTAAGTGTCAAATTCATAACTACCGTCTTGACATACTATATACAAATCAAATTAGTATATATATACCTTCATGTATTTACGTATATCCATAACTTTCTACAAACAGTAGTTTTTATTTATCCATCGTCGGTTTACATCATATCTTATGAGCATTTTAACTATAGTAGGTTTACATCATATTTTATGTTAAATTTCTTATGTGTCATTCATTTGTTATCCAGCTCTTGTTTAAATCGATGTGGAGATATCAGTTGATTTTCTCTTTTTTTTTTAAAAAAAAAAAAAAGAATTTTCAAATAATTATTGAAGAAATTAATTATCATTACAATTATCTTATTTACAAATTCTACCAATACTATATTTCTCCATCTCCATGGTGTTTAATCATGTACTTTCCCAACAATGGCTCTCTACTATACAACTGAGGTTTGAAATCACTTAGAAATTTGAGATGTATGTATAAAGATTACCGATACATAATTTTCATCATTTATTTTAAAATAAAAATTATTTATGGACTACTACCCATTATTAAATTCATTATGCCTAGTCTTTAGTATAATTTATATTATGTTCATGTATCGTATTTATGAAGTTTATGTTCATGTATGCTCATTTAGTTGGATTATAAGGTTCATGCATGTATTGTATTAATTACAGGACATAGCATTAATTACTGGATATGTGCTGACTGGGTAAGTTGACGTGGCATGACACGTGTCAATGCAGCAGCGTGCATGATCCACTTATATATATATATATATATATATATATATATATATATATATATATATATATATATATATATATATATATATATATATATATATATATATATATATATATATATATATATATATATATATATATATATATATATATATTAGATAGATGTTCAAACTTCAAAACTTCAAATTCATTGGCACGAGTATATGCGCTTGATTCCCTTATCCAATAATCCAATTATGGAAATACAAGGAGCTTTATTACGGGCCTTTTGGGGGTAGCATTATCAAGATAGCAAGAAAGGAGCTTTATTACGGGCCTTTTGGGGGTAGCATTATCAAGATAGCAAGAAAGCAATTGACCATGAAACATTTATCTACCATGACACTTCTCTTGCAAGTAAATATAGTAGTGCTCTTGCTATTGTATGGGTCTTTTGTTCAAGGTCGTTTCTTGCTTGAAACGTCATCAAACACCACAACACAAGCCACACCAACTCGAAATGACATCGATATTGATGTTGATAACCTCCATGCTAAGAGCCATAACTATTCGAGTGATTGGTTCTGGCCATTGAAAAAGGTACATGTACAAGTTAAGGTCATCAATGACTGGGATGTTGGTGAAGTTCTCACTATTCACTGTAAGTCTGGAGATGATGATCTAGGAGAACATCAACTTACTTACAATTTAAGTTTTTCTTGGGATTTTCATCCCGATTTATTCTTCCCGGATACCCTATATTATTGTAATATGAGGCATAACGATTTGAATTTGGGCTTTCATATATACGATGAAGAAAGGGATTTTTATCGTTGTCGTCAATGCGATTGGAGAATTACAGCCGATGGATTATACTCACATGATGAATTTAGAGACATATGGGATTTGATGTATACTTATTGGTAGAGCCATCTGATTTGGTGTCATTTATTAAGTACCTACTCCACATTATCCTCGGGGACAACTCTATCTAATATTGTATTACATTAATAATTCTTATGTTCAAAATTTGAAGCTTTCAATCAAATAGACTATCCATGATCAACATGAAATATAGAGTGCCGGTATTTCATCATAGATTTTAAATAATTTTATACTTTACGGATTATCCAATCAAAAGTTGTGATTCTTTTTATTTAATTATTTTTTTTCAATCATAAAGAGTAAGATATGTTCAAACTTCAAATTCATTTGCGCGAGTATATGCGCTTGATTTCGTTATCCAATCCAATTATGGAAATACATTAATACAAGGAGCTTTAAGGGCCTTTTGGGTGTAGCACTCTCAAGCTAGCAATAAAGTAATTGACCATAAAACATTTATCTACCATGACACTTCTGTTGCAAGTAAATATTATAGTGCTCTTGCTATTGCATGGGTCTTTTGTTCAAGGTCGTTTCTTGCTTGAAACATCAACAAATAACCCCACAACACAAGCCACGCCAACTAGAAATGACATCGATATCGATGTTCATGGCCTCAATGAGAGCCATGCATAACTATTCTAGTGACCATGTTAATGTCTCCATATATTCTTCCCGAATACCCTATTTTATTGTTATTTATGGTGAAACCAGAACAATTTTAGCTTTGATATATATACAAGGAAACAAGAGATTTTTCTCGTTGTTATTAATGCAATTGGGATATCACACCCAATGGAGCGTACCCATAATATAATGAATTTCATAACGATTGAGATTTGATAATGTATTCTTGGTAAAGTCATCCAATTTGGTGTCGATATTAAGTATCTACTCAAAGTTAATCGTCAGTGACAACTCTCTCTAAAATTTATATCATTTAACAATTCTTATGTTTCAAAATATATATGAAGCTCACAATGATAATAGATTATCGATGATTAACCTGAAATATGTAGCGCTCGATATTTCCTCATAGATATTAAACATAATACTCCCTCAATAACATACATAAAACAAAGAATATGTCACAAACTACTGCTCCTGAAGATGAGATACTTGACTAGGCATAACAACATCACCCAATGCGATCCACACTCACAGGATCAAAGGTGAAGACATGAAGCCTTACTTTAACCTTTATTAATCAAAACAAGCAAATAAACTGTTTCTCAAAAACAGATTTTCCAAAGAAACAAGCAAGTTTCAACAATCTTCCCACAAAGATAACATTGAATCAATCCATCCAGAGCCCAAAAGGCGAAAGGTCGATCACTTAAACTCGACAAAATCATTGTATGACTGCTACAATCCTAGTATTTCTTCACAATTCAGTGTAATACAGTTACAGACTTACAGTCGTGCCTCGAAATGAGAATGACTTCTTCATAAACTAATGATGCAGAGGGTGTCATGACTTTCATCATAGTATATTTAGTTCAATAGAAAGTAGAGCAGATGGTCAGATGGATGAAGCAACTCTAATGATTAATGGTGATATTTGAAACACGTACAGCTACTTATTATCTTAATCGCGAGACCGATAATTCTGATGCTAGAATCCGGAATTCTGAAGCAGAGGTAGGTGGAAAACAACACCCTAGGCCTAGTTGATGATGATAAGGAACCATGTAAGCACTGTGTCAATAAATTTTGCTAAGTAGGAGTACTAAAGAGCACAACATAATTTATTCCTCATATACCATATACTACTTCCCCAAGCCAAATCAGAAAGCTGTGTGACATCCCAACTAAGAAGAAACTTAATTTCTATGATTACAGCAAATGACCATATCAGATCAGCTTTTGTTAGGAAGAATATTTTTCAATTTTCTTTCAAATAAAAAAAGAAGAATATTTTTCAATGTTTTCAAGGATGGGTATATATTCGATTAAATTGATGCGAAATTAGAGGTGTCAAATAGAGTAGATGAATCATACCAAGATAGCAAGTGTAAACATCTCCTCATTTTGGTTGATCATAACATGATCCAGTGAACAATATTTCTTCCGAGTTTCGAATTTCGATCATGGAGTACACAATGCCTATTATGACTAAACGAACCTCTTTCCACATCTTGACCACTAAATCGAACATAATTTCCTTCCACTCGCAAAGTATTTCACCCACTGACCAATCAATAAATGCCCTGGCCTCCCCAGTTTCAATCATCTGGCCGGGTACGTTACTTATAAATCCTTTTTCCCTGCTTTTTGTAGCCTGAAATTTTGAGGAATGAAGCTTGGTCATCATGGCCCGTCCAACAGTTTCAATATCGTCGGTTGAACGCTGAAGAATGAACAGCAAAGTTTTCAATAAGAAGAAGGGAAGAATGAACAACAAAGTTCTGAATTCATAATGAAATGACAACTTTGTTCATTCTTCAGCGTTCCGGGCGCCGGCAATACTGAAAACAGTTGGCCGATCCATCACCAAGCTTCCTAAAAATTTCTTTTTTTTTTGGTCAGAAAGCATACATTCATATCATTACGTCATGAGTGAATTACAAGAACGTTCATATGATCTGCCCTTAAGATCATCATCATAGACAGTACTACAATTAACACTAGGATAGTTCAGTTTAATTACATCACTATAACTTGACCACTTAGCTAGACATTCCTTGGCCAAAAAATCTGCCAACCTGTTTTCCTCCCTAAACTTATGCTCATAAATCACTTCATCAAGCTTCCCTTGCAAACTCTTCCAATCCAAAAAGATGTTTCGTAGGTGAGAGCTGCTTGGATCCTTGTCGTTCAGCATGTCTACAACTTGTTTACAGTCAGAGTTGACGATGAGTCTCCTCCAGCCTGCTGTCACTGCCTCCTGTAATCCGTCCCTGATACTGAGTAGCTCAGCTGTGTTAGCATCATTCGCTCTGATACTTCTCTGGTAGCTGGCTAGCCACTCTCCGTTTGAATTCCTGCCTATACCTGCAATGCCTGCTTGTTTTGATTGTAAAGATAAAGCTGCGTCTGTGTTCAGCTTCACCCAATTTGGGGGTGGTGGCTTCCAACTCACCAGAACAATGGAAGAAGGAGAATTAACCTGTTGTTTCAAGGGATTATGCCAACTATGGTATTCCCAAGCTTTGCTCCAATTCACTTTAGACCAAACCTCACAAGGGACCAGGACATTGTCAAAACAGTATTTGTTCCGTCTAAGCCAAATATGCCACGCAGTAGTAGCAAACAGGATAGGCCAAGGTAGGTTTTGATGTTTGTGGGTGGAGGTAAGGTTTGACTTGAGCCACTCTTTAGTATTTTCAGAGAAAAAGGTGTCAGAAACAGCAAACTTACTCCACATTTCCTTAGCATAACCACAATCCCTCAACGCATGCAGAGTGTTTTCCTCATGAGAAAGACACAATTGACACACAGCGTTGCTAACAATGTGCCTAGCACAGAGCGTCTACTTGTGTGCAATCCTATCCCACCAAGCAAGCCACATGAAAAACTGAACATTTGGGGTACAAGGTGTTTTCCAAATCCATTCAATATTTTCATCATTATTATCACAAAAATTTGACCATTGCCAGTAGGCCTCAGACATGTTAAATTTACCCCGAAAAGATAAATTACAACAGAGGAAATCCTCTGCCTGGCACACAGGAACAGGAATATTCATAATAGCATCAATGATTTCAAGCTACACAAAGCATTAAAAAGGATTTATCATTTATGACCAACGTGCCCAGAGGATAGAAACGATAAAAACATGAACACTTCACTTTCACACCATGAACAATAGTAATAGAGTAGTATTTTAAACCAGAGTGGAAAATGAAATGAACCCGAATGAATTTGTAGATAGCTTAAAGGGCCTGGTTGGAGTGACTCAAGTTTGGTTCTATATAGGCGAAATTAAGCCACAAAGAGAAGGCCATCATGGTGGTCCAGAAAATGTGAAATAATAAGCAATAATGGTACGTAGCAAATTTGCAAATTTAGAGGCATGGGCATGTCAAGAAGGTAACCATTTTTGTTACACTGATTTGCAGAGTGAGGAGAAGGAAGAAAGTAAAATCAGAGGTTTTTTTGTCACGGGTTTGCAATTAATTGGAGGGAAAGAAAATCGAAATTAAAGAGACGTTTAATAATAAAGATAGTTGCTAAAACTGAAACTGGGGATTTGGTGCGTTTACCATTTTTGTGTTACCTAGTATTCTATTACTAGTAATGTAGACATGGTCATGTGGAGGACAGATCCCCAACCCCACTGGGAGCCAAACATCGGGTGAGAGTAATAAAATGGAAAATGAGTGTCATACATTAGATGTAGGGAGCGTCTGCTGTCCATTTTTGGACTGTTCAGAACACAAAAGTACGCGTGATCTGCACTTGCTCAGGAAATAGCCAGTCATGATAATCGGAAGAGATTTGGAGATTATTTTCTATTTTTTTATTGTGAAATACAGTGTAATTGGTGCACAATTTTACATGATGGTGCACCATAATACGGGAAGGTCAAAAATTGTAAATGATGGGCTGTCGTAGAATTATTTATTTTTCAAAAACAATGGTATTTTATATAAGAAATGGAGTATTTTTTTAATAAGAAATGGAGTAAGGAGGCTGAGATATGGAGTAATTTGTTGAACACGGTGCACAATACAAGATGATTCACAAACGTGGTGCACAATTTGAATCATTGGAAGACTATATTAGGTAAGGTGGACAACTGTAAATGATAGTACACCATACTATTATTTATTTTTAGAAAAAATAATGTCTACCGGAGTGTTTACTTTAAGAAACAGAGTATATTGTTTAAGATATGGAGTAAAACCTTTAATTTATGATATAAAGTAATTTGTTGAAAAACGTGCACTAAAGTTGGATGAGCCACAGATGTCTATTTTGGTAGACAAATTGATATGATGGTGCACAATATAAGGTAAAGTAGACAATTGAAAATAATGTCAATGGTACACCATAAGATTATTTAGGTTTTTTTTTAAAAAAAGAAATTATTGATAACTATTAAAAGAACACGTCAATCCACATAATGCAACAAGCATTAAAACTCAAAAATTGACGTTTTTGATTAGCCAAGAAAACCCGAAGTACGATATTGCAAAAGTCATGAATTTCTTAACTCTACTATAATTTACACACATTTGTCAATATCATATACATTAATACATGTGCTACGAAACAAGCATATATGATCAAACTTAACTCCACTATAAATACATTATCAATTCAATACATAAATGTCATTTTCGCTTCATCATAACCTAAAATCGTTGATATTTTCCTAAATTAACATGATTACTATTGTCATGCATTATTTATTAGGTTGTGGTTGTGATTTTGTAAAATTCTTAAAGTTTCAATATATAAATGCTATATCGTTGTTTCTCAACAACAAAAAAGAAAATTACTATATCATTTGGCACACTAAATATTGATTGGTATAATTAGTGATTCACTAAATTTTAAGATACCAATTACCAAATTTCTTTTTTTTTTTTTTTTAAGTGAAAGCTCTCAAAGTGGTATTAACTTTTCATTAACTTTTCCAAATTAGAGCAAATAGCAGCCGACACATTCTCCGGGAAATCCGAAGTCCAAAAACGATGACATGTTTCCCATGGTTGCATATCCGAAGTCCAAATAAACTGCAATTTCTGCTTCCCAACAAAAATATTGAACTTCATCGTCGCCCCTATGATCGAGCTCTCATAATCATGCCTGCAAATGATCCCAATACTCGTACCAAAATCACCAAATTTACTTGCATCAACATTAACCTTCACGAAACCACGAGCTAGCAGAGCCCAAACACCACGCAACCGTCTACTGTCACTTCCCATATCCTTCAGGTACTTATTCACGAAGGCCACAACATCAGGAGGGTGTTGCGCCAGCCCCTCGATAATCTCATTATTTCTTAATTTACTAAACAATTTTATTGACATTATATAATATGATAGTCAATTTATTGAAACTATTGAAATTTTACATTAAAAAAAATAAATAAATTCTGGTATTTTTATTCTATTTTTTGCTCGTTGGGCAACTATTACTTCTCCAATAAAAAGTTGCACAAGAATAGTGTTGTATCCATTTCGCAAATGCACGTTAGTTTGATTGTACCATATATTTATAGATGTATATCAGTAACACTTCACTATTCGAAGAAAACGCCACCTCAATTAAATTAAACTGTTGGTTTTCAATTTCGATTTCCCGCTCACGAATTTGAAATTCATTCCCTATAATTTGAATTCTAAATTTAAGTATCATTTTTGCGTAGGTGTGTTTTAGTGCATTAAATTGAAATATAGTGTACCAGCATCCCTTCGTTATTAATTAGAAGAACACGTCAGCTCAGATAATTGATGCAGGCATGAAAACTCGAACATTTGCATTTCTGGTTGGCCAAGAAAATTTTGAGCTAACCAAGTAACGAATAAATTTCTATAAGGTTGACCACATAGGAACATGGTGTACCATTTAAACTTGTCTTAGTAATATATGCATATCCGAACTCTCTTTTAAAGACTCTTGTGTACTCTTAATCCATTCTATTAACATCAATCTAATTATAAATGTTACGTGTTTGTGTGTCCATTTAACTTCTAAGTCGACATTTACAAATAGATTAAATAAAAATCAAGATTGCATGATTTGGAACATTAGCCTATTTTACCAAATCAATTTAAATTACACATGTTTGTCAATTGCAATTTACATAGTATATCAGCAACTCGAGCCAAATACAGTACCAGTACCAAAGTTCTATAAATATTCCTTTAACTTTACTATAATTTACACACGTTTTTCAAAGTCATATACATGCGATACAAAACAAGCATGATCAAATTTAGCTCTGCTATAATTGCATTATCAAGTCAATACATAAATCACTGTTTTCGCTTCATCATTACCTAAAGTTCTTGGTATTGTCATAAACCAACATCGTTTCTGTTGCCATTCCTTAATCATTAATAAAGTTGTGCTTACGCTTTTGCCTTGATAATGTGTTTTGATTTATAAATATTTAAAATTGAGAAACGAGTTTAATATTGATTTATTCGTATATGCTAGTAATCTAAATCATATAATCATACTTTATTTACCTTGATAAGTGACACATGTACCCATTCCTTTGATGATTATTTATTGTCAGGTAAAAAACATATTAAATTGATTAGGATTGACTCCGATACAATATAAAAATAACTTCGATACATGATTTACCTTGTTTATAATGTGGTAAACGAAGTGATAAATATTCTAATCTTGACTGACTCAAAGTTTTCAAGACTAGCTAAAGTCCCTTTTGATTAAAAGTGACTGTTCTACATCTTGTGAGGGAGATATTTTTATTAATTACAAAGAGCCATTATGTTATGATAATTTGAGTAAATACAGATGAATGAATTATTTTCTAAACGAATATATTTATTTGAAATTATGTAAATGTAAAACTCATGATCTCTTTAAGTTTTATTAGGCAGTCCACCAAGTAACCAATTGGAATACCACTATGTACACTTCATCAAATTTCATGGTTGAGTTTCTGGTACACTAAGTTTATATTTGGTATACTATAGTTCTTATAATTTTTTATTTTTTTTTTTTACCATGCACCTACTCCAACTTTTGGGCTTACTTACTCCCGTTGGTAAAGTTTACTTATTCAATTTCTCCTAAAAAGTTAGTCCATTTCACATAGTTTATTTACTCTATTTCTCCTACAATTACTCCAATTCATAAAAATTACTTACTCCTGTTCATAAGACTTACATACACAGTTGCTATTAAACTTACTCCAATTCATAAACTTTACTTAATTAAATAATGCATTTTCTACAGTCTCTAACTGTTTCTATTTGAAAGAAAAAAAAGACAAAAAAAAATACTCAGGCTCCACCACTCCACCGCAAAAAATTACAGCAGATCTAGCAAAAAATGGCAGTCGTGACTCGTGACTAGAGCAATCTCTTGTGATCGTGGGTATATTTTCATTGTTATTTCCGCAACGACTTGCAGAACTATTAGTACGACTGAGTATAGATATCTAGCCCATATTCATTCTGCCAAAATAATTTCATGGTCATGGTCGCCGACTCGCCATATGCCCGTATAGCAGATTCTCAAATAGAGATTCATATGTTTTACTTTGTAGATAAAATAATGATGGAGAAGGAGAGAGAGAGGGGGCAAGGATGGAGAAGAGGACAGAGAAAGGAAAAAGATGGACTATGGAGAAAGGCTAAAATTCTGGTTTACCTGTTTAACAGGTACTAGGTTATATGGGGTTTTGGAAAATTGATGGCTGAAATTGATTGTAGCATAATCAATGGTGGAGATGTGTAATCTGGACGGTGTCTTTATGGACAGAAGAATTTTCCATTAGATGTATCATACACTCTTTTTTATGTATCTATCTCTCTTTTTTCCCTTTTTTCACTCTAGCACAACTACTCCTATAAAATTATAAGTAGTATGGGCAATTTTGTCCCTCCTTTTACATAATAAAAAAAAAAAATATATATATATATATATATATATATATATATATATATATATATATATATATATATATATATATATATATATATATATATATATATATATATATATATATATATATATATATATATATATATATCATACATTAGATGTATGAAAATCATTGTCCAATAAAATGCGCATGTGACAGTTAATTACTAATACGGAGTATCAAACTAGCGGACAAATTTGAATTGACGGTTCACTGTCACCCTAGATAAATTGGTACGTGGTATACTTAGGCTATATTCTCTTCAAGAAAGGTGCAGGACGGTGAAGAAACGAAACGACGCGGATAATGAAACAGAACAAAACAAGTTGGAACATAATGTAGTATAGTAACGACGAAAACAACGGACCTAACAAATTTGCACAAGTGACATACTAGTAATTTTATGAAACGTGATTATGTAAACTCAATCTTCATTTGGGTTGTAATAAGGTAGTGATAAGAAGGATGGAGCAGTCGTGATATTTGCTTAGTCCCTTATCAGTTGGGAGATGACTGATCAATCCATCATCTATTATTAGACTATCGCCTGTTAAAAACTGATCCAATTCAAAAATTTGACCTGATCTGACTCTTTTTTTTAGGGTTTTGGTAAAGATATTTTGCACCTAAATCCATTAAACCAAACAATTCTTGAGCAAATTTGATTCGTTTATGGGTCAATCCGTTTGACCCAAAAATTTAAGTGACATTTTATATAATGAATACAAAGATAGGATGTAATGCCTTTTTGACAAGTCGGTCATTTTTTAAATATATTTAATACAGTAATATATTTAGGAGGCGTTTGGTTAGGGGTAATGATTAAGAGGTAAAGGAGCAAATTAAAGCGTAAAATAGTAAGTGAAGTGGTGATGGGGTAATTAATGATTAAGAGGGGGGTAATGGAAAATGAAGGAAAATAAGGGGGGAATTATTACCCTAAGGGGAGTTGGGTTTCTATTATCCCCAAAATGGGAGTAATCATTACCCTCATTCTCACAAAATCTAATTCTCACTACCTCACATACCTCCCATCTTAGCCTAAAAATACATTCCATTAACCCCTTAATCATTACCCCAACCAAATAACCCATTACATTATTTTCCCGAATAGATTGTGTAATACCCCGAATATTTATCGTATTTTCATTAATTGATTTTAAATTTTGATAAATAGAAAAATTGGCTTTAGAGTTAGTTGGTTATTAAACTAGAGTTTGATGGTGTTCTGATTTTGGATTAGGAAAAAAAAAAAAAAAAAAAAAAGTCGTGTTAATTAGGAAGTATAAACCGACTTCAACTCTTTTCCACCGCTTTACCTCTTCCTTATTTCTTGCATCAGCTATTTCTTTTCTTTTGCTAAACCCCTTCTTCTTCTTCTTGAGTGCTTAACCCCGTGACACCATCACCATCGATCTCCTTCTCTTTTATTTGCTCTGCTGCTCACCAGGACCTCCATCACCATCTTCTCCGTTTCTTTATTTTTCTTCTCGAAACTATACTGCTACGTTGCTCTAATTCGCTGCTGAACTGAAGAATTTCCTTCTTCCTCTCGAATTTCTCTCTCCTCTGTTTGTGGGTTGTGCGAGAGCCTTGCCCCGCGTTTTTCGTCGCTGCTATTGCTGTTGTTTCGGCCACCTTGTGGTGGTGGTCTGTCATCCCGAGCCACCATAGCCGCCCAATTGCTGGTCTGTGTTGCTAGAACCCTAGACCCCTAATTTGTTTGATTTCGGATTTTAGGGTTTTGATTATTAATTCTGATTTGTGGGTTTTATGCCTTGAATTGAAGGGTGCGATTTGTGTTATTGGCTTTGGATGGTTCCATTAGAGGTAACTACATCTATTACGTAGGGTTCATTTTACATTCAGTTTGAGCCTAATTATGTGTATATGTGATTGAATTGGCTTTTAGTATGGAAATTGAGAACCTGCTGTATAGTTGTAATAATCTATTTAAATCATAGCTAGTATTGTAGGTTGTGCTAATGCTAAGTATCCGTTGAATGGGTGGAATTAACCTGTGGCTATGTAAATTAGTAGTGTTTGTGGATATCAGAGATATGTATCTACTATTTGCTGGTTCAGTACATCAAGCTAGGTTGATATGCACTGTCTATTATGTTAAAAGGTTAGATAATTGAATTGTGGTCATTGTTAGGGTATTTATAATATGTGTGGGTACTATTAAAGTTAAGTATATAGTGAGAACATGTGAAGTAGCCTAACTGAGTGTTCTAGCTATTGTTAAGTTATTTGAAAAAACACCTAGTTCATGCCTATGTTGTCGAGACTTAGATTTACTTAATTTGTAGAAAGCAAGCTTAGTTTAGCTACAAGAAAAGAATGAGACTTCATAAGCACTATGGTGTAGGTAGAGTAGCTACTAGATGTTAGTTACCAGCATTGCTGACGTTGCATAATCTCATCTTTTTGCAGATTGAAGTTTATGTATATACAGATATCAATGAGGAACGCTTTCAAATAGAAGTATGCGAGAATTAGTAGTTGTTTCTTTTATCGGGTATAAAATGTAATAAGTAGACCACCTAGTTTAGTTTGAGCCTGTTATTAATAGTTTAAGTTGAAGAGCCTTGCACTTATTCTTATGAATGAGTGTGGCGGGAGCGCCCCAAGTTATTAGAGTCTTCCGCTGAGTTAATTGGATTTTGTTTTAAAAAATCTGTTTAAGCAGGTTTTGTAAAGTCGATAACTTGGGATGCCTATTTATAAAAGGAACTCTACCGACATTTTGACTCGAGTTTTAAATTATTTTTAGTCATCTATTTTAGTAGAAAATTCGGAGTGTTATAAGTTGTCTTTATAACCGCTTTTGGTGATTTATATATTCACCACTTCTCGACATACCGCTAACGAATTTCCTTTATAGCATATTTAATATTTTTATATATGTACAAAACAATAAATGGTCCTTAAAAGTTCCTTAAAATAATGTAAAACTTTTAATGCTTCATTTGAACGAAATCTTAGTTAACAATTAATGGAAAAAACAAATGTTAAATGGCGTTTTGACCCCTTGGGTCGATTCTAATCCTTAACCTGAGAATTCTAGGTCAGAGTTGAGTCTTTCTCAACTTGAACCCAAAAATAATTTGCCCCAAAATTAATCCCTAACCCGTTACAACTAAAGCACCCCTCGACTCACCCGACCCTACGCTATCAATCATCTTTCTCTAAATTAGACTCGTAGTATTTCATTTGGTGCCCATATAAAGCCACAAATTAGTAGTCTAATCGACTAATCGTATGAATATGATATTCATTTTTTGCTCAAGCATGATTTGCCTCTTGATTTTCCCAGAATAACGATTTCATATGTCAAATTCTATGTTTTGGGAAAAAAATCACAAGAAAGACGTCATTTTTGCCCAATAAAAGAATGATAAATCGTAATTAAAAAATGAAAAACTGAAGCAAAGAACAAGGCACATAAAAAGAGAGGAAATCGGATGCTTTCATGACCAGTTACATTCATAGAATTCAGATGAGCTAGGCAACTGATGATTCCTCATTCGTGGCTTTATTTATTTATTTATTTATTTGTTTCTTTGTTTAATTTCTTTGCATGATTGTGATATCTGTGAATGCAAATATGTAAAAAAGAAAATGCTAATCCTGATATCTTGGGGATTTACTTGCATGTAAATACAATATGATATGTTCAAACTTCGAATTCATTTGCACGAGTATATGCGCTTAATTCATCCCTTATCCAAATTCCAATCCATATTAATAACCAGTAAATTGTAGCCCTCTAATCCCAATTATGGAAATACAAGGAGCTATATTAAGGGCTTTTTGGGTAGCACTCTCAAGCTAAGCTAGCAAATAAGCAATTGACCATGAAACATTTATCTACCATGACACTTTTCTTACAAGTAAATATAGTACTATTGACGAGCAAAAAAAAAGAAAGTAAATATAGTACTCTTGCTATTGTATGGGTATTTTGTTCAAGGTCGTTTCTTGCTTGAAACACCAACAAACACCACAACAGAAGCCACACCAACTAGAAATGACATCGATATCGATGTTGATAACCTCCATGCTAAGAGCCATAACTATTCGAGTGATGGGTTATGGCCATTGAGAAAGGTACATGTACAAGTTAAGGTCCTCAATGACTGGGTGCTGGTGAAGATGTCACTATTCACTGTAAGTCTGGAGATGATGATCTAGGAGAATATCAATTCACTTACAATTCAAGCTTTTCTTGGGATTTTCATCCCAATATTCTACCCGAATACCTTATATTATTGTAATATGAAGTGTACCCATGATGACCCGATGTGCGTGTTGTGTGGGAGTGAATAGGAGTCATGCTATCACTTGCTAATCCATTGCACGTTTGCTAGAGGAATTTGGAATCGCTGGCTTGAGCTTTGGGGCATGTCATGGTGTGTGCCGTGGGGAATGATGGAGGTATATGATCAGTGGGGTGCATTGACAACAACTCCACATTTCAGAAAGGTGCATATAACCTTCCTTTATGTGATGGTTTGGTCGATTTGAAAGGAAAGAAATACTTGAATTTTTGAGGGGAAAAGCTTTGATAGTGCAGAGGTGTTTGTGCTTATTTTGTTGAGGCTAGGTTGGTGGATCAAGGCATGGGACGAAAGCTTTCCCTACTCACCACAACAGGTTAGTCAAACACCAAGTTGCTTGAAAATTCATTGTCCTACACTTAGACAAAAAATAGTGATTGAATGGGAGGCTCCAAAGAAGGGATGTTTGAAGTGGAATACTGACGCTTCCTTTAAAGATGGTGTTGCGGCAGTGGGAGGTGTTTTGAGGGATTGGGAGGGCAAGTTTAGATGTGTGTTTTCAGCCAGGGTGTTATGTCTTGAGATTACATGCTGAAATTTGTGCCATTGGGAGGGCTCTTATGGAGTCGCTAGAAAAGGAGTGGTTGTCAAATTTTGATATTATTTTCGAATCGGATTCCCTAAATGCAGTAAATTGGTGCAACGATAGAAAAGGTGGTTCTTGGAATGCAAGATTTGATCTAAATTTCATTAGGAGAACTTTGGAGAAGTGGCCAAAATTCTTAGTTCAACACCGTCCTAGGAGTGCAAATACGATTGCAGATGGTTTAGCAAAGCAGGGCCTTTCTAGAGATGATATCTTTGTGGCGTGGTTGTAAAATTGTGATTATTGTAATCTTTTTTTCTGTTTTTGCTATGCTTGGTGTGCTCTTAATACCTTGTATAGCCCTCCAGCGTTCTTGTAATGATTTCATTATTAATGAGAATGCTCAGGGCCGTTCCTAAGGTTTTTGAGGCCCTGGGGCGGGATAAAAATGAGGGCCCCTAAGTATGAATAACTTGTTTTATCGGCAAAAAATAAAATAAAATTTGGGTCCCGTATTAGGAAATGAGGATATGAAAAATGAAAATTATTTTAAATTATAGAAAAATGGGGGCCAAAGAGATTTGATCTCAAAATCTAATGTATGTAAGGAGCAACACAACTCATTTCCAACCAAGGAACCAGACCCTTTTTCATGTTTAGTATTTGCAATTTTTTTTATTTATCTTAATTTTACATTGTTGTTTGGGCCCTTTACAGACTGGGCCCTAGGCGGTCGCCCCTCTGGCCACCCCCTTGGGCCGGTTCTGAGAATGCTGAATTATCAAAAAAAAAAAAAATTGGCTTTCATATATACGAAGAAAAAAGGGATTTTTATCATTATCGTCAATGTGATTGGAGAATTAGATCCAATGGATTGTACTCACTTGATGAATTTAATGACATGTGGGACTTGATGTATGTTTATTAATAGAGGCATCTAATTTGGTGTCGTCGATTATTAAGTACCTACCCAAAAAAATCCTCGAGCTAGTCCTATTCAAAAAAAAAAAAAAAAAAAAATCCTCGGGGAACTTTCTCTAGCAAATATTATCGTATTACATCTTATGTTTCAAATTTTGAAGCTTTCAATCAAAATAGGTTATCGATGATCAACATGAAATATGTAGTGCCCATATTTTCTCATAGATATTAAATAATTTTATACTTTATTGATGATTATCCAATCAATGTGATTCTTTATTTTATTGTTTTTATTTTTTTATTTTTTGCAATAAAAAAGAGTAAGGTTTGGTTATTGTCTTATTGTCGGCCCACTTAATTGTTGGTTTAAGCTATCGATCCCCCTTAATATAGCAAAGTCTTCTGTTGGACATATACAACTATAACTCTATAAGGTGTCACTCTCAATAATCTGAACCAATATATACAAAAATTGTAGCCAAAACTAACCATTAACCAAAAGCAGGAAATAGAGCGAGGATTCATGAAACAAAATTACTATATGAATTGATATATTTCCCCTTTTGTTGTTGAATATGCATATACTAATTTCTGATGGCTAATAATTGTGACATCTAAGTATTCAGACGAGACCAATTATTTTGGAAAATAAGTGTATGTGATGGCAGATGATTGATTAACGCCAAACATTAAAACTGGAATTTCAATGTTTTAAGAAACCCTTTAAAAAAAACTATAATCTGTAACTGAAGAGTGTCTACGTTACTCTAGAGGGGGGTGAATAGAGTGACTCCAAATTCTCGCGTTTTACAACTTGAGAACAGGGTAGGGAAAACGTTATGGACGTTGTTCCTACGCAATGGACTGAAACAGAATGTAAAGACTGAAAGTAAAAAACACAAGATTTTTTTCACGTGGAAAACCTCCTAGGCTCAATAGGAGTAAAAACCACGACCCAGTTACTTGGGATTTTGTCACACTACTTCTCTTATAACTAGAGCCAAAACACAGGATACAACACAGTACTCTAACACCACCACACATTGTCACTGATGCGTTGCCTATCTCTCCAAGTCACACACAAACCTGAGAGAAACTCTACGCTTGTCACTAAGCTAGAGCAATTACAAATAACCAAATTGCTTGTCCTATTACACGCTTCAATACTAAGCAAAATAAGACCACAGAAAATTTATTATGCAATGACCAATCTAAGCAAAGACTCAAACTGACCAGGACAGGGAACAGGGTTCAAGGTTGTTCTTATGAGTACTGGACGTATCTGGTTTGGACGAATGAACGCTTTGCACAAATGATTCCGATCTCAATAATGCACGCAAAGCTTAACCTATCAACTGAGCCCATCAGGCGCCTTATATAGGCAGGCAAAGGAGCTCATTTCAATTAGGTTAAATCTTTTCAGAATATGGAAGATAAGATCTCCTCAAAAGATAAGATAGAGTTTAAGTAAAGATCAAAGATCTTTCCTTAACTCGTCCTATACTATGAAAACCGTCCAAATACCTTAACAGAAAATCTTGGACAGCTAGCAAGTGATTTATCAGAATATACTCTCTAAAAGATAATTAGAAATATTCCAAAAGATAATCCACTTACCTTAACAATATAAACTTGGCCATTAAGTAAAAAAAACTTTTTCCAAGATAATATCTTTTCAAAATAAAATACTTTTTCTGTTTAAAACACGATTTTGCAATATTCATTTTTCCAAAATAAAATATATTTCTTCAGAAGAATATTTGTGTGAATATCTAAAAAGATAATACACAAAAAATTCGTAGAAATAATAAATACGATATTATGCAAACTCGTCCAGATACACAGCTTAGGGGGAACAGGGTCCAACCCGTTGTTCCCCTTTGGTTCCTTCAAGCTGCAGTGTTGGTCATAGAGAACAGGGTTCACAAGAATGGTCCTTTGTACTCATAGACGCATGCACTCAGCCCTACAACCTTGTACCCTTGTCATGATCAACTTACACTCTTGCTAACTAGTCAAGCATAGTACAAAAAGACTAATGACAAATGCACTTAACTACATTACATTGTCTTCATGCCTAGTTTGGATCCAAGCATCTTCATGAGCAATCATGCTTTGAGAATTATACCTTCTTGCATCCTTAAGTCAACCTACCATCATAGTTAGTTCACACATAGATAAGTACACTATGTTTCTTATCATCAAAATCCAGGAACCCAACAAATTCCCCCTTTTTGATGATGACAAACTAGTGTGCTTATCTGAGCTAGATTCCAATTCGATTGAGTACAAAACTAACTCAAGCGCTTACCTTTACTTACCATTGCTGTGAACCAACCAGAAGAACCACGAGTAAGTAGGAACAGGGTTCACAACTTCACAATCAAGAGCTTCAGCTTAACATTATCATCCACCACGTTGAGACTCTTGCAGAGAGAACTTTGCAATCAGAGTTGCAACTTATAAGACTTTAGAGAATCAGAGTAGGCAGAGGAAACACAATTTCAAACCAGAAACCATTAGAGCAGAAATCAAAAATTTGTGTGCTACACATCCATAGTGAATAGGTTAACAAGGTACGAGAATTAAACTAGACTAAACCTAAACATGATCATATCAAACCTAATCATAAGCACACCACTCTTCCCCCTTTTGGCATCATCAAAAAGTGTCATGGACATTTGTTAAACATCCAGGGTATATCACAACTATCACCTCCAGGGTTTAAGTGTATGCAAACAAATGCAAGAATTAGTAGCTCAAACTTAAAAATCTATTGATATAGGCCATCCAGAAAATAGTCAAATCATATAAACCAAAAGGGACCAAATTTTATATAGCACAGTCACAAAAGAAGGTATTGTTACAGCATAAACAACACCTAAAGAGAAAAGAAAGAAAAGGAAAGAAAAGAAAAAAAAAGCATTGGAAACACGGTCGGATGGGTTGGGGTTGTCATCAGCATTGGAAACAGTCTCAACTTCAAACCCATCCTTCAGCATCCTGACAAGCTCATCATGCCTCCTCTGATGAGCCTGATCAGCCTTGGTCACTGCATCAGTAAGATCAGCAACCCTTTGAGCCAAGTCAGCTTGCTTGGAGGTCACAGTATTGAGCTTGGCCTCAACCAAATGCAGCGTAGTAAACATTGCAGTTGTGCTGATGCTGACTCCTTCCATGGAAACAGCCTCTGGGCACTGTTCCCCCTCAAAACCAACTTCCTCATCCTCCTCCTCTTCCTCTGGATCCCCATCAAACCTGAAGCCAATTTGCTTCAAATACTGCTTGCCCACCTCATTCACAGTTGTAGGTGATGCCTCATCAGAAAGAGGCACCCCAAAATGTTTGAAGACCAAGGTGAGAGCATACCCATAGGGCAGAGAGTGGGTGATTTTCTTGGCACTAAGGACGTAGGCTATGTGGTGAATCATAAGTGCAGGAAGATTCACCTTCTCTCTTCGTTCAACCAAGTCCATAATGCTCATGTCATAGGCTGAGCAATATTCCCGAGCTTATGTATAGGAACAAGGTCCACAACCTTAACTCTCTTAGCCTCATCCTCCTCCATATTTCTGGAGTACTTTCTCACAATGGCCGAGGGTCAACGCCATCATACTCAGGCCAGGCACCACCCCTAACCCACTCAGCAAAACCTTCACAGGGGATTCCCAAGATTTTCCCTGAATCTGAAGCGTTGAATTTTAGGGGAACCCCAGACACCTCACTCCTGACTACCCCCTTCTTCACAGTGCAGTTTAAGTAAAACTGTTTGAATTCATCATAGTGGAAGGTAGTCCTAGTGGTCATAAAAGCACCCCACCCCTGAGACATGACATTAGTGATAAAATCCCCAGCCCCATTATCCTTCATCCAATCCAAACACCAAACTTTACCTGGCATGTTTCGTCTGGAGAGGATTCGAGCAGTCCTTGCATTGATCTCCTCCTGGTTCATCTTCTTTTTCTTGCCAGTGTTGCCAGCAGGAGCAGATGCAGAGGGCATGGAGACTAAGGCCTTCTTCCTCTTGGCAGGACGGGAAGAAGCCTCGGCTGCTTCAGGTGGAGGAGTCTCAGTAGGTGCGTCCAAGACCCGTTCAGAAACGGTCTTTCTTTTCTTGGACGGAGGTGGTGTGGGAACAGGTTCTGTGACAGGGTCCTTGGGACGAGAACCCTGCTTCTTGGAAGACCCAACAGTGGTCTTCTTGGGTTTCTTGGGGCCAACGGTGGGAACAGGTGGTTTCTCAGCTGACTCCTGTTCCCCCTGAGCAGTAGAGCTCTCTGTTTCAGGCTTCTCTCCTCCCTCGCTCTCCTTTTTCTCTCCCTCAAGCTCTCCTTTTGATTTCCCAACACCCTCTTTCTTTTTCTTTCCCTTCTCTCCCTTCTTCGTCACATACTTTGCCCCAATTGCAGCTCCTTCATCCAGAAGAGCATCAACTTCTCCAGCTAGCTCAGACACGCTAACTCTCTTGGCTGTGCTTTTCTTGGCTTTCTTCTTGGCAGAAGAGACGGAGGCCCCTGCCTTCTCCTGCGTAGTGACTTCTCCCCCCAAAGGTTCAGTGGGAGGCTCAGGTGAAGAAAGTGGAGATAGTTGAGCTGGTTTAGAAGAACCAGGTCTCTTGCTTGTTGTCGATTTGACAGGCATGGCAGGGGTTGTGGTAGAGGTAGAGGGTTTAATGGGAGTGGTGGAAGGTGTCGTTTCAGCTGTGAGTTTCTCAGCAAGAGACTTCTTGGATGTTGATGATCTGGTTCTACTCACTATTTTATAGCAAGGATTAGGGTTTTGAGGAAACGAAAAGGAACCGAGAATTGAGGAATTGATTCTTGAATTAACGGGAAGAAAATTAAAATATTTGGAAGAGAGGAGAGTGAATTCTGAGAGAGAAAGGAATAACGGGAACATTTTTGTGAGTGAGAGAGAATTAAAGGGAAGAATTAGAGAGAGAGAGAATTTAGGGAGCTGATTTGAGTTGTGAAGATGAAGAACAACGGTCTAGCCCCTATTTATAGGAAAATAATCCCAACCACCTCTAATAATTAGGAGATCAAACACAATAAATGCGTCAGATTTTGCCCGTTAGGAACAGTTTAGCTTAAGGCAGAGTGACTGAAGGAATAGGGTCCATGTATTGGTCTTAAGATTCATACAACAACATTTTTGAGGAGAATAAGGGACATATCAATAGACCAAAGTGAGTCGTTCAGCTCAAGTCATACAGTTATGCATTTTACTGCACGCGAGCTGGTATAGACATACAAAAGCTTTAAAAAGCCACACAAATCACATATATACACATAAAACATGTAGACACATTCAAGCCAATCATCGAGGGAGCAGGGTGCACATACAATTAAGTGATCTTGATCATGCCTATTTCTAGTCTAAGTTTCTCATACCTTTCTCTGCTCAAAGGTTTAGTAAAGAGGTTTGCCAATAGATCATCCGTCTTGCAAAAATTCAATTTAATGAATCCTTTCTTTGCATTATCTCTCTGAAAGTGATTTCTAATGTCAATGTGCTTTGTTCTTGAATGTTGCACTGAATTTTTGGAAATATTTATAGCACTTGTGTTGTCACACAAGATTGGCATACAACCTGCATCAATTCCAAAATCCTTTAATTATTGTCTTACCTACAACAATTGTGCACAACATGAAACTGCTGCCACATACTCAGCTTCAGCAGTAGACATGGCCACAGAGTTTTGCTTTTTGGAGGCCCAAGAGATCAAGCAAGGCCCTAGGAAAGTTGACATGCCTGATGTGCTGTTCCTGTCTACAAGGTATCCTGCATAATCAGCGTCAGCATAGCCAAATAAATCAACGCCAGCACCTCTAGGGTACCAAAGACATAAGTCTTCAGTTCCCTTGAGGTACCTTAGGATACGTTTGACTTGTGTAAGATGTGACTCTTTGGGGTTTGCTTGAAATATTGCACACAAGCCAACACTATACATGATATCAGGTCTACTAGTAGTTAGGTACAATAAGGAACCAATCATACCTCTATACATTGTTTGATCAACACTCTTACCTGCTTCATACAAGTCAAGCTTGACATTGGTGGCAACAGGTGTACCGTAGACTTTGGCATCTCTCATGACATATTTCTTGATCAACTCTCTAGCATACTTCTATTGATGAATCATTGTTCCTTCTGAAGTTTGTTTGATTTGTAAGCCTAAAAAGAAATTAAACTCACCCATCATACTCATTTCAAATTCACTTATCATCAACTCAGAAAATTCTCTGCACAAAGATTGATTAGTTGCACCAAAAATTATATCATCAACATAGATTTGTACAACTAACAAACTTTGCCCCTTTGCTCGTAAGAACAGGGTTGTGTCAACTTGTACCCTTTGATAACCATTTTCCATTAAGAACTTTGACAAACGTTCATACCAAGCTCTAGAAGCTTGTTTCATGCCATACAATGCTTTGTCAAGTTTATAGACATGGTCAGGTGACTCATTGCTTTCAAACCCTGGGGGTTGCTTCACATAGACTTCCTCTTTCAAGTACCCATTCAGAAAGGCACTTTTGACACCCATTTATTGCAATTTAAAGTCCATATGAGCTGCAAATGCTATCAGCATGCGTATTGCCTCAATTCTAGCAACAGGGGCAAATGTCTCATCATAGTCAATCCCTTCTTGCTGGTTGTATCCTTGAACCACCAATCTAGCCTTGTTTCTAACCACAATACCTATGTCATCCAGTTTGTTCCTGAACACCCATTTAGTCCCAATGATGGTCCTATTATCAGGTCTAGGAACAAGGTGCCAGACCTTGTTTCTTTCAAACTGGTTGAGTTCCTCCTGCATTGCATTTATCCAATCTGCATCCTGCAAAGCTTCATTGATATTATGTGGTTCAATATAAGATAAGAAGGCAGAAAAATCCATAAAGTTCTGTACAAAAGCTCTCGTTTGAATCCCTTTGTTTATATCACTAATGATTTGATTCATGGGATGAGAGTTTTGATGTTTCCAAGACCGTGGCTGGAAGCCAGAACTTTCGGGATCATCTCGTTGTGGAGAGGGAACAGGGTCCTTACTTGGACTTTCATTCTGATCAGCTCCTTCGTCTATGGGTGTTGTTCCCATATCAGGAGTATTTGTTCCCCTTAAGTCCATTGTATGGACTCTTGGAGGTGTAGACCCTGTTTCTTCCTCCACAGCATTACCTGTTTCTCCCGAGGCTTCTTCTTCTTCTTCTTCCCTTTCTGGTGCAAGGCCAATTGGGAAGTCTTCTTTATCCTGCAGCAATGACTCAAAACTTGCATTAGATTCATCAAATACAACATGGACAGTTTCCTCAACTTTCCGAGTTCTCTTGTTGAGGACCCTGTATGCTTTGCTCTGAGGAGCATAACCTACAAAGACAGCCTCATCACTTCTAGCATCAAATTTTCCCCGATTAGTCTTTCCGTTGTTATGTACATAGCACTTACAACCAAAAGCTCTAAAGTGGGAAATGTTTGGCTTTCTTCCTTTGAGTAATTCATAGGGTGGCTTTCTCAAAATGGGCCTTAGCATGGCACAATTTATTATACAGCAAGCTGTGATGACAGCTTCTCCCCACACGTTCCTAGGAAGATCACTAGCTAGCAATAGGGTTCTAGCTATGTCTTCCAGGGTCCTGTTCTTCCTTTCAACTACCCCGTTCTGTTGGGGAGTCCTTGGGGCAGAGAAGTTGTGATCAATGCCATGCTGAGCACAGTAGTTTATGAATTTGTCATTATCAAACTCTGTGCCATTATCAGACCTTAGAGATAATATATCAGCTCCAACCTGTTTCTGCATTCTGTTAGCAAAGATTTCAAACACATCAAAAGTTTCATCTTTGGAAACAAGCAACAGGGTCCATGAGAATCTAGAATAGTCATCTACTGTAACAAACACATAGTTTCTTCCTCCACGAGTTTGAACTCTCATAGGACCACAGAGATCCATGTGTAGAAGGTCAAGAGGTCGTGAAGTACTTACCATGTTCTTTGTCTTAAAAGAAGACTTTACCTGTTTACCTCTAGCACAAGCACCATATAACTCATCACTTTTAAATTTGATTTTAGGTAAACCAATGACAAGGTTCTGTGATGCTAGCTTGTTCAAGGTATTGAGACTTACATGTCCAAACCGTCTATGCCACAATGAGACGCCGGTTTCAATAGCACTGAGACATGTTAGAGAGTTACTAGAAAGCTTATTTACATCAACTTTGTAAACATTCTTGTGCCGCTTTCCCTCTAGCACCACATTATTTGTTTTGTGATTCGCAACTATGCAACTGTTTGCAGTGAATAGGACATTGTTCCCTTTATCACATAATTGTGAAACACTCAACAAATTATGCTTCAAACCATCAACCAAGTAGACCATCTATGGAGTGCGATAGTGACTTATCAACCTTACCTATGCCAACCACTTCCCCTGTTTGGTCGTCACCAAAAGCACTACAAGAAATACTCTAATAGTAGACACTTTTTTTTACCATGCTTTACAAAGCGTGAACTTTGAGAAAAAAAAAGGAGGTTAACCACGCTTTTACTCACGGAAAATAATTACACAACTTCTCTACGATCAAAAGCCTGGAGAATTAGCTTTTATCACGCTTTCAAATGTGGAGACGGATTTCATTAAAAAAAAAATTGAGCGCTAGAAAATTTTACTTTAGCGCCTAAATGTTCACCAAAGTTCTCTCCGTGTAGCGCTTAAAAAAATAAAGAAAAGAGAGAAAAAAAAGAAGAGAAAAACCTAATTAGCTTTGTATGTACTGATCAGTTGTCGTTCTTCCTCACCACAACCACAACTGTTCTTCCTCACGTATAACCCAGAAGCGCACAACCCGGAAGGCTTTCTTCACAGGCGAAGAGAGAGATTGAGAGAGAGTGTATGTGACAGAGCAAGGCGAATAGAGAGGGGGAGAGCAAGTCGCGTTACAGAAGATTTAGGAGGAGAATTCAAAATTGGGTCAGTTTTACAAATCTTTGGGATTGAAACGTTTTAGGATCCTCTTCAATATGTAAGTCTTTGTAATTCTAGTGGGATTATCTAATTATCTTGAAATTCTGTCACTCAATTGTGAATTATGTTTCTTTTGTTTCAAATTAGGGTTTCAACGTCATCTTTATATCTGATATTGATTTAACCATTGAAGTCTCGTTTGTGGTTTTGTTAATTGTGAATTATGTTTCTTTTATTTCAGATTAGGGTTTGTGCGGATTAGCTTTAGGCATCTGATCAAGGTCTGAATTTTGTTCTGCATCTGATCAGTAGTACAAGGAAAGATTAACGTTATCAGAGATTTGTGTTTTCCTTCCAAGATTGAATTTTTATGTTTGTTGGAATTGAAAATTATGTCTGGACATGGCGTTGGATACCTTATAGTTCATATGAGTGATTTTTTTCTGCGAATTATCATTTCTTTAATTGTTGCTGAATTGGGGTTTTTGGTAGGGTTGAGTAGCAAGGTGTTTTTCTGCATTGGAATGTTTGATTTTGTAGTAACTTTTCTGTCTTTGCCCTTGATAGAGATGAAATTAATGCATGTTCTTGATGTTAATTGTGTTCGTGGTGAGATATGAGCTAGTTTTCCGTGTTTTGGGTTCAGAGAGGTGGCTATGGGGACTTGTTTCTTATACATTTCCTTTCAAACAATCTTTACTTTTGTATTTCTGCTACATGCTTTGGGTTAAGGCCATGAGTTGGCTACAAGCCTACAACCCATTCCTCTATTGGTATAGGCACTCTTACTTAGTTAATTGTCTGGATAGGGTAAAATATAAAATCTGAATGTTATTTGCAGTAAAGAATCCGCTAAGTTCGGGACTATTAGGCTATTCCATTTGTGAACTGTTTATAGCAATCTTTATTCTATTTTTGCTGCTTCTTTTTCCTACTTGTTTCACTTTCTTCTCATCATTTTTATGAGCTACTAGTCCCCCAAACTGACAATCAAATCATGCTAACAAATCTGGGGTCATAAGGCAGTAAGATACATTGTTCTAGTGGTTTAAAAGTCATGTCTTTGGCAAGTTGATAACAGTTTCAGACCTGCTGTGCCAGATCTTTTTTCAGTCCCTTTTAAGCATCTTTTTGCATGTTAGAAGCTGAAATTCAAGGGAAATCATGTCTAGGATTAGTGCAGCAAGTTTTACTTATATTGGATGGTTATTTGTGAGCTAAAGTGAGCATCCTGCTGCAGGAATTCAGACCTAAAATATTGCTGTCAAATCTTAATTTTTCCATGTTCTAATGTTGTTATTGGCATGTTAAGACACCTAAAACTCAGTAGAGAGTGTATGAGTACTAGGGGGAAGGTTAAGGTATGGTTGGAACTCATTGTAAGAGCTGAAACAGATGAGTTTTTGTACTCCGAAGCTGAATTTAGTGAGCTGAGATTCTGATCTGTCTTGATGAGTTCATATACTTGAAACGCATGCTAAAATCAGGATGCATAGTGGCTAATTAAAAGGGAGTAATCAAGACTTCATTATAAGTGCTTAAGGTAGAAAAGTAGCTTAAATGCATTTTATTCTGTGTTGTGAAATTTAGAACTGTTATCAACCTCTTAATGTTTGGTTTTGCATGTTCTGAAGTAGGATTTTCAGTGAAAAGTTTGTGTCTTATGTGTGGAACAATGATTAATAAGTTTGATATGCTATATGTGACTAAAGTAATGAGTTTGCGTTGTTTATACAATGTACTCAGGGTCTGTAATTCAGACCTCAATCATGAATCTTTATCCCTATTTCTACTTGTTAATGGCCGGAAACTTAAAGAACCAACAAGACACCATGAGGGGAGTATTGGTACAAATGGATGAGTGAGCATGAACTTGTATGTGTTAAAAATACTATTTTCTTGTATGTGTTAAAAAGACTAGGGATTGGTATAAATGGATGAGTGAGCAAGCAACAAACTTTGTTTTTTGGTTTTTTTAAGGTCTTGACAGAAATGAAAATGTGAAACCAGTGAATGAAAGAAAAAATCATGTAAATTTTTAGTGGAGTAGTGTAGTGATATAATTATTGTCTCGCGTATTGGCTAAGATGGGTCAGCAACTCAGCAATCATGATCAGCAAACTGCAAAGTCTTTTTTTTATTTTTTTTTATTTTTGTGAAGTACAAAGCAAACTGAAAAGTCTGGAACTGCTGCTGCGCATGCGCTGCTGCTGCAGTGTTGCGCTGCTGCTACACTGCAGCCCTGCCGCTGCACTGCTTCTGCTGCAGTGCTTATGCGCTGCTGCTGCTGCCGCTGCCGGCCAACTCAAGAATATTGAATAAGTTTAAAATAGGCTTTAGTTCCGCATTTGCATCGCCAGCATACTTTTTATGTGTTTAAGGTGCCAAGTACGAAGAGAAATCAATTCCAGGTGGTTGTCCAATGTAGAGAAGTAGGATCAAAGTTTAGATGGTCAAATTGTTGATTCAATTGCTAATGGTTGATCTTGATGTGATTTGCTGCATATAAGGCTGTTTTTTTTTTTGAACCAAGATAAATGATTGTATTGTGGTCCTGTTTGATTATGATTTCAACGTTCATTGGATAATCAACTCATTGGTTTTCTGTGTTTTTGGTTCAATTTGTATGTGTTTTCTTTTATTACCAATTTCGACCAAAACATTATTGAACTAGTATTAGTCTTGACGCTGTGTAAATAGCATTGTGCCTTTTCTTTTACATATATCTTTTGACTTAAGCTAATTTTTTATCCTTGGTATTTTCTGTTTGATTATAGTAGAAGTGAAAGATTTTCGTCCTTTTGGTGATCTGGAAGTATTATATCTACTTTAGGACATGGATAAGAGTTGGATAGACAAGTTGACTGGTACACGATCTTATATAAAAGGTGTTGGTGAATTCATTGAGTTTGCTAGGTCTGGAAGCATAGATGGGTTAATAACATGTCTTGTGTAAAATGCAAATTGGGTAGAAACAAAATCTTCCAATAAGAACTATTGAGGAGCATCTTTTGCACAAGGGTTTTCTCAAAGATTATAAGGAATGGGTTTTTCATGGTCCAAACACTCTCCTTCAAAACCTCTCAAGTCAACAATCGAATACTAAAGGTCTTGTCAATAGTGACGCAAGTGTATCAGGACAAGGTGACATAGGAGGGTTATTAAAAGATGCTTTTGGTGTTGATATTCCACATGCAGTGAGTGAATCAACAAATGAGGCACTGGGCTCTTCTAGTAAAAGTGAACATGATGATGACATGCATGAGAACCCTAATCTCTTTGATGAGTTTCATCCTCATCAGCCTCACCAGTTTTCTACCCCTCAAGAAAAGGCTAAGTATGAGAAGCTCCTAGAAGCTTCTAATGAAGTTCTTTACCCTGGATGCACTAATTTCTCAAAACTTTCGTTTCTTTTGCGTATTTTTCATCTTAAATGCACGTGCAATTGGTCAGCCAAATCTCTCACTATGTTGCTTGAGCTTTTACTTGAGGCATTTCCACAAATTATTTCATTCCCATCTAGCTATTATGAAGCTCAAAAATTGGTCAAAGAAACTATTGATGCTTGTCAAAGTGATTGCATGTTATATTGGGGTGAAAATTCAAGTAAAACCCAATGTGATACGTGTAATACTCCAAGATGGAAGACACGTAAAGGTAAGAATGGTGGTTCTGAGCTTGGTGAAGAAAGTAGGCCGAGCCAAAAGGGAATTTCCGCTAAGGTCATGCGGTATTTTCCTTTAATTCCGAGATTGAAAAGGATGTATATGTCATCTAAAATAGCTGAAGATATGAGATGACATGATAAAGATCGAGTAGATGATGAGGTTCTTAGGCACCCGGCTGATGGTGATGCGTGGAAAGACTTTAATAAGAGATATCCTGATTTTGCCTCTGACCCTCGCAGTGTTAGGATTGGCCTTGCCAGTGATGGGTTTAATCCTTATGCCTTAATGAATACTAATTATAGTATATGGCCAGTTGTGTTGATCATTTACAATTTGCCACCATGGCTTTGCATGAAATCAACCTCAATCATTCTTTCTTTGATTATCCCGGGAAAATCTAGTCCAGGTAATAATATTGATGTCTATCTGCAACCATTGATACGTGAGCTGAAATTGTTATGGATGGTGTTGATGCATATGATGCTTATGTAAGAGAAAATTTTAAGCTACGGGCGACTTTAATATTTACTATTAATGATTTTCCTTCTTATGCTATGTTGTCTGCTTGGAGCACTAAAGGTTATTTTGCTTGCCCTAATTGTAATGAATTGACACATTCTTTCCGATGTGGTAACAAGATTTGTTATGGGGGACATAGTAAATGGCTTGAAAGTAACCATCCTTATCGAACCCAAATCACTTTGTTTGATGGGACTATGGAATATGGGCATGCACCTCCTCGTGCTTCCGAAAGTGATATTCTACAACGTCAACAAAGGATTGACTATAAGTAGGGGAAGACTTCGAAACCTTCTAAAAAGAGAGCTAGGAAACAAGCAAGCACCTCTACTGGTGAAGCTACCATAAATGAGGATGAGGATGAGGTGACGTGGGCAAAAAAAAAAGCATTTTTTTTTACTTGCCATATTGGGAGTATAATCCACTTCACCATAATTTGGATGTCATGCACATAGCAAAAAATGTGGCTGAAATTTTATTGGAAACGATGCTAGAGGGTAGTAAGTGTAGAGATGATGAAGCTACCCGAAAGTATCTCGAGACTAAGGGCTTGAGGTCACATCTTTGACTCCAACCTCTTGATAATGATAAGTATTTGACGCCACATGCTCCTTATTACATGTCTTCTGAAGATAAAGAGCGATTCCTAAATATGAAGTTATTTACTAAATTATATTTCTTTCATTGAAATAGAGGAATGTTGAAATATCGTCTTTGGGGTGGTTCCATGAAGGATGGTGTGGTCTCTACAACTAATTGGAAGTTAGTCAAAGTAAGTTTTTCAAGAATCTTTCTTTGAAAAGCAATTTCATTTACTGAAATGCTAATGTATATTTCTTGTTGTGCTAGTGCCCTATCCAAGTTGCAGGTTTAGAGTGTGTTTATTATGTTATGCGCTACATGAGAGATATAATATTAGGATATTTGAACCCAGCAAGTATAGGTGTTAATCGAATTCAACGGGTATTAAAAGCACATTCCTTTTTGCATGCATGTCTATTGTTTCAACTTTTGGAAAAAGTTATAGCTGTATTGCTTTTCCAAATGGCATTGTCAATACATTCTCTCGCTTTCCCATTTTTTTTCTTTGGTAATTACAGCTGCCGATATCGTACATGTTGTTGCTTGTTTAAGTTGCTGTCCTATTATTTCAATTGTAAAATAACGATTTGTTTGGCATTATGTTGTAGTGTTTTCATGGAGAAATGAGTTACACTCAAGAACAAATTGATGTAGTTCGTGATGAGTGGGCAGACTATATTCTAGAATGTATAACTAGCTATCAGTAGTATCAAGAGAATCTAACAAGGTAATTCAAATGTTTTATTTTATAGCTTTCATGTTGATGTCATGGTGTGTTCATGAGCTTGTTGATCAAGAAATTGATATGATCTATGATTTGCAAAGATGTATGTGTGTTGTTGTTGTTGCTCCCGTTTTTTAAAATTTTAGATACAAACTAGTATAGCCAACAAAAACATACAAAGGTTTTTAGTGTGAATTAGATGTGGACCTTCATATTGCGTGATGTATGACGGTGGACAAGACAGCTTGAGATGCAAGTTAAGTTCGACAAGTTTGATTGATTATTGTGGGGTGTCATACGCTCCCTAGAAGATGAGGACAAATGACTATGAAAAGTTGAACTATTTAGTCCGTGGTGTTATAAAGTATAACATAAAAACTTGTTGGTAGACAAATAAATGGTAGGATCATGTTTGATTCATATCGGAAAACATATTACGTCTGGCTAGTATCATGTTTTTATGGCAGGAGTATCACTTGCCACCTGTACGTGATCTCAATTCTCACTAAGTAGCTGGACCTACCTGTCGGTGAGCAACCTAACTCAACACAACCATTTTTTGGCCTTATACTACTACACAACACACTAATTGCTACTTCCCTGCACCTAGGTTCAGAAAATCGAGTCCATTAGAGATTGTATTGGTAGACAAATAAATGGTAGGATCTCTAATGAAAGTTGCATTGTCAGAGCAACAAAACGTACTCTGATCTCCATTAGCATGTTCTAATAACAGCTCCCCATGACAGCTCCCCTCCGGCTTAGGCGCATACTCCCAAATACTCTTCCTTTTAAGTTGTTTGTTATTTGTTGTTTGTTGTTTGTTGTTTGTTTTGTGTTAAGCTGATTGAATTTGGTGGCGCAATATAGAATTTGATATGGTTTCATGGGATTTGAAATTGTTCATTGTGATTATGTAGGATGTTTCAAGTGAGAGGTGAGATGATAATTTCAGCATGTTGATGTTCGATGAAAAAGTCGCTCGATTTGTTGATGGAAAAGATTCAAGACTAGTGCTTCATTTCTTCTAGGATTTCCAATAAAAATATTTAGCACTGCAGGAACAACTAATTGTAGACCGGAGTTTCGTTTGAGATGTAGTTACTAAACCCTTTTTTTGAAGTCTTGTGTCGACAACATATTAATAATTTCTAAGTATATTAATGGCAAAATATATGTATTTGTCGCTTCTTTAGAAGAGTGCAACAGGTGCAACTTATAACATATATGTGATAAGCAACAGGGACTGGGCATGGCATTTGTTTTCACAAAAAAAAATGTTTAAATGATTGTCACGCTACTAGGCGTGGATAACATTCCCAGCTTGATAACTTTGTGACGCTTTTATCTAGTCAAAAACATCACCGCTCAATTATTTACCACGCTTTTTAGTGGAGAAGATATTTTCCCTCCTTTTTGATTAGATGAAAATAACTACAAAATTACTACGAGTAAAAACGTGGAGAAAATACAATTACCCATGAATTTAAGTGAGGATACTTTGTGGCACTAAAAAGCGTAGAGAAAGTACTATGAACCACGAAATTAACCGTGGATAAGTTGTGACACTTAAAAGCGTAGCAAATATAAAGCGTGGTAAATTATCCACATTGAATTTAGTCACGCTTTTATAAAGCGTGGTAAATAACTTTTTCCACGCTTTAAAGTGTGGTAAACCAATGTTTTTAGCGTGGTTAAGTAGCATTTTTGTTGTAGTGAAGTCACACTTCCACCTTCATAGGCTGTGAGTGAAAGAAATACAGATTTTTCTCCTGTCATGTGCCTTAAGCAGCCACTGTCCACATATCATGGCTTGCTCTCTTTCACTTTAGCCTGCAATAAGAGTCACTTGTTAGTTTTAGGAACCCACACTTGCTTGGGCTCCCTTTTCTCAGAATCATTTTTAACTCTGTCTTTTCTCATCCAAACTTGTTTTACATGTTGCTTATTCTTGGCAACAGACCTAGTTCTCTCCTGGCATTCGTACATGTAGTGACCACCTTGTCCACAATGCCAGCAGAGTCTGTTATATTTCAATCCAAAATATTTGGTGTTGGGAGTCCAGTCATCCTTCTTAGGTTTTCTTCCTAGACCATTTTTAAACCTATTGTGATGATCATTTAGCCATTTTAAGGCTTGAGATGAACTAGTCCATTTGTTAAAACGAACTAGTTCTTCTTGAACCTTATCCAACTTGCCTTTATAGTCCTTAGATTTTTCAAGTTCCTTTTCCAAGTTAATCTTAAGAATTTCACATTCAGATTTTAACTCATCTAGGCCAGTCTCATCACAAACATATATAGGTTCCAAGGTCTCAGTAGCTTTCTTAGATAAATCAGTCTCAAGAGATAAACATTTACTTTCAAGGATGAACCTTGTTTCCTCCATTTTACATACTGTTTCTTTGAGATCTTTATTTTCCTTTTTCAAGGTTTTTAACATTTTCTCATAGTTGATTTTGATCTCTAACAGTTCACTTACATCTTCCTTTGAATCATTATAAGCATGCAAAATGTTATCTTTTTCAATGTTTAACACATCATACTAATCCATCATAGAAAGTACCATCTTAAGTAATTTATCTCTAGACCAAGAAGCAATTTGACTTTTAATTTCAAGAATACCTACCTCTGCTTCTTCATCTTTAGGAGAGATATATGTTTTGGCCATGGTGCATAGATCCTCCACTCCATCGTCTGGATTATCTTCCTCGTTGTCTGACCAACCAACCAGCATGCTCACGTATCTTGCTTCTCTTTTGGTGAACCTTTCTGGCTTTCTGGAGGAGGATAGACGTTGTTCTGTCTGCATGTTCTCACTTGGCTCAGGACACTCGTTCTTGAAGTGACCAAATCTTGAGCACTTGTGACATCTAATCTTGGATTTGTCGAAGTTTCCACCTTTCCCTGAGTTTGACGAAGCTTGTGTGAAACTTCCTTTATTACCATAGAAGCGAGCAAACTTCCTGGCAACAAGGCTTATCTCATCTTCATTTAGGTCTAGGTCATCTTCAGGAATCTCATCTACTTGGAAAGCAATCTCCTTTTCTCTCTTAGGATCATTAGATTTAACTTGCAACTCATGAGTCATTAAGTTACCAATTAATTCTTCAACCTTCATGATGGTCAAATCCCTTGCCTATTGAATAACCGTCACTTTAGGTGTCCATGTAGTGTTTACTGGTAGACTCCTTAACAACTTTCTAACAACATCTTCTTCATCAAAGGGTTTGCCAAGGGATTTGAGTTGATTTAGGATATTGTTGAACCGAGCATACATGTCTTTGATAGTCTCTGTTGGTTCCATGTTAAACAATTCATACTGCCTAATCAACATATCAATTTTGGATTGCTTTACCTGTGAGCTAGGTTGCACGAATACCGATACGGATACGGATACGGGTACAGATACGGGTGTGGGATACTGCAATTCTAAATTTCTTAGGATACGGGTATGACGAAAATATAATTTAAATTATATAACATAACTTTAAAAAAAAAGGTAGTGAAGTACAATTCAATTTATGACCTTTATCGACATTGTTAACATCTATATATCATTCTCCATTAAGAATACAAGATCGGAGATGAAACGTGTGAGTAAGTTGATGACTAATTAGTTGTTGGTATGGATGTGTGGAAGATAGAGAGTTGGGAACCGACCAGCTACTCCGGTAGGCGTAAGCCTTCAGATTAGACAAGATGTAGATTATGATGAGAGAGAAAGGTCATTTCATTTGGGTTGCATAGATATATATTTAAAGAAATACTTAATCTTTGTTGCAAAAAATATAATTAATTGAAGTGTTTGGTGATTTGGTGTATCCTTAAAGTATCCACCATGTATCCGAGGAGTATCCGTAAATATTTTGGGAAAAAACTAATATGAAAAAATAGGATACTTCTCCGATACGTATCGGGTACGTATTTCCAAGTATCGGGCGTGTATCCTAGAAGTATCGGTATCTAAAACGTATCGGATACGGGATACTGCTGTTGGGCCAGGTATCGGTGCAACCTAGCCTGTGAGGTGCCTTCATACGCAGTCTCCAAGGTCCTCCAGATGCTTTGAGCAGTGTCACATCCTTGAATGAGATTGTATTCCTTAGCACCAACTCCACACTGTAGGAGTTTGACAGCTCTAGCATTTTTCTCTATCTGCTTTATGTCAGTATTGGTCCATTTTTCTGGAGGTTTGATGCTTGTCTTTCCTTCTGCATCCACTTGCTCTATAACCAGATCTCCCTTCTGAGTTATTTGTCATAACTCATAGTCTTCAGCCTTGATGAAAATTTCCATTCTTTTCTTCCACCAAGAGTAAAACTCTCCATTAAACAGTGGTGGACGGTTAATGGTTTGTCCTTCCCTCATCTCACTGGGTGCACTCAATTTTGCGAAAAAAACTCAAGGTGTTAACCTTTTAATGAGCAACCTTGATCTGATACCAACTGAAGAGTGCCTAAGTTACTCTAGAGGGGAGGGGTGAATAGAGTGACTCCAAATTCTCGCGTTTTGCAACTTGAAAACAGGGTAGGGAACAACGTCCATAACGTTGTTCCTACGCAGTGGACTGAAACAGAATGTAAAGACTGAAAGTAAATAACACAAAGCTTTTTTCACATGGAAAACCTCCTAGGCTCAATAAGAGTAAAAACCACGACCCAGTTACTTGAGATTTTGTCACACTACTTCTCTTATAACTAGAGCCAAAACACAGGATACAACACAGTACCCTAACACCACCACACACCGTCACTGATGCATTACCTATCTCTCCAAGTCACACACAGACTTGAGATAAACTCTACGCTTGTCACTGAGCTAGAGCAATTACTTAACCAGATTGTTTGTCCTATTACACGCTTCAATACTAAGCAAAATAAGACCACAGAAAACCTATTATGCAATGACCAATCTAAGCAAAGACTCAAACCGACCAGGACAGGGAACAGGGTTTAAGGTTGTCCTTGTGAGTAATAGACGTATCTGGTTTGGACGAATGAACGCTTTGCACAAATGATTCTGATCTCAATAATGCACGCAAATCTCAACCTTTCAACCGAGCCCAGTAGACGCCTTATATAGGCAGGCCAAGGAGCTCACTCCAATTAGGTTAAATCTTTTCAAAATATGAAAGATAAGATCTTCTCAAAAGATAAGATAGAGTTTAAGTAAAGATCAAAGATCTTTTCTTAACTCGTCCTATACTATAAAAATCGTCCAAATACCTTAACAGAAAATCTTGGCCAGCTAGCAAGTGATTTATCAGAATATACTCTCTAAAAGATAATTAGAAATTTTCCAAAAGATAATTCACTTACCTTAAACAATATAAACTTGGCCATTAAGTAAAAAAACTTTTTCCAAGATAATATCTTTTCAAAATAAAATATTTTTTCTGTTTAAAACATGATTTTGCGCTCATATTTCCAAAATAAAATATATTTCTTCAGAAGAATATTTGTGTGAATATCTAAAAAGATAATAAACAAAATATTCGTAGAAATAATAAATACGATATTATGCAAACTCGTCCAGATACACACCTTAGAAGGAACAGGGTCCAACTCGTTGTTCCCCTTTGATTCCTTCAAGCTACAGTGCTGGTCATAGAGAACAGGGTTCACAAGAATTCTCCCCTGTACTCATTGACGCATGCACTCAGTCCTACAACCTTGTTCCCTTGTCATGATCAACTTAGACTCTTGCTAACTAGTCAAACATAGTACAAAAAGACTAATGACAAATGCACTTAACTACATTACATTGTCTTCATGTCTTGTTTGGATCCAAGTATCTTCATGAGCAATCATGTTTTGAGCATTATACCTTTTTGCATCCTTAAGTCAACCTACCATCATAGTTAGTTCACACATAGATAAGGACACTATATTTGTTATCATCAAAACGTAGGAATCCAACAGTAACTTTTAATATACTGAATGTCATTTGCTTTTGTTAAATCACTTTGACTTTTACTTTTTTTTTTCCAGTTAATTAGAATGATTTTTCATTTGAATCACCAAATTAAATCAATGTGAAAGAAGACTCTTGCATTAGACACCGACGGTTTCACATGTAACAAAAATCATAACTTGTCTAAGTTCCAACTTAATTAAGCTAGCCCACACTGTGTGGAAATTAAGAACAGTTACTTAAATATTAGGAAAAATTCTGTTGGTGTCCCTCAATTTATAACTTGTCCAAGTGGTGTCCTGTATATTTTAAAAATCCAGTTGGTGCCCTTAAGTTATCCAAACTATACGGACCGTTTCCTTTTTATTGGGCTGACGTTAACAAATTGTATTTGTCGTCCCAACTTTTCTTCACTCTTATCTTTTCTTTTTCCTTTCTTCTTCATACTCTGCTACCATCCTAGTTCACTCCATGACTTGACATTGAATCTTAGTTTTTCCCAGTAACTCCAATTTCCTCTCCACTCTTCTCCTTTTCACTATAAATAATTGTCAATATGTAGGACCCTTTAATAATATGAAATACCAATAATCATATGACCGAATTTGCTTTTCTTTTTTTTTTTTTTTGTTTAGTTTCAACTTCAGTTTTAGCTTTTTTAGGTTGGAATTTATTGTGCAACCCACGGAAATGTCATCACTTTGCTTCCGTTTTTCAGTTTTAACTCCATTCTTCTCAAGGTTCTCTTTCTCTCTCCTCCCTCCACTATTCAACTTTAATTGGCTTGTTTTGGATCCAACGGTGCATGTTTTCTTCGAACTTTTATTGTGCACACAGGTCTTGGACTCTTGGAGAGCGGTTGATTTGTGTACAGAGGTGATAAACGGCAGTGGAGATGAGTGGAGGTGAAGATGGAGGAGGAGCTGGGGAGGGGTGGAGCCATGGATGAATGAGGATAGACGGTGAGAGAGTTATGGCAGATGGAAAGAAAAGGGGAGTTAAAGAGACAAGACAGAGAGGACTGGGTTTTGGGATTTTTCTTTTTATTTATTGCTTTGTATATTTTCATTAAATGGGGAATAAAAAAAAATAGTAACGTCAGTTCAATAGAAAGGTAACAGTTTGTACAGTTTGAATAATTAAAAAGTACTGGGCACCACTTGAACAAGTTATAACTTGAGGGGCACCAACAGGATTTTCCCTAAATATTATCTTGTACTCCATTTATACACGCCGTCTATAGGCATGGGCAATGGGCCGTCCCTTTTAATAAATGGGTCGGGTGGGGTTGGATTGGGCCAAACATGTTTGTGGGTGGGGCGGGTGGATCATGAGTCGGGCCGGCCCATTTTGGGCGTTTAAATTTTTTAAAAAGGGTTCGTTCTAATAAAAAGAATATTTAATGGGTCGGTCCATTTGTACCCGATATGACCCGTCTAACTTTTAAATATGCCGGTCAATTCCGACCCGTCCATTTACAATGATAAACGGGTTATAATCCGTTGGTAGGTTGGGTCAAGTCGGGTCGACTAAATCAACCCATCCCACTTGCGCAGGTCTAGTCGTGTATAAGGGTTTGAGATAAAGCCATATGCTATTGGGTTTAGATCTTGGACTGTACAAGTCAAAACTTACAAATAAAATTCTTCAGCAATGTCCAAAAGGTTGGGAAAAAGAATTAGGCCAAGATGAGGAGCCTGATTCCTCAAATCCTCACAGCCTCTCCTAAGCTTATCCCAACAAATAACTCACAGAATTTGAACAGTAAACAGTCCCTCCTCACAAATCTTCTCTCCCTTTCTCTTTCCATAACTCTAAGCTCTCCATTACCCTCCTTAGCAATCCCTTCTTTAAATTCACCATCACAAACCCCTTTCATCGCTCCAAGCACTCCATTTTCTCAGGCCAAGAACTTACCAATTGGGTTGGAAAACGGGTAATCACTCAATTCTATGTTTTCTGATGTGGGTTTTCTTTGTTGATCAATTTGGTGGTCAGATTATAGAAATGTGTGATTTATTTTGGCTGTTTTGTGAACTGGGAAATGCAGAAAAATTAGAAGTTGCCCATCAATTAATCCTGGTTGTGTTTCTACAAACCCAAAGTCTTCCAATTTCGAATTCCCTTGGGAGATTCCTGCTGATTCTGCTGAAACTGCCGTTCAGGTATAAGACAATTTTACAGGCAAGAGGCAACATTCTTTTAATTTCTTTGAGTTTTCAGGAAATAGGGTATTAGAGCAACTCTAATACAATGTTAATTTGGCTTGGTTTATGTTAGTTATGTTTTAGTGTGCTTGTTAGTGTGGTCAATTTCTTTAACTAATTGGGTTCTAGTATACATTTTGGCATTCAATTGAAGACAACTTTTTGGAGTAAAAATTAAAATTTTGCCTATGCTTACATTTGTAATTGTAAAGTTAGTCATAGGAAGAAGGAAAAAGGCATGATCTTTTAAACCCTCATTTTAGCTTGTATATTTGTTATTACATTGATGAAAATGGTGATCGGGCTGCTGCAGAAATTGCAAGAAGCAATCTTGAATACGCAGAAAAACCCGAAAACACAAGTTGTTGAAGACACACCCAATGGTAATTTTTAGCCTGTATGCTCTTACTTATGACATATAGATCAGAAAATTGGGAATATTGAGAAAGGCATTACTCTATAAAGAGTATTATGCTGAAGAAATTCATTGTAAAGAAACCTCAAGGCTATATTTGAAAATCGGAGACATTCATTCTAATATTGTTATTCTCAAACCAGATTAACTGTTGCATATAGTTGTTACATAAGTTGTTCTATATAGAGCAGTTGATTCTGTGATGCTCAAATGATCCCCAGGAAAATATCTTCGAGCTGAGGTTGATGGAGGATTTGGGAATGGGCGAGACGTACTGGAATTCTTGGTGAGAGGAGATGTTGTAACCTATCGTTGTATGGCTACCAAGGTAACCTATGTCTATCCCTTCACAACAGCATTTGGGGATTCTAAGGGACAGCAAGAGAGAATGAAGAAAATCATCAACGACTTAGGGTGGTATGCTCCCAGTTTTGACACAATGGATGATTAAATCTTTTGCAGTGAGACTCTGTCATAGCTTCTCACCATTGTTTTGGTGCTCATGCTGCTTATATTTTGTACGTAGCTTACCTGCCAAATAGCGATATTGATCTAGTTTGAGCGGTTGGATGTTCTGGTTCAGTTACTCTGTTTGCATATATGTATACAGGAAACGCAAATATGCAATGACAATGCATGACTTGTCTTTCTTTCTACAATTGCCTTTCTATTATATGGTCTATTGTGAATACTATTCAGTTTGCACATCATTGTATGCTCATGCCATATACCATTGACTGCTATATGATATGTCGACAAGGTTTACATAACATTCTTGTTTACTCACGCAGCTAGTTCCCTCTCTATTGGTGGCTGTCACCTATTTAAACTTCTAATTATAACTTCGTGCAAGGCAAATGAACCCTCTTGGTTCATAGTTAATGTAAAATAGCTTCTGGGACGCAGATGGTTCGGATAGGGTCATCTGAAGGGAGACGATTTGTATGGAGGGGAGACCTCGGAGTTCTGCTTCCATTATTCAGGTACACTACGTATATTCTGGTGTATTGGCCTAGCTGCCATATGAAGACTAGGCTACTAGCTAGCTAGCTGCCATTAACAACATACAAGTCATGTGTAAGTAAACAATATTGTCCATCTTTTGGTGCGTCGTTTTGTCTCTCACAGTTGGAGATCCACAAAAAAAAAATAAAAAAAAATAAAAATCACCGGTTCTCAAATTCTAGTACCCAAGGTTTGGGAGAAACTGGCCTGTTGATGAATCTCTTCATGGCTTCGTGATGGATGTTGATTATAGCCTGCAATCCTTTCAACATAAAAGTAATGTCTCGTATATTACTTTGGTAGACTCCATTCACGAAGGCTACATCAAGAAACAACGATTATAGATGGTTGCACAAATTTTCAGAATTAATTTTCTTGTATAAGAGTTTGTTTTTTTTTTTAAGTTTGTATTTTTTTTGTTGCAAGTTGGTATATTTCATGACCTCCTTACTTCGTAGACCTACGTCGTCATTTGGTTGGTTATTGTTATTGGAGCTTTCTTTATTTGGAAAGGGGAGCTTTTTTTTTTTTTTTTTTTTTTGTCACGCCCCGTACGTCGGGTAAAAGACGTGACAAACGGCAACTCGGCTACGATATTTTCGTAGACGAGCTAAGCCTTTCTTACAAACCAATACAAAACATACTCACACAACAAATAAGAAAAACCATTATCCTCTAATTGACACAAGGCCATTATTAAAAGGAAACACACAGACTATAATTACTGAAAGAACAGATTTTCTGTTCCGGTCCAGGGTCCCTAAGATCTCACACTCCCATGTACCCCTCGTTGAAAAGGACTTCAGTGGTACCTGAAAATATTATATATAAAAGGGTGAGCTCATCAACCCAGTAAGTAATTTAACTCAATTCAACCGGATCAAGCAAGTTTCAAAGTGCAGGAAGTTAATCCAAATACAATAAAATAATGATAAATCTCCAATCTTAGTAAAAGGTGTGGGCAGATGTAATTCAAGTCCGCTAGTGTGCCAGATATTCTCGTAGGAATCCAAATTCAATACTCCCATTTAATCCCCGGGAAGGGCCAGATATGGACGTCTCCATAAGTTGAGATATCAGTGATAGTTCCCATTTAATCCCTGGGACGGGCCAGATATGTGTCTCCCTATAAGTTCAGATATCACAGAAAGTTCTCGTTTAATCCCTGGGAAGGGCCAGATATGGGTGTCCCCATAAGTTCAAATATCACACATAATACAAGAATACAACTAGCTCGCAAAATAATAGTTAAATTCGATGTTCACAAATTCTCTTTAAAATAATCATAAAACAGTACTTTCCATTTTCACAAGGTTCAGAAATCAAATACTCGTAATAGTCATGCTTGATCCAATTTTCTAAAACGCATAAAATAAATAATATTCGGATACGAGATCGAATTTCTAGTTCGGAAATGTCTACTAGCAATATTAGCTTTATTATAAAAACAAGCTAAATTGGGAGAAACCACTTACCTTAGTGTGTAAGTCGTATGTAACCTTGACAAAACTATATCAGTATTCACAGCCTCCACTTTCACTTCAATTCCTCTTCTTCTTGCTTCTACTGAACCAAATGTTCTATGCTATTTATAGAAAATTTGCTAAGCAAAGAATTGTGGCCGACATCACAATCTCTTGCTTTTGATCAAAATTATTTGCTTTTAATTTATCACATTCTTTGTTTTGCAAGGTGGCTTTGGCGGCCACAAAACCAATCTTTCCCCCTATTTTATTTTTGGTTATTACACTTTTTAAAAAGCCTATTATTATTGGGCGCTTTTGTAGGGGTGAGCAGAAAATCCAGGTACTCAGTATTGGAATTGGAATTGGTTTGGAATCGGTACCAACCAATTCCAATTCCAAAAAATAGGAACTGGTACCAACCAATTTCAATTCCAATTCCTGACTTTAGGGAACCGAAACCGGTTGGGTACCCAGTGTAAAAAATTATAATACCTTTTTCTTTGTTGGAAATAAAGAATGGTGATTTTCTAGTAAGATTAGTGGTTTTGAAAATTGTACTTCATAATTTAATGTTTTAATGATTGTATTTGTAATATTAATAGTTAAATGATTGTACACATTATTTAAATTTTGATTTACAATGTTAAGTATTTTGATTGTGGTGTTTGATGTTATGTTTGTTGTATTTTTGGAAACTAATATTTTTTAGTGTAATAATATAATTGATTTTTTTTTTATTATGAAAATATACATTTAATTGATTTAAAAAATAATAAAATTTTGATTTTAAGTGGACTTGGGTACCCAGGAACCGGTTGGTACTCGGTGGATCCAATTCCAATTCCTAGAAATTAGTAATTAGGGACTGGTGCAATCAATTCCAATTCCAATTCCTAAAATTTAGGAACCGGTGGATCCAATTCCAATTTCGGGTAGTACGATAACCGATGGATAACCGATTACGCTCACCCCTACGCTTTTGAGGAGTTTTTTTTATTTTTTATTTTTTAATGGTAAGAACATTTCAAATAGGGTGAGCCCAGCGGGGTACCACCGGATTGCATCACTCGGAATTGAAATTGGATCCACCGGTTCCTAATGTTTAGAAATTAAAATTGGCTGCACCGGTTCATAATTTTTGGGAATTAGATCCACACTAGGTACCCACCGATTCTTGGGTATCCATATGCATTGTAAAATCAAAATTTAGTATTTTTCAAAATCAACAGTGAGCTTATCTATAGTTTTTTTTAAGAAAAAAAATACATGTCAATTCACCAAGCATAATCAACTTAGTTTGATTCGTGCATCTTGCATGGTTTATGTTGTATCACTTCATGATTATTCATAATTGTTTGCATAACTTGACATTTCTCGGGGTTTGATAACTCGTATTTCATGTCATTTCACTAATGAGACTCTTAGCTCAACGGGTATATTGGGTGTCCAACCGGTTTCGATTCCTAAAACTTGGGATTTGAAACTGAAATTGATTGCTATCGGTTCCTATTTTTTAAATTGAAATTAGTTGGACCAATTTCAAGAACCACCGACTCTAAACCAATTCTAATTCCACTACTCATTAATATGGGTACCCAAATTTTCTGATCACATATAAATTTTCAAGAGTCATAAGGGGCCAAGGTTTGTAAAAAAAAAAATTAAAATAAAATAAAGCAATGGATGATAATTAGCAAGAAACTTCAGGATAAACATTAAATCTATAAACTAATGTCATAGTAATCTTGTTTTGATTGACATGACAGTACTCTTTTTAGTTAAATACCTCGCGGATCTTCGGATCTACAATAATTGATGCTCTTCAACAACGAATATGACCGTTTGTTACTTACTTTCAATAACTACAGCGATTGTTGAAGAGCTTTTTAGTAATTAGTTTTGCCGCGCATCACAATCCACATGCTGCTTAATTCACATTCAACCCCATTACCCCAAATCATTACCTACCACAAGAAGACCCAAAAGAAAACAAAAAAGCATCTCATCATCAAAATACCCATTCTTTAATTGTGCTTATCACCTGCCATATCATGGTCCTTTGCACCCTCATCTAAAAGTACTGTGTTTAGGAGAGAGAAAATGGTGACTGCAGGAGAGAGATTGAAGGCATTTGCCAACAATAGATGGCTGGTTTTTGCAGTTTCAATATGGATTCAATCTTGTGCTGGAATTGGGTATTTGTTTGGGAGCATATCACCAGTGATAAAGAATGCAATGGGTTACAACCAGAGACAAGTAGCATTGTTGGGTGTGGCTAAGGATTTGGGTGATAGCATTGGGTTTATTGCTGGTACTTTGAGTGAGATTCTGCCATTTTGGGCAATTTTGGCAGTTGGGGTTGTGCAGAATGTTGTTGGGTATGGATTGGTTTGGCTTATTATTACCCACAGATTGCCCAGTTTGCCTTTGTGGGTGGTAATTTTTCTGCACTCCAATTGTTTGATCTATTGCTTAGCTGTATTTTTGTGTCCTTTTTCATTCCATTTTTCTTTGGACTGTTTGAATTTATGGGATTATTTGACTTAAGCTATCATCACTGGCTAACAGTCTAAATCAGTATATAATTGCATAGTTGCATTATTGCTCCTTTCTCTCTGGGAGATACAAATGGGGATTCTTGATCAAGTTGTATTGTATGTATCTATCTTCTTCATATATCAAACGTTAGATTAAGTTTCAGAAATGGGAAACCTTTCAGTTGAATAGCTCTGATTTATTAGTGAAGCATCAGACGGAAATTGCTGTTCAATTTATCTTACTGAAACTGGGAACTGGTGAATGTGTCTACTTGTTGGAAAAATCCAACCATCCCCAAATTCCCAATAGTTGCATTGTTTCTTGAACTTGTTCTGTCCATGTACAGAAAGAACTAACTTTTTCCCTTTGTTGCATAATGTTGCCAATATGAAGCCTGAAAGTGAAACTGCATCATTGTTTTATATGCCTAGAAGATTGAGAGATACCTCAGCTTTCTGTCAAATAGTGGATAAGGTGTAAAACTTTGTAGATTGCCATCACAAAATGAGACATTATGGATTGAAAGGTCACGTTAATATGGTGATGATCATCCGACGTCTATACCTTCAATTTTCAACTTTTCTCCAAAGCAATGTGTATACCTTTGGTTCTTTGTTGAAATGACCTTTGCATATACTTCTTGTACACTTGCACCTCTCTGCTAGTCTGCTTCTAAGCCGCATTGAAGAAGTCAGTTATCCAATTCCATGCCATACTTGTGTTTCATAAATATTTTCACCAACTGTATGGTATTGAACATACTTGACTGAATTCTGCAGCTTTGCATTGCTATATTTGTTGGAACAAATGGTGAGACATACTTTAATACAGCCGCTCTTGTGTCCTGCATCCAAAACTTTCCCAAGAGCCGAGGTCCTATTGTGGGAATCCTGAAAGGATTTTCTGGCTTGAGTGGTGCAATTCTGAGCCAAATCTATCACTTGGTCAGTTCTACTAATAAAGATTCGCTCATATTAATGATTGCGGTTGGTCCACCAATAGTGGTTCTTTCTCTAATGTTCGTCGTTAGATTTGTGGACGGTTACCGGCAAATAAGGCCTTCTGATGCTACGAGCTTCACTTTTGTGTATGGTGTTTGCCTTATCCTGGCTGCTTATCTGCTGGGCATCTTGCTTCTTGAGGATCAAACTGAGTTGAGCCAATCTTTGATCATGTTATGCTGTATAATCTTGTTCATCATCTTGCTACTTCCATTAGTAATCCCGGTCATATTGGCATTCTTCTCAGAGCCAAGTCCTCTACTTGAAGAAAACCTTCTAACTGAGACTCAGGCCCCTGAGTCAAGTAATGGAGAACGTGACGAACCTGTAGTCTTTCTTAGTGAAGTTGAAAGTGAGGCCGAAAGTGAAGATGAGAGAATTCAAGATGCTACGGATAGGAGAAAAAGAATTGCTCAGTTGCAGGCTAAGCTTGTCCAAGCAGCTGCAGAAGGAGCTGTGAGGATCAAGAGAAGAGGAGGTCCACATCGAGGGGAGAATTTCACCTTGCAGCAAGCATTAGGAAAGGCTGATTTTTGGCTTATATTTGCATCTCTGGTGCTTGCTGCTGGATCTGGTGTGACAATTATTGATAATTTGGGTCAGATATGCCAGTCTCTTGGATATTCTGATTCACGGATCTTTGTGTCAATGATCAGCATCTGGAATTTTCTTGGCCGTGTTGGCGGTGGATACGTCTCCGAACAAGTTGTAAGGTCCACCCTCAATCTCTGATCTTTTATCTTTTTAATTCTGTCTTCATGAGAAATTCTTAATTGCCAGCTTCACCAGACGTTGTACAGTCAACAATTAGGAGCAACCTCATAAACACCATAGAAGCTTCACAAAATTGCGTAGTAAAGTTAATACATACTTGACTTTTCAGTTTTCATCTAAATGATATAGATTTTCAATATCTTGCTCTTATGTATTGGCTGAGATGGCTATGCCACCAAGTTATATTTTCGAGTCAATTTATGATACGAAGTTTTCTCTGCCCTGTTTCTTATTTGCTTGTTACTACTGTTATCAGAAACTATGCATACCCTAGACCAGTGGCCATGGCTATTTTTCAAGTCATTATGGCAATTGGGCTTCTATATTATGCCATAGGGGGACCCGCATCAATTTATGTCGTGACTGTGCTGACTGGACTTGGCTATGGAGCACATTGGGCAATTGTACCTGCTGCAGTTTCAGAGCTGTTTGGCTTGAAGAGCTTTGGTGCCTTGTATAATTTCCTCACATTGGCAATGCCTGCTGGTTCTTTAGTGTTTTCTGGTGTCATTGCTAGTCATATATATGATTATTATGCAGAGAAGCAGAGATCCCTCAGGCAGCCAATTATAAACCCCATGCTCAACATGCCAATTCAAGATGACGATCCACTTACTTGTACGGGTACTATATGCTATTCCATCACCTGCGCCATTCTGTCTGGACTTCTTCTCATTGCAGTTGTATTAAGTCTGGTAGTTGTTCGTCGAACAAGGGGTGTTTACGCTCAGCTTTATGCAAAATCACGAAGTTAGTAGCCTCGTGAGAAACCACCTTGGAGAGCAGATTTTTTTTGAGGCAAGAAGGAGAAGGCTTAGCATTGATGCTCAAAGACTATTTGAGGAGGGTAGAAATGTTTATCTACTGCTGTGACTCTGAATCTGTCCAAAGGATAGGGATACTGGATCTATGCATCAGAACCAAATTGTGGAAGCAGGTTTTTTCTTTATATTGCCCCCTTTTCCATTCTGACCAAATTGTGTTGTGTCACTGCTACTTCCACACGGATCTCCTCTTCAACTTTTGTCACAATGAGGAGCTACTTGTATATCTATGTTAAAATTCATTCATCTGTAAGACAAAGGCTTCATGTCATTCAATCAAAGAGCTTTTCATTTGTTCCTTCTGTTCATATATGTATTCAACTGTGATCTATATTAATCAAGAGTCAAGGGTCAAGAGTAGACCCTTCATTTCAACTCAAGTACATACCAGTGTCGCGTACTCAAACACTCCGACATGGGTATGAGCATTTGACACATTTTTATAGGCCAATACATACAAAATTTCAGAAATGGCTAAGCCTGATGCTTGCACAAATGCACATAGCCTACTTAGACACTAACAGTGTAGTTGGAGTAACAGAGGGTACCATCGCTCCACATCTGAGCTTCTAAAACCAAATATCAATGCAGCTTGTTAAAGTTGAATTTAGTTGGATGGATTTCTATTTACTTTATATGCGTGGGATTGACTGTGTGAATGTAAATTGCTCTTACTTCCATCATAAATGAATCATCTGGCTAACCTGAAGGACAGAATAATCTGAAACTGTCCTGTAAAAGATTGTCAGAAAGGATCCGAGATCCATTTCGAGAGGTGAAGTGAAGTTACACAATGAACCGCAACAAGAAGAGAACTTCAGCAGAATGTCCCTCGCGAAATTGGCCTCCGAATTTGATGATTTTGAAACTTGTGCTCGGAGCAAACGCTGAATTGTCAAATGTATGATGTACTCTAGCAACAGCAGGTTGTCTTTTGAAACTCCATACAGAAAGATGAAGCAAATTAAACAATGTCACAATGTGCAAAACTAGATTTTGAACTAAGCTGCCAATTTTCTGCTCCTTAACAACTGCATTTTGTTTTGGTGTGGATCAATCAACTTTTACCATACCTATTCTTGTTAGTTAATTAGCATAGCTCAGGGCATTGTACCTGTTTTTTGCTAGTCTGTGAAATGAAGCTGACAAAGGTATAACTTTACCTCATTAAACATATAATCCCTGGACCTAACTTCTGCTGAGGGTTAAAGTCTATCTGGCAGAATCTCACACATGGCCCCACTGCGTCATGAGCTGCAATTTAACCTTTTTTGGCAACCAAAATGAAAATTTAATTCCAAAACTAATAAAGGAATAATAACTTGCAATGACAGCTATTCAAACTTGTTGCTCCACCAACTTGCATGTGACCCCTTGGTGGTAATCAAAGCCTTGTAAGTTGTAACTATACTACAGTAATATGCAAATTAAAAAACAAAATAGAGTAAATGTCTTTGTACTTTGTAGGCATATAGGGATATACTGTATAGTCACATATGTCAATTTATTTGCCTTTTGAATATTTAGTCATTCATTTAGTTGGATGGGCACTTATTCACTTCTTTGCTTTTTTTGGTTAAAAATTTTCATAATGGAGTAGTATTTGTACTTGCATAGTATTTTGTCGTATTTGAATCGAATATACCGGAGAGATAAATCAGAAGTCATTGGAAATCTTGGAGAAAAAATATCTAAATATGAAATCTATACTCAACTTATATGCCCTATTTGAATCTGAAAAGAAAAATAATAAAAGTAAAATTCGGGATACATTTCTTTTATTTGTTTTTATCACCTATTTATACATGGGATTTATTTGGTAGGGTAAAAAAAATTGGCTGTCTTTTTACTAATGGATATATCAAGAAAATGAATTATCCAAATATCAAAGTTTTTATTGAGAATTTGTGATCAATCTCAAAAGTGAATTTTCATATTTTAAAGCTTGAAAAGTTGGCATGAAGTAAATTAACCTGAGTTAAAAGTTGACCCAGGTTAGGGTTTTAACCAAATAGGAAAAAAAGGAGGTTAGGCCAACAAAATACTACCTTTAAATACAAGGAAAAGCCCATAGTACCTTTCTTTTTTATTATTTTGTAATATTTTCTATCCCAAGGATTTTCTTTATTGTTCATCCATTTTGGTTTAGGGTTCTTATATTTTCTCCAGAAGTCGAAATTCCAAGCAAAAAGAAGTTCAATCTTTTTGCCGGTGAATTTCGACGATTTAATGAGCATTTTGTCGCTGCTTCATTGATGACCAAAATTCCAGAAAATGGGTAATACATCTGTATATTTGATTTTATATTTTGTTTTGCTTACTATCGTATCTTATCGTATTGGTTTTAGGGTTTGATTGTGAAGTGAACTTGAATTTCAGTCAAAATATTTGAATGTTAACTGCTAGCTATTGCTGTAATTCATTCTGTTTTTGTATAGATCTATGGCAGTTGGATTTGTTTGAGTTTTTGTGTTTATCCTGAGTCAATATCAGTGTTGCGTGACTTATAGCTTTTGTTTTCGTAATATCAATCTATGTTGAAATTTTGTCTGTGTTCTGCTGCTTGCGTGTGAAAGTATAGTGTTTAATGACTGAGATTGACCCTTTAGAAAGCTAAGCAAATTTTTAGTTTTTTTTGTTGTTTTTGTTGTTTTTGTTGTTGTGATCTGAGATTGATATTTTACTCTATATGATTGTGATATTGGCTTGGAGATGTTTTGGTGCCATTGAGATAATATGGTAGTTTGCTGCATGTCTGAAATGAATTCTGCTGTTTAGAGCAATTTGTTTGTCAGAGTAGTATTTTGGTTGTCTTGCTATTGTATTGACTGGGTATTTCTTTGTTTGTATTGGAAATTTCTTGCCTAAATTGATTTGTTAGTGATACGTAGTTAGAAAGATTTAAATAAAGATTAATGCAATGATATGCTGGTTTGTTCACAGCGAAAATAGAATGGTAATAATTGCGCTATGCCGCTATCCGTGCATGATTTTCAGAGCAACTTGCTGGATGTATGATTAGCATAACTGGTTAAATCGTCATTTCGAATTATATTATCTGTTGGAACTGTATCTCCCTAATCTTTGATATATTTACCTTAGGATGCTACTAAATTTTTTGAAGTGGTGATAGTGGTTCATGGAGTATGAGCAGTGGATTTTGGTATCGTGTTCTTGTAAATGATTCGTTGTGAATGCCTCCCTATCTGGTTTATACCTGTTGGTACGAACACCCTTGACCTGCGGAAATATATTGGGAGTAACCCACATTTGCTGAAACCCTCCCCCCCCCCTCCAAAAGACCATGCCAAAAAGGAAATCGGGTCTTGAACTCGTAATTTTGGTTGTGATTGATCGATGCTATGTAGAACTCAATGGCATGCCTGATTTTCATTTTTCTAACCTCATTCCTATGTTTGTTGTGGGAATTTTCAGTGGTGCCGGGAGACACTCGACGATATTTAGCAAGATATTTGCAGCCAAAACTATTTGATGCTGTGAGATTTTGGTAATACAAGGGCTTTGATACAGAGAAGAATGGATTGCAATAAAGATGAGGCTGCTAAAGCTAAAGAACTTGCTGAGAAGAAGTTTGAACAGAAGGATATAATGGGAGCAAGAAAACTTGCTATGAAGGCTCATAATTTGTTTCCTACACTGGATGGGCTTCAACCATTGCTGGCAACTCTGAATGTTTACATTTCTGCTGAAAGAAAAATAAATGGTGAAGTCGATTGGTATGGAGTACTAGGCGTTGATCCGTCGAGCGATGATGAAACAGTGAAGAGACAGTACAGAAAACTTGCCCTAACTCTTCATCCTGACAAAAACAAATCAGTTGGTTCAGAGGGTGCATTTAAAATTCTTTCAGAAGCATGGAGTTTGTTGTCGGACAAGGCTAGGAGAGTAGCATATGACCAGAAGAGAAATTCGAGAGGCATATTTCAAAAAGTTATTCCAAGTCATCCTTCTAAACCAGTTGGTAGAAATGGTGTCCGTCCATCTGCGAACATTGGAAATTTCAATGAGAGGAGTTTGAATGCACCAAACCCCCATTCAGTTCCAGTTGCTCCAGGCCGACGCAAAACTTTTTGGACTGTGTGTCCCAGCTGCAAAATGCAATTTGAGTATGTTCTGTTGTACCTTAATAAAAAGCTTGAATGCTACAGTTGTAAGGAGGCCTTTGTGGCAATACAAATCTCGCCTCCACATACAAATTCTCTTCCACAGTGGTCTCCTCAGATTCCTGCTGCTTACAATTCATCAAATGAAGGTAAGACATTTGCTTCTGCTCCAGCTAATGGACCAACAGGAAACCCAGGTTTTCATTCTTCTCTTTTTTCCTTCATCCATTTAGTATGAAGAGATGAGGGGGCAAAATGTCTGAAGCTAATTAGCTTCAGAAATATTGTTTTTCTCATTTTGCAACTCAGCAACCTTTATGAATCAAAATGGTAGGAATCAAGAGATGCTCCTATTGTTGGGAGTATTGTCCTTCATCCGTGAGGTTGAGGGTTCGATTCCTGTCAGCCTTTGTGCCTCTTCTAAAACCAAAATTGTTAGTGCTCGAGTATCTTCTTGTTCTGTTTGCAAGTAACATTTAAGATGTCCTCATTTGTACAGTATCAAAGTATACTATATTTACTGCACTCATTGTAGTTTGCACACAAATTTTCTGTGGCTTGTTTCCATCAAGGTAAGGCAAATGTAACACAGTATTTTTGAACATTGCTCAGGAGGAGTGGGAAGTCAGTTGCCACATGAGAAGTTGAGGAGAATGCATGATGATGTGCAAGTGAGTGCCAGCCTTGAGGATGTAATGAAGAGTAGAACCAACTCCCTTAAAAGGACTCACGCTGGTGAAACTAATGGTTCAGGCTCCACAGGGAATGGTGAGAAGCTTAAAAGAAGACGACGCACGAATGAGCAAAAGATGAAGGATGCCGAGGCTGATCGACTAGACCGGATAAATGCAGCAGCTGGCATTGGGAGTCTCAATGGAATTCACAGAAGCGTTGCTGAAACAGAGAGGATGAGTATTGCGAGTCAATGGCCAGATAGCACAAGGGAGTTATCGCTGCTTGAAACTCGAAATATGTTGATGTCAAGAGCCAAGGTAGAGATTTGCAAGAAGCTGGATGAATGGAGAGATGTGACATCCATGCCAAAGGCTTCGAACAAGGCTGTTCTCAAGGAAAACGGGAGAACAAAAGATAATGTATGTATGTCTAAAGATCTTCCTAATGCTGTATTGAATGGGGTGGAACGTATGGGAAGCAAGCATGATGTAGACAAGTATCCAAACGAAAAACTCAAGACCTCTACAGCTGCCAGTTCTGTTGATTCTGAAACTCAGGCTTCCGACTCTGCGGCATTATCTATGACTGTTCCAGATCCGGACTTTCATGATTTTGACAAAGATCGTACTGAAATTTCATTTGGTGATACCCAGGTTTGGGCAGCTTATGACAATGATGATGGTATGCCCCGTTACTATGCCATGATTCACAATGTGATTTCAAGGAAGCCATTCAAGATGCGCATCAGTTGGCTCAACTCCAAAAGCACTGCTGAGTTTGGATCTATGAACTGGGTTGGTTGTGGCTTCTACAAAACAAGTGGAGATTTTAGAGTAGGCAAGCATGAGATCAACAAATCTGTTAATTCCTTCTCACATAGAGTAAAGTGGAAAAAAGGTGCAAGAGGGACAATCCGGATATACCCAAGTAAAGGAGATGTTTGGGCTCTTTACAAGAATTGGTCCCCTGAGTGGAATGAGCATACCCCAGATGAGGTGATACACCAATACGACATGGTGGAAGTCCTTGCTGAGTACAATGACGAGAAAGGCGTGACTGTCATTCCGCTGGTGAAGGTTGCTGGTTTCAAGACAGTGTTTCGCCAACATATGGATCTGAAACAAGCAAGGCTGATTCCAAGAGAAGAAATGTTCAGATTTTCTCATCAAGTTCCTTCTTGCTGGCTTACTGGTCAGGAATCTCCTAGTGCGCCTAAGGGTTGTTGGGACCTTGACCCTGCAGCTACACCAATGGAACTACTTCAAGTGATCACCGAATCTCCTGGAAAATCTGCAAAGAAAAATGGATTCGATCCTAAACAGGTTAACCTTAAAAAGCCAATACGGAATGACAGTGCAACAAATGAATGAACGGGATCAAAGACAGGACAGTGATGGATACAGATCGTGTTGATTGATATCAGTTTGGTCGAAGTGAAGAAATCTTTCTTTTCTATTCCCAGTGATTAGCATGAACTTGAGGATTTGGGGGAAGTCTTTGCGGACTGGCTAGTTTGTGTTCCTCTGATTTTGCTCCACCAGGAATCTAGGGGCCTAATTATTTTTTTGGAACTGGTCCAAAGAGGATCATATGTGTAGTGTACAGTTTCAAGTAACCACAGGCACACATGACACAAGTCTCTTTCTTTTTTGCTATAGGTATAGTAAACATTAACCTTCTATTCAGCTTAGTTGCAAGCTTGCAATTGAAGGGTACTCTGGAAAGATCAAAACTTCAGCACAGTTTCTTTCTTGGAGCTATCCAGAATAGCAATTCTTTCCATTTTTCATATTTACTGTCGTTTATTTCCGAATCAGAAATTGCTGTGATGGCTTTTCTATTTGTTATTATTGATCCAGAAGCTCTATATGAGGATTGACATCAAAGCGATCATGAAAAATATAGTACAGTAAAGGGTAGTGGCCCAAATTGATCTATTTCTATCAAAGCGATCATAAAGGTAAGGAGAAAGCCGATTAGGATACCTCCTCCTCTCAAGTATGACTCCTTGTATAATGAGATGTGATGTAATGATTTTTTCAAAGAGAATTAAGGGTATTTGAAACATCAATCAATACAAGGAAATTTTATTGAATGAAACAACCATAATTTCTCATGAATTCACACACAAATACACTATGTTTCCCAGTTGTAATATTTGTCAGTTACCCCGTAATGAGCCAAATCGAGCAAGTATAACCCATCTTTATAAGCAAACCAGTCACACTCTTGGAAGTCACAAGCCACTAAAGTTGAGTTAATGGGAACGAAGACAGGGAAATGGCCTTTGCCTTTAGCCCATTGCATGTCACATACATAAAATTTTTGTTCGGACAAATTTAGTGGGAAACTCCAACTATATATATTCGAGACAGGGATACTGTGGTTGCCAAGGTCATCGCCCTTGGACAAAGAAGGGATGGTAAATGACAAACAATGGGTGGTGAGTGTGTCACTTTGTTCGGGCAACTTATTGAGGACACGAACTATGAAATCTGTCTCACATTTGACACAATATTTTGGACTCATAACAAATAGAAATGCAACCAAAAAGTAATACAAGTTGTAAGTAGCCATGTTTGGTTTCCCTAGTTTTTAATTGTGATCTAGTAACTCTTGAAGAATTTTTCAACTATCTTGGGCAATATGTAGACCAATTTTGAAATCATGTGAGGATATTATGTTAATCATAAATGAGATAGAAGTAAATCATCCTATTTAGTATGTGAATCTATTAAGATTTTATTGGCTTTTTTTTTTTTTTTTTTTTTACTTTTTCAAGTATTGAGGTAACGCATAAAAAGTACAAGATTCATTATGATACGTGTTTATACATAGGGCTAAGAGAAATAATGAACCTGTGTTTTTATTATGGTTGTTGTAGAATTTAATATGTAAACTAACTAGGAATGCAGACATGTACACTTAACATGGAAAATTCGAACCGAAAAATAAAAGCTCAGGTCATTTAAATTCTAGTACGATTTTAAATCTCCTAATTTCAGTTGTTTTCAGTTTAGTTCAGATTGTCTCTTATCAACATTTCACCTTGAAATCATATTTTCGTCTGAGTTGCCTACTTTATACTTCTCTATTCTCCACCCGATATGAGTTCTAGACCTTGCAAAATTGCCCCAAATTGATTACCCCGATCCGAAAAACCAGGCCCAGATCCGACCGGACTCTAGAAACAATTGACCCTAATTTGTCGTGAACCCATATAGACCCGACCCAATACGAACCAACCTGATATATTTTATACTCATATAACTCAAAGAAGCATAATAAGCATATTGACAAGTGATTCGAACCGAATTGACCTGACCCAAACTCAAAACGAACATTTCATGCACCAATTACGACCGAATTCGATTAGATCCAAATCGAAATTAACCTAAACGACCCGTTTACCATATCCCAGTCAACTTTTCCTAGTCTACAAAACTCCCCCAAAAGAGCCAAACAAAACAGGATTAGATCCGAATAGCGACTCCATCCAAATCCCCAAACCCCAAGTCCAACACACCCCAACACTTTCTAAGTGGAAACCCAATCCGAAACCCCAAATCCATCCTCATCCCCAATTCTCATCTCTATCACACCCAATCCAAAGGGAGTATATATCAAACAATTTTCCCCCCAAAATAAAAATAATCCTCACAGTCACGCTACTACTAATAGTACCATTGTTAAAGAACCAACAAATTTTAATAATAGCGACCCTTCTCACTTCCCCTTTCCCCACCATCTCATCTCATCTGATGATCTCAATAATCTCTGCACTACCCTCCACCTTATCCCCCTCTCCCCCTACCTTGTTTTTCTCTCTCCTAAAACAAAATCACACACACCCCCAAGGCCCCAACCCAATCCATTTCCATTTCCATTTCACTCTTCCCCATTTTCAACAACTCAAAATGGACAACAACAACAACAATCTACAGCAACAACAACAACCACCACCACCACCACCACCACCCCAAGTTGCTCAACAACAACAACCAACAACACCAACAACAGGATACCCACCACAAGTACAAGCACCCTACCATCATCTCCTTCAACAACAACAACAACAACTCCAAATGTTTTGGTCTTATCAACGCCAAGAAATCGAACAAGCCAACGATTTCAAAAACCACCAACTTCCTTTAGCTCGTATTAAAAAAATCATGAAAGCTGATGAAGATGTCAGGATGATCTCAGCTGAAGCTCCTATTCTTTTCGCTAAAGCTTGTGAACTTTTCATTCTCGAACTCACCATACGTTCTTGGCTTCACGCTGAAGAGAATAAAAGGAGAACTCTCCAAAAGAATGATATCGCCGCTGCAATTACTCGTACCGATATTTTCGATTTTCTCGTGGACATTGTTCCCAGAGATGAGATCAAGGAGGAGGGTGTTGGTGTTGGTGGTGGGGTAGGGTTAGGGATTGTTGGGGGGACAATGGTGGGGCCCACTGTTGGGGTGGGTGTGGGGCCTACGACTGCAAGTGGGGTCCCTTACTATTATCCGCCGGCGATGGGGCAACCGGCGGCTCCACCGGGTGTTATGATTGGACGGCCTGCGGTTGATCCGATGTATGTCCACGCGCCGCCGTCTCAGGCGTGGCAGTCGGTGTGGCAGCCGGGACCGCCACCAGTGGACGATGGCGGGGCGTATGGGAGCGGTGGTGGTGTCAATGGTGGTGGCGGCCAGGGTAATCTTGACAGCCAGAGGTAATTGTTATATTTTTGGAAAATTATTATGCAGACATTGTTGTTTGGTTGGTTGGTAGAGTATTTTATGTTTGCCATTCTGCATGAGTTTAGATATGTTGTTGATTATGGTGGCATTTTGTTTTTCCCCTTTGTCAAAAGATTGATTTTTGTTGTGAATTATGGTGGAAAGCAATTAAATTGAAATATTTTTCTGGGTTTTTAGTTTGTGGTCTCCTGATTTAAGGTAGTATTTTTCCTATTGGTTATTCTGAGAAATGGGATGTCCAACTAGAATGAGAGAGTGAAAAGGGTTAGAGGAAAGGCATTGAATTGGGGTGTGCCAAGTGGGTGTTGGGTAGTTAGAATTCAGAAGTAACATTTATTTTAACCTTCCATGTTAATTGTTACATGCAGCAAGAGACTTGCTGATTGGTCACACCTTGCCAGCTCCCCCCCCCCCCAAAAAAAAAAAGGTGAAAAATGAGTTGGACTGGATGAAAGTAGGAGAGGTCCAGAGCACCAATGTTTTTATACTTAGGATAATATAGCACCTGTGAATGATTAGTCTTTGTACTATGAATGGGCTGGTGTCTTATTATGTGGTTAGTGAGTCCTTTTGTAAATGATAGGGTGGCTCTACTGGTATTTGGACTGTTAAATGGGATATTTCACTATCTGTTATGTGCTTGATGCATTGCTGATTGTTTTGATAGTGCAAGTGGTTGTGCTGCCAGGCATAGGAAATGTACAATTGTATTGCCTCTCCTTGGGGGTGGGGTGGGGCTAAAGAGGAGGGATTCTAACACAGACTTGTCTTCCTACACCTTGGTGCTGGTGCTTATTGCCAACATGAATCTATGGGGAATGGAGGTTGATGGTTTGTTGGAATGTTGATTTGAGTGAGATTTTGAGGAGCCAAAAGAACTGTGGAAATGTTTCGGGCCACTGGTTATTACCTTTTGTCATAGACTTCATTGGTTCAATTTAGTGACCTTACTACAGTCAGCACATTTTGTGTTGTTGTCTAAGCAAGTCAATATTCAGTCTAATGCATGAAATACTATAGGAATTGAAAGTGCTTCCAAGGTAAATGAGCTGATTTGTGCAAATGTTAAACCTTTTTTGTTCGGGTAGTGAGGAGCATTTGAAAATTGTCCCCAGTGGAGTGTGGTTTGGTTGAACCTCTACATTTTCAATTTTTGAAGAGGTGTAGGCACAAAAGTTGAGCTACATTAGCCACAGTTTGTTGGTTTAGAACAATGTTAATTAGAATGAGATGTCTTTCTATCAGTGGTAAAAAGGTTTGGGCGAGAGCCATGAGCCGAAACTTGATCCTCGCCAGATCGGCAGTACTTACCTGATTATATTATGCTCCAGGTCTTCATTGCTTGTCAATGGTCCTTGAATTTGTATTATAGGCATCATGTGGACTGTTTGATACAATAATTGAAGGTGAATCAAGGAAGAGGCAGAGAGAAAGAGAGAGTGAGAAAACAATGAATATGTTCCAAGGGATATAAAGGTAAAGTAGAAAGTACAGATCAGAAAGGTGAAGAAGGTTGGAGAATGAGATGAGAGACATAGATTAGGCTAATGGTTCTGTGCTGGCCTTGAGGTTTGTTTCCTGTTCCCTCAAAAAAGTTTCAAAACATGGCTCAAGAATCAAGATGTTTTAGCAGTGCCGTGCTATCAGAATAGTGAACCTCCAACTTTAGGTCTTGAAACGTAGATTCTGAGTGCTGTCAGTTATTTTGTCTTCATACTCTGCTAAGACACTGCTGCCAGCCAAATACATGTTTGTACTGGAAGCAGTTTTACTGTTTTATTTAGTTATCTAATATCTTTGGGGTTGTGAAACTTACTTAATGGAAGCATCCAATTAGTTATTGAATGAATTATTGCTTCCTATACGAGTTCTCACTACTTTGAAATAACACCCAGTGATGGGAAATCTTTCTATATCTTGAGAAGGGGGTGAAAATTTTCGTAATTTCAAAATTATCATTGACAAATTTGATCATGTCTTAGTGCATCATTGGTAATTGCTTTTTGATTATTAAGTCCATCTGGCCATCTCTCAATTTATGAACTCTAGAATTTTGTTGTGAGGCTTTGTTTGCATCTTCCTGTTGGCCTAAGTTTGTTGTGATGTTCCTTTTTGTGTTCATTGAGGTAGAGGTGTAACGATGCTCTTTAGAATCCAACTGGAAGTGCGGCATCAATGTTTGGTGGTTTCAGTAATAGGGGTCGGTTATACTGGATTTTACCTGTGGCGTGCAAAAGTGAATGAGTGAAACTGTTTCAAATTCAGTTTAAGATTGTGATTTTATTTTGCTCAAAAGTTGCATGCCCTTGACTTAACCTAAGCTAACTGAATTATTTCATATTCCATTGTCTCACAATGACAAATATTTATGTCCCTGAAGAACAATGGAAGTATTGAATTTGTAGCTATTATTTCTATGTATTTGTTGCCTTGTTGAGACTCTGGATTAAAATTAAAAAGAAACATTTCAGGATTTATTTTACTAATAACTCATTGGCTCATTGCCATGGTCTTGGGTAGTGTTCTGGATGACATGTGGTAGTTTTGATGAACTTCAATATGATTCTGAGTGTTTGCTGAGGATTCTAGTAAGGAATTAGGGCACAAGTCAGCACTTACCTCAAATGAGCGTTGTGAGAGTATTTATAGATAGAATTAACACCTTTTGAATAGCAGGAGAGGTAGGCCTGCCATTCATAGCCGATCAACACTAGGGAGTTCATTGTGTCATCGTTGTCTTTCATCATTGATACTCTTATTATAATCACTCATTTGAGATAACTTGTATTTGGTGCTCCCAATTTCTTCCTAAGAATCTTCCCTACAGTGCCCTCAGAACCATCCAAATCTTCGATTATCCTTGATAGTGATAAAGTCTCATCAAGTATCCATTAAAATCTGATACTGCATCACTGCATGTATCGGAGACTCTGACCATTTGAGGGACCTGCCTGGTCTATCCCAAGGCAGGACGTCTGTTGCAGGTCGAGGCTAGAGCATTGATGCTGTTCCATCTCCATAATTGGTTTCAACTTCATGCTCTTTGGCTTCAGACATCTTATTTGGACATTCATCATCACGTGTTGTCCAAATTCCCATCACTCCGTATTCCACATCAGGAACCTCTTCGGTTTTGTTAATCTTTGGTTGTTCGTCTGCTACATATAAATGGGATTCACGATCCTGATTTGCTTTAAGCTGTTGTGGACTTGTGGTTAATATCTAGCTCAAATGTTTGTCGCCATGCTATTATTAGCATGTAGAGAGTAATAAAACAGATTGGATATGTTTATTAGTGCACTAAGGCCTGTGTCTAAAACGGGAGCATTTGAAACAAATTATGATTAACTTTACCTTTCCCTTTTCTGAAGGTTAAATCAACTGGTAACAGCAATAGTGCTTCATAGCTACTCTGCTTCCGCAATACCTATTTGTTGTGATCGGAGTATCCTGTGATCATGTTGTTCAATGAAGGATAAACAAACTGATAACAGCAATAGAGCTTCATATCTACTCTGCTTTTGTATAGCCTATCTATTGCGAACTTGTGATTAGACTGCCCCCTGAACATGTTCTGTGGAAAAAATTGATTGTGTGACTCTACCATGATCTGTTCCCATACAAAGAGCTCATCTAACCCTATAACATTCCTCTTTTTTGCAGCTGATCAAATCATTTGCCGATATCTCCCAGTGTGCTGTAGGGTTATGAAGCTTGCCGATATCCAATGAGATACTTGCATGCTTATGAATTCCTAATGCACGTCCTGGTATTATTGATTGCATATATTGCTAATGTAATGACTCCAGAACTCCTGGAAACATTTGAATCTTGTCCAGAGGTAGCGAAAATGCTGCAACAATTTAACTCTGATCATTAAGTATGTTGTGAAAACCTAGCATTGTGGTCGTTGCTAACGTGGAACTTGGAAGGTTTTGGTCCAAATCCAATCTTACCGAGTAAGTTTTAACATTCTTATTGACATGTAACTAGAATGTCCTTCACTTCATGGTTGTCCGTTGGAGTGGACGTCCTTATTTGCTCTAGGCTATGTCAGTAGAAGTTTTTACTTCAACTGAGTCTCAAATTGTGAGGAAGTTTTAAAATATGGAGAGTTTAAACATTACGCAGAAGCACTTGAAATTATTGGTCAAATGTGCTCACAAGGCATATGATGTTTGACTTGATGTAATTAGTGTCATGATGTGCTTATTCTAATATAGATATAATGTGATTAGTAGGCTGGCATTTGTACTGTCAATGTTTCTTCTTTTCATCTTTCAAGTGCTTATTTGTATTGGCCTTTGACTTGTTTACGTTTTGTTTATTTGTAAAAGCTCATTTTCAACTACTTTTGAGTTTGTGTTATGGATAAATCTTTGGAAGTTTAATTCAAGTACAATAAATTATCAAGATGTTGATAAGATATTTTTATGCTTTTTCAAAAAAGAAAAAAAAAAAAAACAAAGATTTTTTTAAGAAAAAATACACCTTTTTCTTCAAAAGGATTGTGAACTAGTTCAAGAAACGTGACTTTTATCAATTTGACATTATTTTTGTTACTGCTTGTTTGTCTGTTCTTTCGATGCCAGTTGAAAAAAACTAACGTGTTACTTGTGCAACTCCGCTGAGAAAAGGGTTAATAAGTGATAATGAATTACTATTTCAGAAAACAATCTCACAGTCATGACTTGTAAACAATTCAAACTAAGACATGCAAATGCTTAGTCAATTCGCAAACTTTAATTTATTAAGAGATCTCTCCAAATAAGACAATAACAACAACAAGCATTGTCTCAAAACGCCATTTAGGCAAGGTAAATGTTAGATGGAAACCAAGGAGGTGTGGTTGAGTGGTAGAGACTCATTCATCCTTAACTAAGGTCGAGGGTTCGAATCTCGCCTTGGGCATGGAGCAACTTTAAATTCCTTGGCCAGCTGTCTCACCCTCTGAGGTGCGTACAAGCCAGCGCGGGGAAATAGTCACTGTTGTGACGGTGAATACCCTTAGTAGTGAACAAAAAAAAAAAAAAATGCTAGATGGACGAATACATACACCAGAACACTAGGATAATAATACATTACAGCCCTCTCTTAACAGTCCTGTTTCGCCAAACTGTCAGCAACTCCATTGGCACTTCTACACCTATGCACTATCTTCAATTTAGGGTACCAATTCTTAATCCTTCAGATGAAATTAAGATCGAAGATGAACTGCCATGACTTGTGCCACTCGAACCTACTGGTGTACCCTCTAAGTGCTCGAAGGGATTTGGCGGATGATCAATCTCTACTCCGCCCTCCAACATTAGGACTATTCTGACTAAACGCCGAAGTATGCTGGGTTCAAAACAAAGGACTATTCTGACTATAAGGCCGAAGTATTCTGGGTTCAAAACAAAGGACTATTCTGACTAAACGCCGAAGTATTCTGGGTTCAAAACAAAGGACTATTCTGACTAAACGCCGAAGTACTCCTTCCTGAATAATAAGATCAGGTTGATTTACTTTTCATATTGAATAATCATAGGCATGTTTGGACAGAGAGAGCGTAGAAGAAGGCTCATTGGCGCCACAGCCATGACTATTCATCCCCAAATCCGAAAACCGATCTACGACTTTGGTACGTAGCTGAGGTTGAATTGATTTGGTCGACTTTGACAAATATGACAATAGAGGTTCTAGAGACCCTAATGGTGGTAACTGGGACGCCTGGTTCTAGACAAGAGTATGACAGTTTGATGATCTTGATACTTGCATGTACAATTGCTGACGTCTGAAGAATTGGGGTCATGGACAAAGATAGGTAGCTAGAGAGAAAAGGAATCCAGTTTAGCTCATATGCAAAATCTTTAAAAATGTTACATTTTGCAAAATAAGTGTTACTTTTGATTGTCTTACCATGAGACGACTTACACAAGACTTTCTGCACTGCCCTCAGAATATCAGGATTTTCGCTTATACTTTATAGTGATATAGTCTCGTCAAGGATCCATTAAGATCTGATACTGCATCATTGCATGTGTTGGAGTCTCTGAGACATGCTTTACTTGCACAAGTTGTAGGCACTTTCCTGGTGACCTCTGTTGTAGAGCATTGATTCTGTTCCATCTTTGTTTCTTCTTTCTGTTGCAAATAATTGGATTTTATGATTCTGAATTGCTTTAAGCTGCTGTGGTTAATATCTAGCTCTAATGTTTGTTTCCATGCTTATAATATCATAATGTAGAGATTAATAAAAAAGATTTGAGGTGGAAACATTTGAATCTTGTCCAGAGGCAGCCAAAATGCTGCAACAATCTGACTCTTATCATTAAGTCTGTTGTACATTCTTAGCATTATGATCGTTGACATGTACAGTAGAATGTTCTTACTGACAATAATGGATTTATGTTTCAGAAAAATAACGTATACTCGAAGAGTCATAAATATATGCGGACTGCAAATATGCTGATGAACTAGTACTGCTAGCAAGTCGAATCTCTAAATTGTTTTTTTTGACTATCTTGGGAGCAAGGATTTGGTTTCAGTCCTTGCTGATGATGAGAACGCATCAGATGAACTGCCATGACTTGTGCCACTCGAACCCACCGGTGTACCCTCTAAGTGCTCGAAGGGATTTGGCGGATGATCAATCTCAACCCCGCCCTCCAACATCTTCACCACCGAGCTCATGTTAGGCCTCACCTTAGGCAAGTATTGTACGCACCAAAGTGCCACCTTCACCATCCTATCTGCCTTTTCTTTGTCCTTCTCTTGGATGCCAACAAGGGAGAGCACCTCCACCAACACTCCCTTGTTGAACTCATCATAAGCCCATCTAGGGAGCCACTCTTGGCTGCTCTCGTTGAGCTGAGCGTCGTGGTTTCTTCTCCTCCCTACGATCTCAAATAGAAGCATCCCAAAGCTGTACACATCACATTTGTGTGTCACTGGGTATGGGGTCCATAGCTCTGGGGCTGCATAGCCTGGGGTTCCTCGACAGCCTGACAGGATAATGTGGGAGCTATCGCGATTGGATAACTTTGCCAACCCGAAATCAGCCACTTTTGGGTTTAGATTCGTGTCTAGTAGCACATTCCCGGGCTTGATATCATAGTGGATGATTCTTTGTTGGCACTCTTCATGTAAATAGGCAATCCCTCTTGCAGTTCCGATTGCAATTTCGTGTAATTTCTCCCATTCAATTGAACCTTTTTGCTCGCCAAATAGGAAGTTATCGAGTGATCCGTTTTCCATGAACTCATAGACAAGGGCTCTCATGGTTGGATCAAAGCAAAAGCCATAGAGCCTGACAAGATTGATATGGTATGTTCTCCCTATGGTGCCCACTTCTGCCATGAACTGCTCTTCAATTCTTTTAGTTGTATTATCATTCAGCAGCTTGACTGCAACTTGTACTTCATTTTGAAATTCTCCCTTGTACACTACTCCAAATCCGCCTGCTCCCAAAACCTGCTCGAAATGAATGAAAGTGAACTGCTTTTTATCTGCTCTTGAGAACTTTTTTGCATGTGTTCGAAACAAACTTCACCTATTATAGGTTACAGAAAGCATGTGTATCATGCATATATACCTGAGAGAAGTTGTGAGTGATTTCAGTTAGCTCGTGGGAGGAGAATCGGATGGGCTTCTCCCTTGCTATATCGCTGAAGAATCTCTCAATGGTTGCCCCACTGGTTAAGTTGGGGACATTATTGCCTGAGGCTTGCACTTGATCATGGCTAAGTTTATTATTGACTCCAATGGTTAACTGAATCTGTGCATCCCTTCTCTTCTTCAAGCAGTAGGTTATTGCGAAAACTACTATTGCTATCGTTCCAACGAGTCCCACAGTAATCGAGACTGCAAAATAGCTAGTGTACTTAATTATGTAAAACAAACCAATGCTAAAAAGGTTTAAGCTTAATTTTACCAATTGCAGCTGTGCTAATTGTGGGATCTGGAGATGAATTGCTGTTAACAGAACCTGGTGTGCTCATTTCTTTCGCCTTGTTGGGTTCGATCGATATTATGACTAACCTTGGATCTTCTAATGCTAGCTACACCAAAACAAACAAAAATGATGATCAAATGATCACCAGAGGATGTAACTGGTTCTCATGCTTGTTTGAGTTTACATACATACATACATAAGATGAGCATTTAAAGAGAAATTCCTACTCAAAGCAATGTTTATAACTTGTATTTGGGATATCTAGGACTATTCTGACTAAATGCCGAAGTATTCTTCATATTGAATAATCATATGAACGTTTGGACAAAGAGAGGGTAGAAAAAGGCTCATCGGTGCCACCAGCCATGACTATTCTGAAAACTGAGTTGCTGTATGTAGCTGAGGTTGAATTGATTTGGTGGACATTGACAAATATGACAATGGGGTAAGTCGGTAACTACGGCGCATGGTTCTAGATGGGAGTATGACAGAGTGATGATGTAGCAAGGTAGTTAGCATAGTAGTACATAAGCATAGTTTGTTAGCTCTGCACGTTTTGATCAATCTAATTCATTCATTCTCTTTTCCAGAGATCAATTCTATTTTTTCTCTCTCTACAATTCATTATCGGCAAATGTATGATAAATTTTAATAATTGGGCCTTAACAAGTGAGCACACATATCAGTCAAGTGAGGTTCCAACTCAAAACCAATTGGCTATGAGTGGAGTGACCCACTTGCTTATATGTATGCACAAGACCACTAAATCTTTCCACGTGGACACAAACCCACTTCAACAGTACACAATTCAAACTAACACTTGGTAGTAAAAGACAAGTTTAGATCTAAAAGTTACATTCAATAAGATGATTACATTGCAAAAGTTTGATTTGGTCATGTAATTGATGGACTCCAAAATACTGATCAACTAGTACTACTAGCAAGTTGAATCTCGAATTTGTTGTTTTGACTATCTTGGAGCAACGATTTGGTTTCAATTGATGGTGAGTATGCATCAGATGAATTGCCATGACTTGTGCCACTTGAACCTACAGAAGTATCCTCGAGATGCTCGAAAGGATTTGGCGGGGGATGAATCTCAACGCCACCCTCCAACATCTTCACCACCGAGCTCATCTTAGGCCTCGCCTTAGGCAAGTATTGTACACACCAAAGCGCCACCTTCACCATCCTATCCGCCTTTTCTTTGTCCTCCTCTTGGATGCCAACAAGGGAGAGCACCTCTATCAACTCTCCCTTGCTGAACTTATCATAAGTCCATTTCGGGAGCCAACTTTGGCTGCTCCCGCTGAGTTGAGCAACATGGTTTCTTCTCCTCCCTACGATCTCAAACAGAAGCATCCCAAAGCTATACACATCACATTTTTGAGTAACTGGGTATGGGGTCCATAACTCTGGGGCTGCATATCCTGGAGTTCCTCGACAGCCTGACATGACAATGTGAGTGCTATCGCGATTGGACAACTTTGCTAACCCAAAATCAGCCACTTTTGGGTCTAGATTCGAGTCTAGAAGCACGTTCCCAGGCTTTATGTCATAGTGTATGATCCTTTAATTTGTTGGCACTCTTCGTGCAAATAGGCAATCCCTCTTGCAGTTCCGATTGCAATTTCGTGTAATTTCTCCCATTCGATTGTACCTTTTTGCTCACCAAATAAGAAGTTATCGAGTGATCCTTTTTCCATGAACTCATAGACAAGGGCTCTCATATCTGGATCAAAACAAAAGCCGTACAGCCTGACAAGATTAATATGGTATGTTCTCCCAATGGTGCGCACTTCTGCCATGAATTGCTCTTCAACCCTTTTACTTGCAGTGTCCTTGAGCAGCTTCACTGCAACTTGTACTCCTTTTGGAAATGCTCCTTTATACACTACTCCAAATCCGCCTGATCCCAAAACCTGCTCAAAGGTAATAATGGAAGTTAGTTGTTTCTCGGCCTTTAGCTCTTAAGTTTGTTACTTTGTATATATCCAATCAAGAACACAACTTCAAAAACCTCATTTGGTAAGCTTCAGTGAAAAGCCTACTTTCGCAAATTTTAGCAATGGATCACATATTATGTTTCATTTAATGTGAAAGAACCACTTCAATCAAAAGTACTTAATTACGCAAAAGAGTTAAAAAAATCATCTCAAACGCATAAGTTTCTCAAAAAAGTATGCATTGAAACTTCATCAAACATATAGATTACAGAAAGCATGCATGTGTACGTATTGTGCATACTTGGGAAAAGTTGCGGGTGACTTCAATTAGCTCCGGAGAGGAGGGCTCCGGAGAGGAGAATCGGATGGCTTCTCCCTTGCTATATCACTGAGCACTCTATGGTTGCCTTGGTCAAGTTTGGGACATTGCCATAGGCTGGCACTTGACCCTGCTGGTTTGAATTGAGTCCAATGGTGATCTGACCGCGTGCATTTGGTGGATGGCATCCCCAGCCTTCTTTAAGCAGTAGATGATTGCAAATACTGTCGCTATCGTTCCAATGATTCCCACTATAAGCGCGACTGCAAAAAATTTCACTTGCTTTAATTTAATGAGTTATGAAAATATCATACACTATACATAACAAATACTTATTTAATTAACTAGTCCCCCAGAACATAGTTAAAAAAAAAAATTACCAATGAATGCTGCGCTAATGGACTGAACGGGGTCTGGAGGTGGACATGGAGGTTCCCTCGAGAAAGGAAAATGAGGTGGAGGTGGAGGTGAATTCATTTCTATCGCCTTGTTGAGTTCGACAGAGACGAGTTTAATTAGATCTTCTAATGCATAAGACTCACAAGAATGATAATCAAATGACCATTAGAGGATGTAACTGGTTTCTCTAGCTTGTTTGGGATAAAATGAGCAACGGAATTTAAAGGAAGTTTCCTAAGATCACCTGGCAATGTTTATATTTGAGACTTTGACCTTCAAATACAATATTTCTCCATGTAAATTACTCGTATTTGTAAATGCACTATGTATCAGTATATCTAGTTATCTACGATTATTGATATTAAAATGCCAAAGTATGTTCGATCTCGTGCTTATCTAGTCTTCAATAGTGGTTTAGTGTTCCACCTTATAAGTTATAACGTTAAACAAAAGCAGGGTCTCACTTTTATCTTTGGACATCACATCTATGTACGTCGACTTGAAGTGGATATACCGCGTTGATTTATTCTTTGGCGTGTTTTTAATGTCTGGATGTGCAAATTTGGAGGTACGGGTGACCAAGGGACAGAACCAGTGGCGTATCCAGGATTCGGAAAATAGGGTGACAAAATCAAGTAAAAATCATCGATACATATTACATCAAAAAAGGTTCAATATCAAACTGTCATACAATTCCACATTACAACTAATGCGGGTAGAAGAAAAAAAAACAAAATAACCAAATAAAAATTACATTTGTCCTCGACGAGTCTTCATATTTTGGAACCGATGGAGCACCTCATCATTGGTTACTTCATTAAAGACATCCTTCTCTACGAAAGTGACCAAACAATCATTCAATAATTGATTGCCCATACTATTCTGCACTTTATTCTTGACATATTTCATTGAAGAGAATACTCTCTCCACACTTGTCGTTGCCACCGGGAGAATCAACATTAGTGTTAGAAGCAAATAGACTTGATCATACACCACATGCTTCTTTGTCTCAACAAGCTTTATGGAAAGCTCGTTAAGGTTTTTCAATTCATCAAATTTCTCATCATTCCTCATATCCACAATGTAATTCTCAAGTTGAAATCCAAGTTTCATCAAAGCAACACTTGAAAATTCGTTAGGATAAAACTCGGCAAGTCTAACCAATTTTTTCTTATCAAAAGATGAAAAAGAGTCAAGAGGACTTAAACAAGCCATACAAACAAGAAATTCCATGTTTACCTCGTCAAATCGGTTATCAAGCTCTTGAAGTTGGTGATCAATCACTCTATTGAAAAAACGCTTTGCTCTTCCCCGAGCAACAAATGGAGCAACCATATCTGGAATTTCAATGTCATGTTTACCACAAAATGCATCAACCTCAATTTTAAAATCATTCCATCCATCCTCACTCAGTCTTAGGTTTTGCAATCGCTCCTTAGTAATACGAACTAGCATCATTACATTAACAATATCTTGATCCTTCCTTTGCAAAGCAACACTCAAATCATTTGTATATCCAAATATAGTCAACATCAAGTGTGCCATGAAAATGAACTCATAAGATTCTAACGAAAACACAATGGACTGTGCTTTCACTCGATCTTCTGGATGTGAACCAGTCTTCCCCACTTGTTCAAGCACACTAAGAATGGTAGGATACAAATCAATCACATTTGCAAGTGTATCAAAATGAATTAACATATACACAAATTTGAATTTAATTATATGAATTATGCTCAAGGAATAAAATAGAGAAAACAAAAAATAACTTCTATGTCCAATCTCAGTGTTAAATGCTCGGGGACAGTTTATAGTTGATCTTAATCAGTTAAGAAGATAGACAAACTAAATACGAGAGAATCAGAACAAAACTTTAACTTCAGAAATCGAGATAACAAATAGGACAAAAATAGAACTCATATAGGTTTCACCAGCAAAACAGAACTCATGTCACACAAGTAAGGAAAATTTGTTAGCAATGACAACACATGAGTCATAGATTATCATCTTATTAACCAGAAGAACCTACTGATCACACTAGAAAACAATTAATACGACAATAACTAATCACATTTCTTAATTGCTTTTGTATACTTACAAATAGGATAGAAATACTGAGCACATCAAACCTCCAGAGTAACAAGCTCCGAAAGCTCAACCTTGAGTTAGTATTGGAACAGAACAACACATACACTACACAATGGCAATATATCAACCAGAAAAAAAAAAAAAAGTATACTACAATAATAATTCAAAACAACAAACAAATTTCACCTTCTTCAAGTTAGAATAGATTTGTGTAGCAAATATCAAACACATATATACACCTTTAAACATTTTATTCAATTTATGAATAATCAATTCACAATATTACTCAAACCAATCAAATAAATTATGTTTCAAACCCTAATTTCAACTTATTTGATTCAAATAACCCCAATTACTCAGATTCATTCAATTTCTAAGTTCTAACTCAAAACCCACAAGTTATAATCTATACTAGCTATGGAGAGAGGGATTGAGAGAAAGAACTAAGGAGGTGTACCTCAAGAAACAAAAGAATTGATTCGCACTTTTGCAGAATTGCAATAGCCTTGGCGTCGCCGTCACCGTCAAGCTTCGCCGTCAACTCGTCAAGCCAAAACTCCGGCGCCGGTAGGTGGTAGCCCAGTAGTCCGGTACTCCGGTACTGTCGACTCACTCGACTGTCGAGGGGCCAGGCGAGACTGCGAGAGTTGAGAACTTGAGATGGTGAGGGGAGAGAGAAGAGTTATGTCATGGGTAATGGGTTTGCTTTAGTCTACTGATTTGTTTGAGGACCTAAGTCAGTAAGTCTCACTTGCAAATTATTTTTTTTTTTTTTAAAAAAAAAAAACAAAGAAAAGTCACAGATTTTTTTTTTCCAAAAAAAGGGTGACCACTGTCCCCTCCTGTCCCCCTTTGCATCCGCCACTGGACAGAACTTAACAAAGGTTGAACAAAAATTTAAAACTCGAGAAAAACATCAGTTGAAGTTGAGTTCAATTAGGAGTAAAATTTAAGGAATGAACATGAACGCGGTGATCTCACTTAATTTGACTCATTTACAATGTTCGGAGCTCTGTTGCAGGTCTATCATGTCTAGCGGATCCAGGAATCAGCTCAAGTGGGTGCACTCTCTTCTTATACATATTTCTTAAAATTATATTAAAAATATTTTATACAGGAAATTTTTCAAGTGGTTACCACTTGAGTATTAGTGCACTAAGGCCTGTGTTAAGACGGGAGCATTTTGAACAAATCATGAAGTAACTTTATTTTTCCCTTTTCTGAAGGTTAAATCAACTGATAACAGCAATAGAGCTTCATAGCTACTCTGCTTTCCTTAACCTATCTGTTTGTTAACTTGTTATTGGAGTGTCCCCTGAATATTTAGTTTTATGGATGAAATCGATTGTGTGACTCTACACTCTACAATGATTTGTTCCTGTACAAAGAGCCTATGAACTCTATAACATTTCTCGTCTTTGAAGCGCGCTGATCAAATAGTTTGGCTGTATCTCCCAGTGTTCTGTAGGTTTATGAAGTTTGTTGATATCCGATGAGATACTTGCATGCTTATGAATTGAACAAATTTGGAGGAAGAATTCCTTGATTTATTTTCCTGATCAGAGGAGAACATATATATGCATATACAAGAGTTGTGTTAGCTTTAAACTAGGAAACTAATTCCTAAATATCCTCCTAGAATATTTACATACCAGCTAAGAGATATATTATACAGCTAAGAGATATACATGTCAAAACTAACATAATTGACTAAGTCAGAAGATAATATCTCTCATACACCCCCTCAAGTTGGAGCATGTAAGTTTCAAATGCCCAACTTGTGAAGTAGAGTAGCAAAATGCGTCGGACCTAACGCCTTAGTCAAGATGTCAGCAAGTTGATCACATGAACGAGTATGGAGAGTAGCTATTTCGCCTGCTTGTATCTTATCACGAACAAAATGACAGTCGGCCTCAATATGCTTAGTTCTGTCATGAAACACTGGATTAGAGGCAATATGGATAGCAGCTGTATTGTCACATATGAGGCGCATGGGTTGTGAGTGGTGGATGCCAAGAGCTTGCAAGAGGGATTTGAGCCATGTGAGCTCACAAGCTGTTGTAGCCATAGACCTGTATTCAGCTTCAGCTGAAGAGCGAGATACCGTGGGTTGTTTCTTAGTTCTCCATGAGATCGGAGAGCGACCTAGAAGCACAAAATAGCCTGCGAGGGAACGCCGACTCAAAGGACAGCTGGCCCAATCGGAATCACAGAAACCATATAGTTGCATATCACAATTTGAAGAAAGAAAGATTGCTGATCACAATTTGAAGAAAGAAAGATGTCTTGACCCGGATTACCTTTGAGATATCGAAGTACATGAAGAGCAGCATCCCAGTGTTCCACTACTAAGCTCCGGGCGACTGATTGTCAAATAAATAAGACGTCCAATCAACTGTCTATATGAAGAGGGATCCTCAAGATGTGACCCAGTGGCCAAAGCTAGTTTATGATTTTGCTCAATGGGAACTCGGGCAGGCTTAGCACCAAGGAGACCTGCTTCGGTAATGATGTCAAGGGCGTACTTGCACTGGCACAGAAAAATACCTTCTGGATTTCGAGCAACTTCAAGGCCAAGAAAATATTTTAGATGCCCGAGAACATGGTCAAGTGATAGACCATCAATACGAACTGTTCCTTCATGTGTCGCATATACGACTTTTCCATTCGGTAGACGGACAGGTGAGTAAGACAAATTCATGAGATTAGTTAAACAAGATTTATTTCCCGTCATATGATAAGATGCGCCACTGTCGATGATCCACTTAGCACTATAGTTCTTACCAGTTAGTTTCTCAGTAGAGAAAGGAGTTGGCTTACTGGACCCGAGGGCAGCGAGGACCGCAGTCCACTGTTCTGCTGAAAGTTGTGGCGGCTGACTCGGGTCAGTATGAGCAGAATTGGTTCCTGAATTGGTTGCAGATGAGTAGGCGGCGTTAGCCACTGCTCCATGCGTTCCGCGACCTCGACCCGACATGCCACCTCGGCTTACACCTTTGCCACGACCCTTGCCTTGCGTGAACCACCAATCTAGGTAATTTCCCGTGAGTTTGAAACAACCAGACTTATCATGTCCTTCCCTATTACAATGGGTGCAGAAAGGTCTATCTCCTCCTACCACTGTCTTGCCTCTGCCAGAAGGCATAGCAAAAGCTACAGCATCATCTCTCTCGTCTTTGGCTCGTACGATGCTCTTGTGATGCTCTTCCTTCATCACCATTTGATATGCCTTGCTAAGGGACGGTAGGGTATCCATGCTGAGAACATGACTATGAAGGTCGCAGTACATGTCATCCAAGCCCATCAAAAATTCATGTGTATTCTCAATTTCTACAGCATCCACGTATTGTTTGGATATCTCACAGGTACACTTACCACACTTGCACAAGGGCATGATTCTGTACCCAACAAATTCTTCTTGTAGAGCTTTCAAACGCCCATAGTATTATGTAGTTGGCTTTCCCTTTTGCTTGCAGTTGTTTATGGCGTCCTTTAATTCATGGAAACGCATAGCATCAGGTGTATCAAAGCGTTGTGCTATGTCATCCCATAGGTCTTTCACAGAATCTACATAGGTCAGGTTAGAACGCAAGTTACCCTCTATTGAATTCATGACCCATCCAACAAGCATCGAATTAACGTTATACCAATCCTCTAGATCTTCTCCTTCTGACTTTGGCATGGTTATTGTTCCGTCAAGAAAACCCAACTTTCGCTTAGCACGAAAGGCATTCTTTAAGGCAGTAGCCCATTCTCGGTAATTCACTTCACCTCGAAGCAAAGTACCGCATATGTTTAGTCCAGGGATATCATTGTTGGGAAGAAAATATGGAGAAGAAGGGTCTGTGATTTTCCTTTTCTTTTCTTCTTTGTTATTGTCGTCTTTGGTCATTGTTGTGGTGGTTTAGATGTGTTTATGGGTTGTGGTTATAGGTTGCGATCTCAGAAAAATTGCTCTGATACCATGAACAAATTTGGAGGAAGAATTCCTTGATTTATTTTCTGATCAAAGGAGAACATATATATGCATATACAAGAGTTGTGTTAGCTTTAAACTAGGAAACTAATTCCTAAATATCCTCCTAGAATATTTACATACCAGCTAAGGGATATATTATACAGCTAAGAGATATACATGCCAAAACTAGCATAATTGACTAAGTCAGAAGATAATATCTCTCATATGAATTCCTAAAACAGGTCCTGGTTTATTGATTGCATATAATTGCTAATGCAATTACTCGAAAACTGCTGGAAACATTATTTGAATCGTGTCCAGAGGCAGCTAAAATGCTGCAACAGTGCAACTATTAAAGTCTGATCATTAAATCTGGTGTGCAATCCTAGTAGTGTGATCGTTGACATGTAAGAATAATGTCCTTATTGACCATAATGGATTACTGTTTCAGAAAAATAACGTATACTCGAAGAGTCATATATGCTAATTTTTTAAAGCTTTGCTGGGAAGAATGAACAGAATTCAAACACACATTCAAATACTTAGTGAAGACGCAAGTTTAGTACTTACTTTATAAATTACAATTGATTTACACTGCAAAGTTGGATTTGGTCATTGTTTGACGGACTGCAAATATGCTGTTGAACTAGTACTGCTAGCAAGTTGAATCTCTAGTTCGTTGTTTTGACTATTATGGAGCAAGGATTTGGTTTCAGTCCTTACTGATGATGAGTACGCATCAGATGAACTACGATGACTTGTGCCACTCGAACCCACCAGAGTATCCTCAAGGTGTTCGAAGGGATTTGGCGGGGGATCAATTTCAACCCCACCCTCCAACATCTTCACCACAGAGCTCATGTTAGGCCTCGTCTTAGGCAAGTATTGTACGCACCAAAGTGCCACCTTCACCATCCTATCCGCCTTTTCTTTGTCCTCTTCTTGAATGCCAACAAGGGAGAGCACCTCCAACAACTCTCCCTTATTGAACTTATCATAAGCCCATCTAGGGAGCCACTCTTGGCTGCTCCCGCTGAGCTGAGCATCGTGGTTTCTTCTCCTCCCTACAATCTCAAATAGAAGCATCCCAAAACTGTACACGTCACATTTGTGAGTCACTGGGTATGGAGTCCATAGCTCTGGGGCTGCATACCCTGGGGTTCCTCTACAGCCTGACATGACAATGTGGGTGTTATCGCGATTGGACAGCTTTGCTAATCCGAAGTCAGCCACTTTTGGGTTTAGACTCGCGTCTAGTAGCACATTCCCTGGCTTGATATCATAGTGGATTATTCTTTGTTGGCACTCTTCGTGTAAGTAGGCAATTCCTCTTGCGGTTCCAATTGCAATTTCGTGTAATTTCTCCCATTCGATTGAACCTTTTTGCTCACCAAATAAGAAGTTATCGAGGGATCCTTTTTCCATGAACTCATAGACAAGGGCTCTCATGGTTGGATCAAAACAAAAGCCATAGAGCCTGACAAGATTGATATGGTATGTTCTCCCTATGGTGCCCACTTCTGCCATGAATTGCTCTTCAACCCTTTTAGTTGTATTGTCCTTGAGCAGCTTGACTGCAACCTGTACGCCGTTTGGAAATGCTCCCTTATACACTACTCCAAATCCACCTGATCCCAAAACCTGCTCGAAATGAATGGAAGTTAATAAGTCTGTAAAATATAAAAGAACACAACATGTAATTGCTTCAATGGATAAGTTTTAGTGAGAAGCCTACTATTGCAAAATTTAGCCGTGGATCATACTGTTGCATTTGCAGTGAAGCTTATCAAATTAAGCAAATAGAATTTCAATGAAATAAAATTTGACTAGACATCCGATCTTGCAAGACAATAACATAAACTTCTTCCTGAGTTTAACCAGGCAAGATAAACTAAAGAATATCTCCATAAATTATGCACAAGAAACTAGACCCAACAAAGGTTACACAAAAAGCATGTGTATTGTTTATACCTGGGAAAAGTTGCGGGTGATGTCAATCAACTCCTGGGAGGAGAATCGGATGGGCTTCTCCCTTGCTATATCGCTGAAAAATCGCTCCATGGTTGCCTTGGTCAAGTACGGGGCATTGCCATTACCATTGCCATAGGCTTGCACTTGACCATGGCTTGGTTTGTTATTGACTCCAATGGTCAACTGAGTCTGTGCATATGCTGGGATTGCATCCCCTGTCTTCTTCAAGCAGTATACAATTGCTGCTATTATTGCTATTGTTCCAATGAGTCCCACAATAATGGATACTGCAAGGATTTACAGGAACTCTAATGATTTATGAGCTCATAAAGTCGTAAATCATACTCCATACAGTCTACTTAATTAATTTATGTAAAATATCTATATATGGTTAAATAATTAAGAAGTTTAAGTTTTTACCAATTGCAGCTGTGCTAATGCTTTGAGCAGTGGAATCAAATGAATCCTGAGCTGAATTGAAGTTGCTGTCAAATCCGGATGATGAGCTCATTTCTTTCACCTTGTTTAGGTTCGTTCGAGATCACGACCTCGGATCTTCTAATGCAAGACCAGCACAAACAAGAATGATGGTCAGTAGAGGATGTTGTAGCTGGTTTCTCTAGCTTGTTTCAGTTGACATAAAATGAGCCATTCAAGAGGAAGTTTCCTTACTCAAGACCAACTGGCAATGTTGATCTTTAAGACTTTGACCAACAATACTATTATGATATTATTTGTAAATCAGTTTATGTACTATGGCCCTGTTCTTTTCGTCGATTTCATGCTGCATTCCGTTCTGTTATGTTCTGTTCCGTTTCGCTCCGTTCCAATCCGTTCCGTTCCGCGCCGCATTCTGTACTTCATTTTGTCTCACATATTTTTGAATTATCCGCGCCGCGCCGTTCCGTTCCGTTCCATTTCAATCCGTTCCGTTCCGTTCCTCACCGTTCCTCACCATTCCGTTGAAGAGAACAGGGCCTATGTATCAGTTATCTACGACTATTCTGATTTCTCACTAAGCGCAGAAGTTTGCTCTTGCTTATCTAGTCTTCATTAGTGATTAGTATTCCATTTTGTTTTTTCTTTTGTTTTTATGAAATTGCAAGGAATTAGGAAGCAATCATCAAGGTAATGAGACTCGACTACAAGTTATTGTTGGGAACAGATAGAGAATACGCCACTGCCGTATTTACCACAAGCTCAATAGTTAGTATTCGATGCTATAGCGGTAAAGGCCCAAACAAGGCAGGGTCTATTTTTTCAATTTTGTTTCACCTATAACATATATGTACGTACGTCTTATTGAAGTTGAAGTACCTTTTCTTTGGAAAATTCAATGTGATAACAATATAACAAGTATGGACTTAGGGTCGGTTCTCCCCAACTGAAAAACGTTTATATTTATTACTGAAAATTTATCTTTGTTGAACTTTGTTGAACTTTATTTAACTTTATTTAACTTTGTTGAACTTCGTTGAACTTTGTTTATTTTTGTTGAATCTTGTTGATTCAAGTGTTTTTGTTAGAGATATGATATCGGGAAAATATTATGAGAATATATTTTCCCCATCTATTTAGGAAACAAAATATATATGATATTATATATTAAGGATATTATACTAGTGATCTAATGTATTTAGGAAACTAGTATATTTAGGATATATCAATTGTGCTTGGAGAATAAGTTATTGTACTCTATAAATATGGGATCTCCCCAGTTCAAAATGAAGCATAAATTTTATGAGCCTATTATATTTTAACATGGTATTAGAACTTGTTCGATCCTGAGAACCTAAACACAAAAGCTTCCGCTATGCCGGTGGCGGACGTTGTCCGTCCGCCACCGGACAACCCTAAACATTCAAGACCAACCTACTTGATTTAAAGTTTTTTTTTCTTTTCCCCTTTGATATGATGGCCTTCCACTGCACTATTGATGGATCTAAAGTGATCCAATATGACATTAATTAATGGTTATGATGAATGAAGACTCGCACGCAGTGGGCTTCAAAAGATGGCGGAGCTACTGCCCGTTTTTGCAGCAATAGATGGAAAAAAAAAAAAAAAAGTGTTCATGTGATATAAAAGATCACCGGTGATAATGAAATTGATCGACGACCATGAATGACACCGATTTGAAAGTATTGGAGGTAGCGACAAGAAGTTGACTTCTCCCTACTTGATGATATGTGAAGATTCGACGGACAGATTGAAGATTCACCAACTTGTGAAGAGTCGATCGCGCAGATCGAGTACTCACCGACCAATGAATTGTGAAGACTCGATCGCGCAGATCGAGGACTCACCGAAGACAAGGACACTACGTATTGTATTGTTCCAATCGTAGCGTTCGTAATGCCCTGCCGCTACGATTGCTGGAGGGTGTTAGAGATATGATACCGGGAAAATATTATGAGAATATATTTTCCCCATCTATTTAGGAAACAAGATATATATGATATTATATGTTTAGGATATTATACTAGTGATCTAATGTATTTAGGAAACTAGTATATTTAGGATATATTAATTGTGCTTGGAGAATAAGTTATTGTACTCTATAAATATGGGGTCTCCCCAGTTCAATATGAAGCATCAATTTTATGAGCCTATTATATTTTAACAGTTTTTTATAACTAGTTTGTATATATTGGTTTGTGTAACTTTGTTTAACTTTATTTAACTTTGTTGATGTTTGTTGAACTTTGCTAAAGTTTGTTGAAGTTTGCTGAAATTTGTTGAAATAAACAAAAATAAACAGAAATAAGTTGAGGAGAAAAGACTCTTAATAAAAGATGACAAAGGGACAGAGCAAGTGTAAAGGAAGGCTGATATTCATCCACAAATTTGCAAATCCCATAAACGACTAAAAGATAGGAACCATACCTTCTGCCAATTGATTTTTATATTTATTCCACAAAAATTCATTTGAGACGCCTGTCTCAAATAAGCATTATGTCGTGTTGATGTTATGCTTGGTTATAGGCCTATAAAGGTCTCATAAGACACATTATGTTTAGCAATACAGATATCTTTTTTTCTCTTTGTCTCTCTCTCTAGAGTGGACCACATTTCTCTCTCTTGAGTAGAATTTTTGTTCTCTTGTTAGAACCTCCCTCTCGTTCTAGATTTCTCTGGTATATTCAACCTTGTTTTTCTTTAATTCCTCACAACTCTCCCACAGCTTTCATTATGACCCACACCACCTGCCAGATTGAGCATTCACTCCAAATTTCTTAATCTCACCAACCTCCACCTTCTCTCCTCTTCCCATTAACTATTTATTTATTTACTCCACCTTTTTTCAATATGGAAAATGCTAATTATTCCACTGAGGAATTTCATTTAAACAATACTCTGAGCTCTTCTTCCCCGAATTATAATTATGATACGGTTGATGAAGATCTGCATCTTCCATCTGATGAGAAATTAGCAGATAGAGTCACAAATCTTTGTTTGGTCGGCAGAGTCATTTCGGATAAAAGAATTAATATGCGACTAGCAAGATCAATTATGATCAAATCTTGGAATCTTCAAGGTAACCCTGATATTTCAGTTATGGAGGGTATGGATTTCCTGTTCACCTTCAATCAGAAAGTCGATAGGGATAAAGTCTTTGAAAAAGGAGTCTGGTCTGTTCTAAACAGACATATTGTGATGTCAAAATGGGAACAACATCAAAGCTTAGACGATCTGGATTTTGGGCACTGTCACTTTTGGGTCCAAATCCATGGGCTTAAAGTTTCAAAACTCACACCTGGGAATGCAATTACACTTGGAAAAAGAGTGGGAAGACTTCTGGGAATTGATCAAGTTTCAGAACAACGACTGGTTGCAAGGAGGCACTTGCGTGTCAAGGTAGCGGTGGATTTGGCAAAACCACTAGAGAGAGGCCTTTTCCTCACTCATGATGATGATTTGGGTAAAGACTGGATTGAGTATAAATATGAAAGGCTTTCAGATTTTTGCTACAGTTGTGGGAAAATTGGGCATGATTTTGGTGAATGCAAAATTGAGAGGGCCCCCGCTTTCAAGCTTCCTGATAAAGGATTTGGCACACACATGAGAGCCACAGAGACGTCTGATAAAAACGCACCATTAAATGTTTATACAGAGCCTCTGCTCCGAATACCAGATAGTTGGGTTGAAGAGGAACAGTTAAAAGGAAAAACGATATTCCAAGAAGGAATAGTGATGGAGGATACTGTACAGCCTAGGTGGTCAAGCTCTCGGTAGAAAGCACCCATGGCGCCCATGGAGGTGCAATTTGGTGATGACGTCATCAGTTACAACTCTTTGACCAAACAGATGGTTAAAACTAATAAACTGTTGGGTACTAAGGAGATTGCACAATGAACTCATTCTGGGAGATGGGGTCAAGTCAAATCCACCATTATTCTGGAGCAGTGTGCAAGGGAAAAGGAAGGTATATCAACTTCTGTCAACTCCCTCTCTTTTGGGGAGGTGAACTCTACTCTATTTCACCCCAGAAATATATTCACCCTAATTCCATGCTGAGAATGGATAAACGTGTTGGTCATGTTAATATTCCCAAGCCCAATACCCAATTACCTTGTTCCAAGTCCACCCTTCTAAATCCAATTCACCCTCCTTATGTGGTCTCCGAACCTAATGATAATGAGGATGCCCTTCTGGTGACTACTCTCCCACATAATGAACCCAGCCCAAAAACAAAAAATCTCATCTACCTTATCCCTGTCCAAAATCAGTACCCTATCATAACCGAACTGGAGCCTAACAGTATGAAATGTCTTATTTCTCCCATATCCCATAATCAACACCCACAAAAACCTGTCCATAATCCTAGCACCATATTAGACCAGCCCGCCACTTCTAATGAAAACCCACATCCCTTGGCCCTTTCTGAACCTTTTGCTAACCATTTTAACCGCCTTTTTCTCAAAAGGAAAAACGATGAACTGAGTTCCCCTGATAGAGTGCTCAAAGCTAGAACCCAGTTGCCTCAGACTTTCATTGCTAGAGGGATTGTCATTAATGATAGAAAAAAGAAAGATAGGTGCAAGAATACTACTGTTAAGGCTAAAGGAAAGAACAAATTGATTCCTCCTAGAGATCAAAGACCTGAGAACTCTGAGAAATTGATTTGCTTATGCAACAACATGCTGAGAAAGAAGCTGAAGATAATGTGAAAGCGGGCAATTTAAGGCCCTCGGTGTCCCAATGTTAGCACTCTATTGGAATTGTCGGGGCCTCGGCCGACCCGCGTCACTCCTCCATATCAAGGCCCTTCGGAATCATAACCCGGATGTTATTTACTTGGCTGAAAACTATGTTCTCTTGTGATAGTTCGAAGGCGATTCTGAGAAGACTAGGATTTGCGTTTTTGGAAGCTACTTCATCCGCTGGCCTTTCGGGAGGTACAGCTTTATTAGCTCGTCTGGGTGTTTCTATGGAGCCCATGTTTTTTTCGGATCAGCTTGCCATTATCAAAATCAAATCTGGCCTACCTAGTCAAGATTGGGTTTTGTCTTTTGTGTATCGTGCCCCCAATCACCATGACAAGAAGGCATTTTGGGAGGCTACCTCAGATGCTTTCAATTCCATATGCCTCCCCCACTGTATGATGGGGGATTTTAATGATCTTATTGACAGAAGCGAAAAATGGGGTGAAAATCAGTTCAACAGCAATCAAGCAGGTGGTGGTCTACAGAGGTTGATGAATGATGGGGGTCTGGTTGATCTTGGGTTGATTGGAAAACCATTTACGTGGCAACGGAAGCGTAATGGGAGAATTGTGGTTAAAGATAGGCTGGACAGAGGAGTATGCAATCTTGAATGGAGAAATTTATTTCAGAGGGCAGTACTTCATCACTTGCCCATAATTTGTTCTGATCACGGGCCTATTTTACTGAATACTAGTAGGGAAAATTTGAGAGGGCCTGGTCCCTTTCGGTTCGAGGCTATGTGGATTAGAGATGAAACCAGCAAAGAGGTGGTTCACAATGCTTGGAGTACTGAGGTGTATGGCTCTATGGGGTACAAAGTCAAACACAAATTGAAGGCTACGAGATATGCTTTGAAAAAATGGAATCGTGAATATTTTGGGAATGTCCAGGAGAACATTCGTCAAGTTACTCAAGCAATCGATGATGTTCAAGGGGGAACTGACGAGGAGAGTGGAATCGAGGAAAGTAGCTTGTATGCTACATTGATCGAGCTGTATAAAAGGGAGGCGATTATGATTCGCCAGAAATCAAGAGTGAATTTTTTGAAAGACGGGGATAGAAATACCCGATTCTTTCATCTGTCTATGGTGATTAGAAGAAGAAGAAACTCGATTGATGCACTTAAGCTCAGAGATGGTGACTGGACCAATGATAGGCAGATCATTAGTTCAGAATTTGTTAGCTACTTTGATGAACTTTTCAAGTCAGAGAATCCTGTGTGCCCTGATGATCTAGAAGGATTGTTTCCGCTTTGCATTGATACAGATATTAATGACCAGCTGTGTGCTACCCCAACTATAGATGAGATCCTCGCCACTGTGAAGTCTTTAGGCCCAACAAAGGCTCCGGGCCCTGATGGCTTCCCCGCTCCGTTTTTCCAACACTATTGGCCCACAGTCAAAGATGATATTGTCACCCTGGTACAGAACTTCTTCAATTCTGGCCTCCTGCTCAAAGACCTGAACCATACAAATATCACACTGACCCCAAAAAATAATACTGCTGTGTCTTTTAAGGACTTTTGTCCTATAGCTTTGTGTACATCCTGACGCAATTGTGAGCCCTTTTCAGGCTGCTTTTGTCCCAAGTCGTGAGATTTCTGACAACACTATTTTGGTTAGTGAAATCCTACATACCATGAAGAAGAAGACAGAGAAGAGTGGGCTTATGGCGCTTAAGGTCGAGATGGAAAAAGCGTATGAAAAAATTGAATGGAAATTCCTCCTTTCAATTTTGAGAAATTTGGGATTTTGTGATAAGTTTGTGCAACTCGTCGAGCAATGTATCAGCACCACTTCGTTTTCTGTTAATATCAATGGGTTTCCTCAGGGGCATATCATTCCTTCTCGGGGTCTTCGTCAAGGGGATCCCTTGTCCCTGTTCTTGTTTGTGCTTGTTATGGAGGGTATGTCGAGACTCTTTAATAAATGTATTGCTGCCGAGAATGGTGGATTGAAGGGCATCTTGATTGACAAGCAATCTGAGGGTATCACCCACCTCTTATTCGCGGATGATCTTGTCGTGTTTGGGCAAGCGAATGAAACGTGTGCTAGAGTGATTGATGGAATACTTACAAAGATGGAGGAATGGAGTGGATTGGGGTCAACAAAGCCAAGTCTGGCATCTACTTCAGCCCAAATACAGCCCCTCCCGTGAAAGGCAGAATTAAAGGTATTTTGAATATTGCATCTATGGATAAACATGCAATTTATTTGGGACTTCCGTTTTTCAGATCAAAAAGGAAGCTATTAAGGTTTAATTACCTTATGGAGAGAATGAAAAACAAGCTCAAATCTTGGAAAGTTAAAGCCTTATCATACGTAGGTCGCACAACTTTAATTCAAGCGGTTGCCTCATGCATTCCTTCTTATGCGATGGCGACAAACGATCTGGGTGTGAATGTGTGCAAGAAGATGGATGGGCTCTTAAGAGATTTTTGGTGGGGTAAAAGTGAGGAAAAAAGAGGGATTTATCTCAAGGCATGGAATTCAGTTTGCACTCCGAAAAGTTACGGTGGGCTGGGTATAAGAAGTATGCAAGATTTCAACAGGGCCCTTCACTCTAAGTTGGCCTGGAACCTCTTTGCTAACTCAGATAAATTGTGGGTAAACTGCTCCTTGGTAAATACTGTTGTCGACATGATTTTCTACATGTTGAACCTCATGGCTCTGACTCACCTCAATGGAGAGAGATTCTCCATGATGTTGATTTAATTAAAAAAGGTGGCTGTTTTCTTGTGGGTAATGACTTGAGTATTGGTGTTTGGCATGACCAGTGGGCACCTGATTTGGAAGGCTTTGTGCCTAAAGCGCGAGAGGAGGAAAATATCTCGGTTTTCAAAGTGGCGGATTGCTTGCTTGATGGTAGTTGGAATACTGATCTTGTACGGGATCAATTCGATGAGGAATCTGCCAATGCTATTTTGTCTATTCCCACGAATAATTATTTGGAGGAGGATAATAATGATCTGGGTGGACGATAAAATGGGGGAATTCACTGTGAAAGGTGCCTATAGAGTACTGGTGGAGCATAGGGTTCAAGCACATCCGAGATTTGCGGTAGAATTCTGGAATTGCTTATGGAAAATTAAGGTGCCTCAGAGAATTAGAATTTTTGTTTGGCGCGTGGCATGGAATGCTATTCCCACGATGTGTACCTTGCAACTGAGAATCAATCAATTGGCTACTTCTTGCCCCATGTGTGATGGTAACCAAGAGACAACCGAACATCTCTTCTTCGAGTGTCCTTTTGCTCGTGTGATGTGGCTGCATTTTTTGGGCCTACGGTTAGAGGTGTTCCCTGATTGGAGCCTCTGTCAGTGGATGGAGAATTGCTTTAGCAAGGATGGAGCATTTTTCCAGGGGTCTTTGAACTCTGATTGTCTTATTAGCAAAGTTGCTTTCATCTTGGATACCATTTGGTGGCAAAGAAATCAAAAGGTGCACAATGACGTCCTCCCGAATCCCAGAGAAACGTCTGCTTTGATCTCAAAATGCTGGTTGGAGTGGATTTCCTGTGAACAACCACCTGTGACAGATTCGAATGACAGTAGTACAATTGATAGGCTTCCTGTCAACCTAAATGTGACCCATTTTGTGGTCGATGCTGCTGTGGGACAAGATTTTTCGGTGGCTGTGTGGGTTAGGATTGACTCCAGTGGCACTTTTGTGGAGGGTGGAGCTTTGAAGGTCAATTCCTCTATGCCTTTTGTAGTAGAAGCCAAAGCTATATGGCTTGCAATCTCTGCAATGGAGCACGACAATATATGTGGAGGATCCATTTCGAGTGACGCTCAGACAGTGGTCAAGGATATTTCTCGTGGTTATCTGTTTCCTTGGAGATCGGCTCATATCCTTAGTTGTATTTCTGTTCTTCAAAATACTCTGGCTACCTCAATTGTTTTTACACCTAGATGAAATGTTGTCTTGGCACATAATTTTGCTAAGTGGGCATTAACCTCATGTGTTGAAGGCCGATTTCCATATGATGTTTTGCCAACTTGGGTCACTTATGCTTTGTAGTCCGAATTTGGTGTTTTAATATATTGAGGTTGTCGGATTAGCAAAAAAAAAGAGACATTTTGTTTTTATTTTTATTTTTATTTTTATTTCTATATTTAATGAAAATACTTTTCCTGCTGACCGTTGCCTTCAAACGGTCTGTGGTCCGGATTTTTTTTTCCTTCTCCTCCTTCGTCATAGTGTATTTCTTTTTTTTTTGGTGATCGAAGTTTCCCAATTCCTCTAAATCTCTCGCAATCATCTCTTTCAGCTTGTCGATCATAATCATGGTAACCTCTCTCTTTCTCTCTCCTCCATTTCTGTTCATGTTTTATTCTCTTGTAATTATTTTTCTCTGCCAATTTTCTCTCGTTAGCTATTATTAGGGTTCCTATGAAATGAATGAATTTGCTGAAATTACCTGAATTATGGAACTTTACCTCCATGTTGATTTTTCTCCATCAAAATTATGTACTTGAATTGGAGATTCAATGTGGGAATTTGGGGAATAGCTCGTTCAATTTATTGTTTGTAAATGTTCACGTTTTGGGGGCATTCTTATTTAGGGCTTTTTTTTTTAACCATTCTTTTATCATTGTTTGTAAATGTTCAAGTTTTGCTGTTCAATTTATGGTCTGATGTTTCATGCTTGATAATGGGTATTCTATCTGTTGTCCCCTTCTCTTTGGTATCTTTGAAAACTTTGGGTTGCTTTTGATTATGGAAGTGATGGAATTATGTAAGACATTGGTTAGGTGGCCCTAATGAACAACACATAATCAAATGAGTATCTTGAAATTGAAAATGCACATGCTTGATAAATCAAATGAGCATTAGTGATCATCAAAATGGCAAAATGAGCACCTAGCCAAACAAAAGTGCCTTTTCTTATAACCAAATGAGCATAGGGTAACAGGTACCTGTGGGTGCACCATTGGGCACCAACCAGTTGTAATAACATGAAAGAGAAATTTTGGAGCTTAGAAACAATCTAGTATGTGGTAAAGTGAATTAAATATGGTTATTTTACTGCTTCATTGTCTCGTTTTCTCATTGTGCAGATACTGAAATGACTATTTTACTTTTTAGTAAAAGCTCTTTCAGAAATCAGAACACTAATGAAAACAAATGGGCTATATGGCTGATATTAAATCTAGATTTTCCATTAGCTTTTCTTTCCACAAAAATGATCCATATTAGCAGGTCAGAGGTCATCGACTTTTTTTGATAATTAACAAGATGCATCTGAAGCATGTATTTATCACAAAATTGAACAGATATGGATATGAAAATTTGCATCACATATGCCAAGCGGATAAGACTTTTCATGATCAGAAGCATAAGTAAATTCAGGAATCAGGATTGTGCTTCTGGTGCATTTTAGCTTATATGTCTGCTAAAGAATTTGCATTTTGAGCCAAATGATTGCTCCTATCGCCGTTCATTTGTAGCCTACTTATACTGATAAGTTTTCCACTCTTGTCAGACTACTTCAAGGCGTGTGTCAGATAGGAAGGTGGACAGATTTGAAAAGAACATTAAGAAGAGAGGTGCAGTTCATGAAACCTCGACAAAGAAGGGCAATTCCTATCCTGTTGGACCCATATTACTTGGGTTCTTTGTGTTTGTTGTAGTCGGATCCTGTAAGCAATTCTCAACCTTTTCTCATACTTATGCTACTGTGCAGTAAAAAAATTCACTTTTTCATTGCTTCACATCTATACATCTGTACTACATGGATATTTACAAACTTGCATTCCGTAGGAGGCATGCTTACCTAATATTTGGCTACAAAGTACGAAGTGGGGGCAATACCTGAATTGTCAACTGAACTTTGATCAACTGATTGATTGACCCCAGAGTATAATAGGAGAGCTAGCATGCTTACCTAATATTTGGCTACAAAGTACAAAGTGAGGGAAATACCTGAATTGTCAACTGAACTTTGATCACCTGATTGATTGACCCCAGAGTATAATAGGAGAGCTGGCATGCTTACCTAATATTTGGCTACAAAGTACAAAGTGAGGGCAATACCTGAATTGTCAACTGAACTTTGATCACCTGATTGATTGACCCCAGAGTATAATAGGAGAGCTAGCATGCTTACCTAATATTTGGCTACAAAGTACAAAGTGAGGGGCAATACCTGACATGTTAGCTTGCTTATTGTTAGCAACTGCTGCTACCATGTCTGTGTTTGGGGGGGGGGGGGGGGAAGGGGGGGACAGGAGGGGGGATTGACTATGTTCTAGTTTTTGTAAACCCCTTATCTTTAATCAACATTCTTTTCTTTTTGGCAAGCCATAAGAGTCTTGTTGGAGGAAAGGAGAAGACAGATGACAAAAGTCAATGAAAGCATATGCTTCTAATTTTTCAACCTTTTTGTCTTTATGTAACCAAATTGTTTGGTCTTTATTCCCCCCTGCTTCTTTTATGCATAACTTTATCAACAAGAGCAGCAGCAATGGTGCAAAGTGGTGCCCTTCCTCCAACCAAGGCCTTTAACTCAGGGCTTGAGTTATTGCTCATTACTCCAAATTCCGAACAACTGTTTATTATTGTCTAGAGACTAGAGATGACAAATCATGGAAAAAGCCTTGACAGGAACATCCTTCCACAATCCATAGGCTAAAGATCACCACTCCATGGATTCTCTAGGTTGCTGCAGCGTATAATTCATCCCTAGAGTTAGAACTGTTGGTCCTGTTTCGCAAAAGTGCAAAAGCTTATAGCTCACAATGCCAATATGTCCAGAAGGAATGAAGTCTAGTTGTGACTTTTGAGGTCCCTAACAAGCCAAAATCTACAATTTCTAGCTTCAGTTGATCTAAGGTGCCTGGATTAGGCCTGGTATACCCTCTTGTGTCTCGTTCATAGAATTGGTTGGATATAGAAGTCCTAGCAGCTGCAATGTCAGATAGTCATTGTCATTTAAACTTTTCTTTTTTGGCAGAACCATTGTACTAATAATAAGTAATAACATGACCGAGATAAAAGCAACTGGAGAGCGAGGACGCGAAACAACAAATAAGAGAAATCTTTCGTTTCATATGTGTTACATCATCTTTATGTTAATAATATTTTACTAATTGTTGCTTCTTTTGTTTCTTTTCCCGTCATACATCAGCTTTATTCCAGATCATCAGGACAGCCACCAGTGGAGGGATGGATTGATTGTGAATAGATATGAAAACATATGATGTAGGTTAATGGTGATATGGCTCCAGTTGGGCATCTGTGGCATTGACTCGTGCTCATGTTCTAGAGAGTCATGAAGTAGATCTATATGCTTGTATCATGAGGATGAAGTAGAGTATTTCTATATTGTATCAAAATGAAGTTAATTTTTTTGAATATGTACTGTTTTGAGTTATATACTGAGTACTTGAGTACCTTGTGCAGAACTTGGTTGGAGTATAGTTTTCCTTTTCTTTTTTTTTCTTTTTTTCTTTTTTTTGGATGGTTGGTCACTACTGACTATAAAAGATAACTGGTTATTGTGGTAGAGGTGCTCTCTTTTCCAACTTTCATGTGTTGGTGTGTTCAAATTCTTGATGTTTCCTCGCACATTCGATTATAGTTTGAGGAATACAGATATGCCACTGTCATCCCTTTTATTTTCTTTCATTTTTTTGTTGTGTAATGCTCATCCCTAATTCCTTATGCTAAAAAGGCTTTACAACACCATTTTTTATGCTCAAAACTTCAGCAATATAATAGTATGCCAGAACCCGTTTGGATTTACAATAAAGTTGAACCACCCAACCCCCTACACCTTCCAATATAACTTTCAATTACTAATCGTGATAAATAAAAAATTATATTAAATCTCATGGCAAATGGGTTTACGATTAGACGCCAATTACATTTTGAAAAAAGTGTTACTTGGGAGTAAAAAATATTAAACTACACTTTTGGCCATAGAAAACACATAAAAAAGATGTGGTTAATGTTGAGAACAAAAACAGAAAATTTCGAAGGAAAAAAATGCATGGACTCGGCTAAATGTTGAGAGCTTGTAAATATTTCGGTCCAAAATGGTAGAATCTTTTACTCAACTGATGTCAAAATATAAAATTACTCCCATTTTGGCTTGGAATAGAAGGTATTTACTAAAGTGGTGTCTACGTAACTCAAGAGGTGTTCTCACCGATAAACAAGTTGTAACTTTTACACCAGGTTATGGATTCAAACTTACTGGGGAGCACCTACACGAATTAATTCGTGGAATATCCGAGAACGTGCGTTAAGAGGTGCCCTTTAACCACGCCAAAAGAGGAAGGAAGTTGCTCTTTGTCAAACCAAAAAACAAAATAATAAGTGGTGTCTACACAGGATTGGGTATCGCCTAACCGCACCTTTTGTTATTTTTTACTGTTTAAGCCAAAGTCGCTAAAAAGGACAACGACTCTATAAGCCAGAAGTCGCTAATTCGGCTTCAGTGATTGTCTGACCCTAACTAGACACCACTTTGGTAAATTGTTTGTACTCCAACTCACAATGGGATTAATTTTATTTTTGGGCACTTCTTTTTTCTTTCCTTTTTTTTTTTTTTTTTTTTTGTCTTTTCATTGACATGGTTAAGACAAACTTTTGACCCTTTTGGTTGAGCCACCAGGTCCCTCAACACTAAAACGCGTCTCGTTTGCTCTGAGCCCCGCCCATAAAAATCACCACATCACCCCAACAAAAAACCCGAAACAGTCAACAAACCCCCCAAACCAAACACACCTCTCTCCTCTCTCCTCTCTCCTCTCTCCTCTCTCCTCTCTCCTCTCTCACCAACCATGGACGCCATTGACAACGTCGTCGATCCCCTCAGAGAATTCTCCAGGGACAGCGTTCGTCTAGTCAAGCGATGCCACAAGCCCGATCGCAAAGGTTTGAAACTTTTCTCAATTGCAATTCTTGTTGTTTCCGCCAAGTTTAGGGTTTCTAGATCTCCATTAATGTTTCCTTTTTTCTCAATCTCGTGACGCAATTGATTGATTTGATTTACGTTTTTTCTAATTTTGCAGAGTTTAGTAAGGTTGCTTTCCGTACTGCGGTTGGATTCGTTGTCATGGGATTTGTTGGATTCTTCGTTAAACTGATCTTTATCCCAATCAACAACATCATCGTCGGTTCTAGTTAGGTATAATTACTGGATCTATTGTCTTGCATGTTTGATTTTTTGTTATTATTGTTGAAATTCGAAGATATTTGGTGATCTGTGTATATAGGGATTTTATGCGATTGCATTGATATTGATTTTAGGCTTACGAATATCTCTATTTTTATGTGAATTTGACACGATACAGAAAACCCTTAGTTTATGGAAATTTAATTTTGAATTGAAAAAGTTGGATCATATACATTGACTTGATACAATTGATTCTTCCAAACTAGAATCATATCTTTCAGTATAACATTCAGTCATTATGCTTATTTATTACTTGATTCGACTATTTGTTGTTCAATAGCTGTTTCGAAGATATTTTATTTTGTTGTGTGATAATGAAGATCCTTGAAGATTGCTGATGTGTTTGAAGTCTTTGTTTATCATTATACTCATTGGTATTACGGATTGTGTACGATTTGGCTTGCCGATTGTGACTGTAGGAAATGTGATCCATGAGCTGTATTGATTTTGCATGATTGAATGTTAGATTGCCTGACTTAATGTCTTTTGTAAGTTTGCAAAGTAAAGTATTATGACTGGTTTTAGGCTTTTAGCCATAAACAATGAGTAATGTACCACAATGTAAGTTTGATACGACAACTATAATAGAACTTATCGATTGTGTTCTTGTGAAATTCGATACACGTTTTTGATAGTACAATGGTAGATGTGGATGGTACTAAACAGAAAAATGGTAGACATATTGATTTCTGCTAACCTCTGATTCAAGGAATCTCTGATTAGATCACGTGTTAGAAACTTAGGTAAATCTTGTGTGAGACCAAATCACAATAAGAAGGGTCAAGGGATCACCGTTTAGAGACCAACTCAGAATAAGAAGGGTCAAGGGATCACCGTTTAGAAATGTAGGGGTCACTTATTATGAACCGTGACCCTTGTTTCACTTAAACGTGACCCTTGTATCACAGAAGTTACGAAAAGACCGTTAGAAGTTTTTTTGAATTACCTTTACCTTCTATAATTTCCTTATATATTGCCCAAAACTATTTTGATGAATAATTTTATAAGTAATTTTTATTAGTTTCATTTACAATTTTAGGTGCTCAACAAAAAATTATTGATTTTTTTTATCTTCTTCTGCCGTGTTTTCTGTTTCTGAGTTTCTGATCGATGTTTCTGACACGGGAAACGTGACCTCATCAGACTTTCCGTGCATCAGATACTCCGAGACTAGTGAAAGTTCTAGAAGTTTAATGATATGGTGTTCTTTCAAGTTTGACGAGTATGATGTATGTCTTCTTTTGAGATGATCTTGAGTCGTTATATCATCAGTACTAGTACTATTTTCTGTTGTCTAAATGACCTTTTTTCTTTTTTGTATCTTGTCTTAGAACTTCTATATGCACTGTTTATTGTGATAATTTGTTCCAAAGAAGAGTTTCTGATACAATGTGCCTTTTGATTTAGAGAGTTAACAGATCTAGCTGAGTATGAAATGTTGGGTTTATAGTCCTGGATCGCTTATTAGCATTGCTTCACCGTTTAATGTGTCAGTACAAATCAGTTTGGGCTCATGTATATAATTTTGGTGTTACAGGTTTTAGTTACAGCAGAGTCTTCAAAAGGAGAAGGTTCAGTGGAATAGGCATCAGAATGCAATAGTCGACATAGGACTCATTAGGTTTATTTTCAGCAAGAACATGATCTCTTTGAGATGTATGCATCGATGACAATGAATTAAGCATCGGATTTTCAGGCTATATTGATGCTTCTTTTTCTTTGGTATTATTAGGCTGTGTTTCCTTTCTCCTACTTTGCTGCTTTTGCGTCTATATTTTGCTTTTTGTTAACAGAATGATGGGCATAACGTAAGCAACTCCCCCCCCCCCCCAAAAAAAAAAACAAACTATGCTGAGTTGCCGATCGTAAGGCCTGTCTTGCATCACAGGCTCATAGCAATAACCGTGTTCTTGGACTGAGTATATGTCGCTTAGCTTGAGTTCATTGATTCAGACAGACACCTTCTCAATGGCCAGTTATTATGGCTGTTGCTCAGCTGGTTATTACAAGAATTTACTATGTTCTGTGATTTGGTCCTTGAGCATAGTAGCATAACCAGTCACCACGTCAAGTTATGCTCTATACCGGTGCTATCAAGCTAATATGGTCATATCCATGTCTTGTCCTGGTGGTTAAGATTGAATACTGGCCTATGTAGGCTATGTGCCTCCGTTGGACCCAAAAGAAAAAAAAATATTCAAAACACATATATCAAATGCATATACTTCATTTAACAAAAAAATTAGCCACGAAACCATGTTTCTAAGTACTTTCTTAACCAAACTTGAATTAATTAGCACGTGGGTGGAATCCAAAACCAGATTGCACTTGCACAAGTCGGTATCTATGTGACACAAATGTATCAATAATATCATTATTCTTTGCATAAAATTTCCGCACTCCACTTCAATCCTCATCTTGTCAACTTGTGAGTTGTGACCCTACGAACTTGTGTGCACCGCACAAACCCAACTCAAGACACCAATTCGTTTTCTTTCTTTTGCAATTTGCATTTTCCCATTTTTGGTCCCAATTTCATAACCAAAAATATAACTATATATAAGCCTAATTATGTAAATCCCCTTCACCACTACTTTCAGCGCCTCCACTCATCCCACCCCTCCTCTAAAACCCTATTTACAGAAAAATCATTTCATCATTTCCTCCTCGTCTCTTCCATTTTCTCTCTCCTCATTTCCAACAATGGCAGCCACCACCACCCCTTCCACAAACCCCAGTTTTTCTCCCTTCCCCACCACCCCAAAACTCCATCATTCTCTCTCCTCAACCCTCCCTTTCTCCCCCCATTTCCCCAAACACCTCCCTCTCAAAATCACCTCATCTCTCTCATCCTCAAATCCCAAACCCACTCCTCCACGCGCCACCACACCCCACGCGCCACCCCTTTCTATCTCCTCCCCCACCACCACCACCCCCGCCATCCCCACGCGCTTCGCCCCTGACGAGCCCCGTAAGGGCAGCGACGTCCTTGTAGAAGCCCTCGAACGCGAAGGCGTAGCCGATGTCTTTGCCTACCCAGGTGGTGCGTCAATGGAGATCCATCAAGCTCTCACGCGCTCAACCCAAATACGTAACGTCCTCCCTCGCCACGAACAAGGCGGTGTCTTCTCCGCCGAGGGCTACGCGCGTGCTACAGGGCGTGTAGGTGTCTGCATTGCCACCTCTGGGCCGGGCGCTACTAACCTTGTCTCTGGTCTTGCTGACGCGCTCCTTGACTCTGTCCCTATTGTCGCCATCACCGGACAAGTTCCTCGTCGAATGATCGGTACTGATGCTTTCCAAGAAACTCCCATTGTTGAGGTAACAAGGTCTATTACTAAGCATAATTATTTGGTTCTTGATGTTGAGGATATTCCTAGGATTGTTAAAGAAGCTTTCTTTTTGGCTAGTAGTGGTAGACCTGGTCCTGTTTTGATTGATGTACCTAAGGATATTCAACAACAATTGGTTGTTCCTAATTGGGATCAAGGTATTAGGCTTAATGGGTATGTTTCTAGGCTGCCTAAATTGGTTAATGAGGCTCATTTGGATCAGATTGTGAGGCTTGTTAGTGAGGCTAAGAAGCCTGTTTTGTATGTGGGTGGTGGATGTTTGAATTCTAGTGAGGAATTGAGGAAGTTTGTTGAGCTGACTGGGATTCCGGTTGCGAGTACTCTGATGGGTTTAGGGGCGTATCCTTGTTCGGATGATTTGTCGCTTCATATGTTGGGTATGCATGGGACTGTGTATGCTAATTATGCTGTTGATAAGGCTGATTTGTTGCTGGCATTTGGGGTGAGGTTTGATGATCGTGTTACGGGGAAGTTGGAGGCGTTTGCGAGTAGGGCAAAGATTGTTCATATTGACATTGATTCAGCTGAGATTGGGAAGAATAAGTTGCCCCATGTTTCGATTAATGCTGATGTGAAGGTGGCGCTGGAAGGGATGAATAAGATTTTGGAGGCTAGGAAGGGGAAGTTGAAGTTGGATTTTTCGGCTTGGAGGGCTGAGTTGGATGAGCAGAAGGAGAAGTTTCCTTTGGGTTTTAAGACATTTGGGGATGCTATTCCTCCACAGCATGCGATTCAGGTTCTTGATGAATTGACGAATGGGGATGCGATTATTAGCACTGGTGTTGGGCAGCACCAAATGTGGGCTGCTCAGCATTACAAGTACAACAAACCTCGCCAATGGTTGACCTCTGGTGGGTTGGGGGCAATGGGTTTTGGGCTCCCGGCTGCCATTGGGGCTGCTGTTGCTAGGCCTGATGCAGTTGTTGTGGACATCGATGGGGATGGGAGTTTCATGATGAATGTGCAAGAATTGGCAACGATTAGGGTGGAGAACCTACCAGTCAAAATCATGCTTTTGAATAATCAGCATTTGGGTATGGTTGTCCAATGGGAAGACAGATTCTACAAAGCCAATAGAGCGCATACATACCTAGGAAACCCGTCAAAGGCCACTGAGATATTCCCCGATATGCTTAAGTTTGCTGATGCTTGTGATATCCCTGCTGCCCGTGTGACGAAGGTGGCTGATCTCAGGGCAGCCATTCAGAAGATGTTGGACACCCCAGGGCCGTACCTGCTTGATGTGATCGTACCTCACCAAGAACATGTGTTGCCGATGATCCCGAGTGGTGCTGCATTCAAGGATACAATTACCGAGGGAGATGGTAGAACGTCTTACTGAGCATCTTCTACTGGAGGTAGCCAACTTATAGAGTTAATCTAAGCTTTGTATGTATATTATGTTCAAGTGGGAGTTTTCTTTTTCAAGTTCTAACTACTACTTGCTGTTGTGGTGTTGCTTGCTATGTTGAGAAACATTTTGTAGGTTCCAAGCAATTAATATGAAATAAGCACTATGTGTTTTGTTAGCGTCATCATCTCTTTTTAGTTGTATTTGAGGACGCTTGTGAATCTTAGATTTGTGGGAGACATTGAGCAAGAAATTGGAACTCAGTAAAACAGGAAACAGGTGTTTTTTTGAAACTAGAAATAATAATCGACATGGCATCAAGTAAACAGAGCCCACACCTCAAAAAAAGTAAACAGGAAACCAAAGTCTTATATCAGGCCGCCTCACGAGTCACGCCTTAAACAAGCCTAACGACATGCTGATGTCAGGCTTCGCTATAGGTGGCTCATGTTGAAGCGGCCTCATATAAGAGTATAAGACGGAAGACCCATTGATACAGGAAATAGGTGTTTTTTGTTTGAAACAAGAAAAAGAAATCGAAATGGCATGTATCAACTGATAGCTTTGAGCATGGGTTGCGTGACTCTAGGGGAATTAGGAATTTCAAGTCGTACTCTTAAAAGTCTTCCAACTTAGGAACCAAATACTGTAGATCATAAAGGCCCTTGAAGTTAGCCGACTTACCATTCAATTTTGCTGATTAGCGGAGTAAAAAATAATTGGAATCGGAACTTGCCTCTTTATGGAAATATAGTTGTATCTATAAAAGTACATACAACTATATTTTAATATCGTTATAGGAAATAAATTTCCCTAAATATACTAAATTAATCCTATGCATTATTGTTTAAAAAATAGTTCTATAAAAGTTCTCATACCTTAAAGACAGTTTAGTTAAATGCACTATTAATTGTTGTAAAAACACTGCAGTTCTATAAAAGCTCTCATATTCTTAAACATATCATTTAGTTAAATGCAAATTGGACTTTCTCAAAACTCAAAAGTATTCTTTTTCACATCAATCAGATTACCTCATTATAGTAAAGAATCAAAAAAAGGCTTTACTTTACTCATATATCAATGATTTCTTCAATATCATTTCTAACAACAACGACTCTCATTTTCCAAGCTTTGATGGACGTACCAACCTCTTTAACTTCAGTAAAGAGGAGGAAACCCACAAATATGGCTACACACCTCAGCTAATTAGGTGGGTAGCAGGCTAGCAGCAAAGCATAGCAGAAAAAAGGAGATCCTTGGAATGGAAGCAAAAATAATTTCCATTTGGTCAAGAAAACACCTAAGAAGCACCCATCAAGTTAGCTAACTTCTGTTTTTTAAAGCCCAGGAGTTCACATCATGAACATTCAACACCTCATGTCATTGGAATTGCGCCAGATATAAACCCCGCAAGAAAATAATGCCTCCCGAAGTATCTACTTCACATGCCTTTCGCACTCCTCAAATCTGCCCCCCGGTGCTGCCCAGATCTTCAGAGAGTTGCAAACATAGCCAGCTGAAAAGAATGGACATCATCTTTACAAGAAACAGATTGATCCACACGCTCGTCTTTATCCTTGCTTGCATGTCCATTTTCCGGCTTCTAAGGTTTGCTATCACCACATACTCTTTGTCACCACACACTGCCTGGCCAAGCCTTTTAAAGAACTGCAACTCCTCAGACTCAACATGCAGTGAAGTTTCCTCTTACACAAAAGATCCCTCTTTCTCCCCAAGTTCGAGATCGATCACAAAAAAAGAATATCGGTTCCTGTCACATATCATCTCACACAGAGCACCCTGCAGCCTTCTAATATTTGGCTGGGAACCCCAATACCGTCGCCTGGCAAAGATAAATGCCGCAGGAACCACAGTCTTCCTGGTGGACAGCCCTGAAAGGATGAAAAGAATGAGGAGATCAAATGGCACAAAGATCTACAAGGTCAACTACAATGTACCAGCAAAAGAAGCATACAAATTGCTGAAACATGCCAGAGAAGAAACCACTTGCACACCTAATTTAGGATCTTTAGAAACATCAACCTGCAAGCTTGCGTTGACAAAGTTGCCAGATATTGTTTACAGACAGAAGTGGGATGTGATACTCGTGGACGGACCAAGTAGTGATGGACCAGAGGCTCCAGGGAGGATGGCAACCATTTACTCATCAAGTATGATAGCAAGAGCTGGGAATATCACAAGTGTGGTGGTACATGATGTGGATCGAACGATAGAGAAATGGTTTTCTTGGGAATTTCTTTGTGAAGAAAATTTAGTTTCATCTTAAAGGGAGATATTGGAGTTTCAGGATAAAGGGTGGCAAGCAATCCAATTTTACCAGGTTTTGTTCTCAAGGATCACCATTCAAAGGGTGACTCAAATCAGTGTACTCATGTAGCAAAAGATTTACACTCGTAGGATAGTGTCTGGACAAGACAACAAATCTGACGTCTATTATTTTCACAAAAGAAGTCAGCAAGAGGCTAGAAGATCTAGCCACGAACTACAACTGACAGAAAGAAACTTTGAGGTAATCAGATGATCGGTGCTTCAAGATAGTAATTAAGAAATGGGTGATGTAAGGTAGATGTGTATGAGGTCACATCCAGCAATGTACAAACATACCACATAAAGAAAATTTTGATTAACTTCTCCATTTTGCTGCAGATTACTAAATTCAACATTTCCTTATCATTGAATAGCTCACAACTTGTGACATGAAAGTGATACACTGCATCTACATCAAGGATGAATATGATTGCCACATATGGCTGAATTCCAACTACAAATAAAATCATATAAGAGCTAATTCTCGCTAAATACTTCATTATCTTTGAAGATACTGCAAATGTTGATGCAAGAGTCAAGTATTAGCAAGGCATATGTAATCTTAGAATATCTGGATAAACTTAGGAGTTTTCAGTGGGGATCCAGAATTTCTATAAATACTACATCGATCTTTGAAGACTTAACCAATGTAGATGTGACGATCAAACATCCATACAGGATATGTAATCTCAAAACATCAGGACAAATTCAGATTTCTTAATGAGGAAACACAACTTGACTGTACCATATATAAATTTTATCAAAGATTATAAACTCCCAAGATAATACAACTTGATTGTACCATATACAAACTCGCATATTAGGAAACACAAATCACAGCTAGTTTAGGGCCAAAGTTAAAACAATAAAAAATAAAATAAAATAAAAAGGGGCTAATTTGATTTAGTTTCCATGTGAGGACTTCTTGTCTTCCTGTGCAGTAATTTACTTTGCTGATTCATATACTTAATATTACCTTATTCTTCTCTGAAAAACAAATCACAGCTAGTCGCAATTTTATTTCAAATAAACTCACTCACCAGCTTCAGCTTATGGGAGGCCATTTCCAGACGATTTATCCCAAGAAGGTCAGTCTTCACTATTTACAAACTTATAATTTGTGGTTGGTTGCTGTGTCAGGAGATATCGGAACTTCTTTGAATACCTTCAGAGGAAACATCATCTGTGTCTCGTCGCTGCGCATACAATAGAAATTGAAACCTTAAATGGAAGAAAATCAAATGTGTTCATAAAGCAAAGCAAAAGCAGAAAAACTACATTTGTCAGGCATAGTGAGAGAATCTATTTATCCCTGATGTGAATCAGGGTAAAAAGATCAAAGAAAAAGTTAGAATATTTATTTCCAACAATTTCAAAGCTAGACAAGAGGTAAATAGCAGTGTCTCTTGTTTTGATTTTTAGAACAGTTATTTCCGACAAACTTAAAACTAATTGCTGACAATGAAACACTGGTACTAGATGCCAGCTAAAACCAAACAGCCTTGTTTTTGTGTTCTTCAGAAAGGTGGGGGCATATTGTCGCACAGATCAAACCAATAACTACATGACTATTTTAAAAGAAAAGGGCCTAATAAGTATATAACTATATATGATACAACTTGCCTATGAAGCACTACATCTCTGATAGGTGTCATGTCACGTGTCCAACATGTGGACACACGACAAGACATACATGTCCTACACATCGTATATAAAATGGTTGCTTTGCCGTCTCTATGTCCGTGTTGGTGTCCGTGCAACCTAGCTACTCACTTCTCAACTATAGCATACCAGATAGAAATGAAATACTAAAGAGAGATTATGAAACTAAAGATTACTGCAATTGACGGTAAGGTTCAATGACATACATATACATATACTACATATACCAAAAAGTTGTTATTGAATAGTTCTGTCCAAATGATACGACAGACCAAACCTTAACAAAAGAAGATACTCTAGACCAGGACCAATAGCATGTGAAGACAGGGAAGAATACTGGGAAAGGCAAGTAACACTGAAACTAAGCTGTCAACAACTGTAGCCTTTCATTTTGACATTACATTAACAAGACAGATGCTTCTTGCCACGAACAAAAAGAACACCAACAACTAAACAATACCATAGATTACCCTGATGCCTTTCACAAGGCTCCCTTCCAGTGTTTTAAAGGTGTGAAGCGATTTCTAGACTATGGAGCCAAGGCACAAGGCAAAAGCGCGCACCTCGAAGTGAGGCGCAATGCCCATAATTGAAAATTTGTTATAAAATCAGTGTTTTTTTCAATTCAAATGTATCATAAATACAATTTGACATAATATTTACCAGTACAGTCCCTAAGAAACAATAAATAATCACTTGAAGAACCAAAACAGCATATTTTGCGCCTCAATGTGCGTTTCGGTTATACGCAACCTTACACCTGCAATACTGAGAGGCTGTTTTTTAATACACCCATTTGAAAAGCATTGACAGCCTCCAACTGAATGCTCCCTCACACATACCTCCTCCACCCACTTCCTCTTCCTCCACCTCCTCCATATTTGATATTCAAGAACTTGTTTGGGGCTAGAAGCTTAGAAGTAGATGTTAGATTGGAGAAATTTCTACTTCTGTGCCCATAACAACTTTTGAGAAGTCAAAAATGGAGAAGGTGGAGGAAGAGGAGGATGTGGAGGAGGGATGTGAGAGAGAAGGAGAAGCTGGGAGGAGCTTGGCCAAACAAGCCTATGCATAACAAATAAGAAGCATAGAAGAATTTAACGGCCCAGTTTGATTTAATCCATTATAATTCAAAAGGCTAAAAATAAGCTGAAAATTACCAACAATGACTCTTTCAACTCAACTAAAGATAGATACTAAAAAGAGACGCCAACAGAACATTCTAAACATTAAGTTATGAATCAGTGAAGGAATATAAACCAATATCCAATATACATGGAAATGTACAAACAACCCAGTATATCCCGCCGAGGCGAGGTTTCAGGAGGCCCAGATATACACAATGTTACCCCTAACTAGTCACCTAATAGAGAGGCTGTTTCCAATAGATTATAAAATAAAAAAATAAAAATAAAAAAGTGTACAAAGCTACATCAAATTCAGTTGAAGGTCCCCTTTCTACTCCTACCATTATCTGTGACAAACGATGAGATCTTAATCTCATAATAGCAAAACAACAAATGTTTCGAACTCTGATGATAAATTTGAGTATTCGCAAAGATGCTTGGATAGCAGCAGATGTTTGATTTGTATTCTGCAATAATCTAAGATGATCCATATTTCCTACTGCATAGTTTCACTTTGTTACTGTAAACAAGCAATGAATTGTCTTATTTTTAGTCTTTGACAAAAAGAAACAAAATCAAAGTAAAAAGTTGCTGAGTTACTCGTTAGCTCATTGAGACTATAAACAATAGAATGACTCTAGAAATAAGTGGACAGTAACAGAAAGAGATGATCATTACCATTCGCTTGCTGATGTAAGGACGTAGCTCGATCTCAGCCTCAGCTCGACTTTCAGCTGCAGGCTTTAACTTCTCCCTCTTAAATTCTTTCATGGATTCTTTCCGGGTACCCGACTGCCAAACCCGACCAAAATTAGGAAGCCAGTCAGCATCGGAATCATTAACGATCTCTCCTCTCTTCTCCATTTCCATTTCCAGTTTCCTTTTCTCTGCCCATGCAGCCCCCACCCTATTCGGGTTCAATTTACTGGCTTTTTTACTATTCTTGTGGGTAGTATTCCCTCCACGCTCTCTTGGTAGTCCATCATTTCCATGTGCTTCATTTCCTCCCAGCCAAGGAGGCGGTGCCCCAGAATGAACATTGCCTTTAACATCCTCCAAACGTCCAGAAGGAATGTGAGTAAGATTCTGGTAACCTAGAAGGAACGTAATCATAGCATCAAACAACGTAAAAACAGCATTATCACAATAGCATCGAAACTTGTACGAACACAAAATAAATATACAAATAAATTAACAACAAATCCATTCAAGACAACTCTAACAGCATTTGTGATCAAACAATGAAGAAACTGTAAGGTCTGCAGAGAACAACAATTACCCTCAGCAATAGTCCCCCTGTTTGCCACGCTTTGATTCTTATGAACCTGAATATAAGTAGAATCAATATTTCAGTTTATCAACTTAAACGGAAGTGAAGAACTGCATACATTCAGGACAGAATGATTACAAGAGTACCAAGGATATTTAAGTAGCCAACAGCATAGAGGAATATATGTACATGAACAGGGAATGACAGTTAATAAGAAACACCCTCAACAGTTTTGCTTCTTCATGGCTCATGAAGACATCAAAACAAAAGACAATTTCATGCACGTTCTTTTTTCCTCTCTTTTTTTGTTTTTTTTTTTCCACAAAAACTACTATAAGACGGCCTTTTCGTAATTTTTGGTGAAACGGGGATCACTTTTCAGTGAAACAATGGTCACGATTCATAATAACTTAATAAGTGACCCCTGCATTTCTAAATAGTGACCCCCAATTTATTGTGAGTTGGTCTCACACAAGAGTTGCTCTTCTTTTGATTGGGGGGGGGGGGGGGTTGGAAACAGAAATTAGGGATGGACTGCACAAACAAAGGTGTGCCCACATGTTTTTTCTAGAAAGGTTGCCGTTGTAGTTAATAAAGAAGAATAACTAACTAAGTACACCCCAGGAGGTAAGCGTCATGACAAAGGTATGCCCTTAAGTCCTTGTTTCTCCTATTGTAAGCACTTTCGGTAAATGGATTCTTGAAGATCAACCGGATGCTGTGTCTCATCAATTATCATTGATGGTCAGGAGTGTCAGGACTTACAATTATGCTAGGACTTGGAGTCAGGCGGTTGGATTTACTGAAATTTGAACTCTATAAGATCTACTTTTGAGTTTTGACTAATGATGATTCTTATTCAAGATGTCATATGGCCTTTTAATCACAGATAACTTTTCCTTTCACATTTAAGATTAACATAAAAACAAACAAACAAGGAAAAAGAAGAAAACTCTAAGACCGTGATGAAATAAGCGGCAGCAATTTATTGAAATAAATAACACCAAAACAATGTGAGAAATACAAGCTTACCTCTGCACTGAGAAAGTCATTAGCCAAGAAGTTTGTACCAGTAGAAAAAGGGGAATGTTGACTACTAAGACCTGGGAACACAGAATATAGTAGACATATATACTTATATCTCCACACAACAAACTATAAGACAAATTAAGAAGACAATGATAATAACTAATTTAAATTAAACATACTCATATAAGTGGAAGTCCCATTATTCAAGTCATGTTGTGAGGCCAAAGGTGTAGGTGAAGGAACAGCTTGTTGGAAAGGGCCAACTTTGTCAGCCTTTGACATATCTGTATGATATACCTGGCAATTCTCATTTGTGTCATATTGTAAAGGCATAACATCTTTGGAGAGACTTGTTTTAAGAAAGTGCATATTATTTTTGTCAAAACTATTCATAATTTCATAGTTTGGTTGGATATCATTTGATTGTCCAGGTCGGTCACATCTCTCGCTTGATGATGCAGCTTCACTTTTCAATACCTTGCATCTCTTCTCCCACTGCAAAACAACCAAAAAACTGCATAAGCAAAGATGCAAGCCAGAAATAAAGGCTCCAAATTTATATTCACGACTTTACATTCCAAGTCAAAGGAACAAAAAGAATATAGATACAATTCTGCCTAGACAAGTGCCATGATTGAGTGAAAAGTAAAAGGAAAAGAAAAAGAAAAAACACATGGACTGTTGATAGTTTGGTCCACACCAACTACTTAATGTTTTAAGTTGGTAATAAGAACAAAAAAACTCGCATTCCTCTCTCGCATTACAAGTTTACAACACTATAACTTGCTCCCCTAGTCTCTCCCAGAGCCCAGATAAAGGCAAACTGAAAGGGGGAATAGTGCCTTGAGTCCAATGCATGACTTCGGATCAACCTAAATAATGGCATCGGTGGCTAAAGCCTAAAAGTAACTTTTACAACCTGATATGTCTCTATGTTGAGGCTTATATGGCCATCTGCCTCCACATCATGCTTTGGAGATTTACCTGCTATCTACCCGGTCTCTTTGAAAGATTGGATTCTTCAGAAAAATCACATGACTCAATTGCTCAGAGAACCTCGGGGCCTCAGGATAGAATGAAGTTGTATGCAAATAGGAAGAGGTCCAAATGGAGCTTCGAGGCTGGTGATTGGGTGTATGTCCAGTTACCTTCCAACAAAGAGACTTCCTAGGCTATGAGGACTAAGGGAGAGTTTACCGCTATGGTCCAAGTTTTAAGGTCCCCAACACCCCATCAAGTTCTACTTCCAGCTAAAATCATAGCCCATAAGCTCTTATTACCCGCGGATGCAGATTTGAATCCTGTATTCTATGTATCTCTGCTTTAAAAGAAGCTAGAAAAAGTATGATAGCTACTGTATAACTTCCTTCCACAAACAATGGTAGCCAGATTCAAGTTTGTCCTAAAGCCATTCTGACAGGGACAATGTGTGCAAAGTTGTTGCTTTAGTAGGCCGATGCATTGACAGATTTTTAAAGAAAGATATAATCATAAAATTGCCTGCTGTAATGACACTCTTCCCAGTTTCTTGTGTCATTAAAGGAAGGTCTAGATTTCGTGTAAAAAAATTACAGTTCATTCTACTCCTAAGTCTTTCACATTCAAATGCCTATCAGCAACAAAACCCCAACACTAGCTCCTGTATAGAAATAATGAAATAAAAAAACTAGATATAACATAATTTAAAATAAATAAATCAAATCAAATCAAGCACAAAGAGAAATCCAATAGTACACTAACTGAAATTTTCATGTAACTAACTGAAATACCTTAGCCAACTCATCATCTGTAACTCTAAAGGAATCCACTTTGTCCATTCCACCACCATATTTCCACAGAAAATGCTTCAAATTCTTCAAATGATCATCACTTGCTAAATGCTTAATCGCATTGCCGCTGAAACCACACAAATAAACCAAAGAAAACCTAAATTAAATTCCAGTTCAACCAAAACTGAAATTGCGTAACCTAATTGATTTTTGAGTACCTGGTAAAGGAGCTACCGAGATCATCAATGTCGGAATCACAAAATATACACCAAATTCGATTCGAAGAACCCTCAGAATTCGAAAGACTAGGGTTTTTGAGGGACGATTTAATGCCGGAGAGATTTTTGTGAAAGCGAGAAAAGAGAGAGGAGAGAGAATTTTTGTGGCGAGGGAAGAAGTTATGGCGACGACCTTGATTGTGGTTGATTTTACATATCTTGCAGAATTCGAATTCCGTTTTCTCTTCCGTTTCGTTGTTCTTCATCTTCTTCTCCTCTTTCTACCTCTTCAATCGCTGTGAATTATACTCCGTACTGTATGTAGTTCAGTAGTTGTAATGTTGTGTACTCCCCTGCCCCCTCATGGCTATAGACGAATGTTCATCTTACTGGGCAGTGGGCAAGGCCCAATGTTTTTGTTGGGCTTGCAGTTTCAACTAGAAGTGTCTACAAAGTTTAAAGGAAAACCAAATACTAGTCTTAACGGGCCCTTGCGCAAGTCCATTGACTTGTCCGTACAACCCTCACACTACATTGACTTTTTTTTGCTCGTCAAAAAATGTGTGCAAGCGAATGGTGATCGAGTCACCACCTGATACGTCATGTTCGGACTCTTATATTTAATAGCGAACATATCAGACCAGGTAAACAACCAAAGCAAACACTGGCCCCGACAACGTAGCACCAACAAGAGGCTAGTATAGTTCCTAAAACCCAGCAGACACAATGCATAGAGGGAATGGGGATTCGAACCCATAACCTTGCATTACCAAACCACTTGAGAGTAAACTTGAAACTATTAGACCACCACCCTTATTGATAGACTACATGGACTATTACAAAAAAAGTGTATGCAAAAGGTACTTACACTTTAAAGACATTGGGTAATGTAATTGTTGATTGTTGAAGTTGACTAATAAGTTTGATTGACTTGAGACTACAAGGCAGTATTGTATAGCCTTCATTTTCTACTTTCCAACGATTCGTTCTAAGTTTTGCTCAAAGTTTTTCTGCGAGTTTATTATTATTCGATAGCACCCCCGGTGTTCTTAGTAGATGATTCAAGTCTTCGAACACCATTTTCACCTATGATTTTGATGTTTGGCTCTTTCGAGTGGGTGTTGAGTAAAACGGTCGTCGAAGCCTAATAGAGAACCAATAATCAACTTTGGGAGTCTCCCCGGTACCCGAGGAATGTCACGTTCGATATGGTGCAAAAATAACAATTATCATTCTAAGGCACTCTGAAAGTCCAGAAAACATGGATTATAACCTTTGTTTTCGGCTTCCCAAGTCTCATTTGTGAATTTGTCCCAAATTCTCTGGGAGGGACCACTGCTACACACCCAAGATAACCCTCAATGCTCCCAGCAGGCCATATGAATCTCCGAATTTTGTATTATTCACTTATGGTTCCTATATTTGGCTAATCAAAGTGGATGACTAGTAAAATATCTGTCCAAGTCTAAAAAAAACCCTATAGCCGACTTCGAAGGCCTCCCCCATTAATATCCTCTAAGGTTGTCCTATGTGATATGATGCAAAAATAACAACTTTCGCTGGGCTCTCCGAAAGCCCTAAAAAAAAGTGCATTATAGCCTTCAATTTTTGGGTCCCGGTGTTCAATTGAAAACTATTATGTTTATCAAGTCAAAAAAAAAAAAAAAATCATTGGTGCAAGTGGAGCAAATTGGAGAAAATTGGAATTAACTAGAGAAAAAGTGAAGAAATTGAAGAAATTAAATTGGATCAAATTGAAATTTTTAACTACTTGGGACAAATTGGAAACTAATCCAAAATTACACGCCCTAAGATTGAATGAATAACAGGCCAACCATAAGACATAGGGGGTGTTTGGATGTTGGCTTGTGAGGTGGCTTTTGGCAAAATTGGATGTTTGACCAGTCCACCATCCAATATTGGTGTTTGGATGTTAGCTTGTGAGATTGGCTTTTGGGTTCCTACAAGCCAACTTTTGAAAAGCCAAGGAGGGTAGCTTTTGGGTATTGGCTGGTGGAATTAATGTAGTCCAATGACAAGATAGTCCAAAACTTGCAATTATTTACTTACATGCATCAAATTCCTCAATCATATGAATGTCCTTATAGGTCATTTTACATATAACCAGCTAATGTTACCAGCCAATGTTACCAAACATTTATTTTCAGACATCCAATGTTACCAGCCGGTCAAATCAGCTAACAATACCAGCCATCGACCACCAGCCAACAGTCATCAACCAACAGCTAATGTCACCAGCCAATTGCCAAACAGGGTCATACTCTGTATTATTATAAAGAGATTACGTTTTCTCTAGACATCCTCATGAACCGTGTTGTAGGTCCTCAATTCCTCATAGAGAAGTCAGCTGCGAGATGTGCTATGCAATAATCAAAAATCGAACCCAAAATCTTTTATTGGCCACCTTCTTAAAGAAAATACTGTAATTTCTCCGAAGATACACTTATCTAGCTTTTGGTAACCGGTAAGTAAAAGATGTACTGTGACTACTTGTGAAACAATAATTTCGTCAACAAGTAGCATCAATAGACAATCATAAGATGACAATACGAAAAGACAAATATTAGGTTTATTGTCATAAACTTCATAATAACTGCTTTGAATCATGATATCGCGCGCACTCCCCCGTAGCTATCTAGCAATATACATGCAAATAAAAAGCATTCTCTAATAGTATTAGTCGTATGTCCTACATACAATGGGGGGCCTCTCTATCTACTGGTAATAACTCTCTTTTCTTGAACAGAAACTTGTTGTTTTGTTGTATTATATGAGGAGTCATATATATGAATCGTCAAACCAAAGATCAAATACAAAAAACCAACAACTTTTGATCGATGCATAAGGGTGATGGTTTGTTTTTCCATGTAATTATTAGAACATGTCGGTACTCAATTAAGACAGAACCAATATTTTGAGATCTTTCAGCCTCGGAAATGTCCTGTCCATTTGGTATTTTATCATTTTTGTCTCACATTTTAGTGCAGGAGATTGATTACTTGCAGATTGTACAACTACATGCAGCGATTATTATTATTATTGCTTGCCTATGAAACAAAATTATGTACTCTTATGACTTGTAGTTGTATTGTTTGTTTGGTTTGAGCAACATAATGAATCTAGTGGTACATAGTTTTGAGTATATGTCTAGTTTTCACAATCAAGAGTTCAAGGCTCTTCTCGAAACACCTAGGTGGCATTTACTTCCATGCAATCAAATGTATGCAACGCAATCATTTTAAAGAGTAGATGTAAGGTGAAAAAGGAAGGAGGGGGAGAAAGGAGATGGGAAATGTGAGGTTGATTACATCATTCAAAGTAATCATCAATACATGGAAAAGGTTGAGCAATTGTGATTACATTGGATCATGCAATCAACCTCACTTTTCCCATCTCTCTCCTCCCACTCCTTTCCTTTTCACCCCAAATCTACTCTATAAAATGATTGCATTGTAAAAAATTTGATTGCAAGCAAGTAAACGAGCCTCTAGGGTCTAGGGAGTATTTATCTCTGATCAAATATGTAAGACTTTCAAATTTAATTTAATTTCCATTTCTATTTCCATATCCAACTTTTTTTTATCTACCCATATATATGATATGACAAATAGAAAATTGTTACTTTTTGATATTTTGTCTTTTCACTTAAATTCAATTCAATTAACTCTGATAGAATATAATTAAATATGTAAATATTTAGTTAATTCATAATAGGCTTATGTGTATAGTCAGGCCCTTATGTTTGTATTAACGTTACGGCCCATCTTTCCTTCTGTAAACCTTTGGTATATATTGTTAATAATAACAAGGTAATCCTCACGGAATTATGGACACCGGTGCCACGGCCCATCTAACATCCCAGTCAGGTAATCTAAATACCATTTTTAATTTAAGTCATCATAATTCTGTGACTGTTGGTAACGGATCCGCGATTCCTGTGACATGTATGGGCTACTCCTACCTTCCCTCACTTTTCCGTCCCCTTCACCTCCAAAATATCCTTGTTGCTCCTCAAATTATAAAAAATCTTGTCTTTGTCCGTCGTTTCGTTCGGGATAACCATTGTCGTGTTGCCTTTGACCCCTATGGTTTTTCTGTGTATGATTTTCAGACTTGGGCACCTCTTCTCCGATGTGATAGTGACGGGGAGCTATATCCAGTCACCTCCACCACCACAAAATCCGGCCATCCCACCGCTCTCATCACCAGCTCCCACTCAACTTAGCATCGTCGCCTAGGCCATCCTGGCGACTCTACTATCCAGTCTTTAATTTCTAGCGGTTTTATTGAGTGTAATGTGGATAAACATTCCAGTTTGTGGCATGCTTGTCAGTTAGGCAAACATGTTAGACTTCCCTTTTTCCCATCAATGTCAACTGTTAGCTCCCTCTTTGAAATTGTTCATTCGGATATTTGGACTTCCCCCGTCCCCAGTGTGAGCGGAATACGCTATTATGTCATCTTCTTGGACCATTACTCTCAATTCTTATGGGTCTATCCCCTTCGTCGCAAAAGTGATGCCTACTGTAAATTCTTACATTTTACAGCTTATGTTAAAACTCAATTCAATTGTGAACTTAAGGCATTTCAATGTGACCACGGGGGTGAATTTGACAACACACCCCCTCCTTGATCTTTTCGCAGCTAATGGTATATATCCTTATCCAGTTCTCTTGCTCGGGCACTTCCCAACAAAATGGGAAATCTGAGCGCATGCTCCGCACCATCAATGACATCATACACACCCTTCTCTTCCAAACCCAAATACCTCCCTCATATTGGGTTGAGGCCCTTCATATGGCTGCCCATCTCCTTAATCGATCTCCTCCCCTCCTCCAACATCTCCAATCAAATTTCCTTTACCCGTCTCTTCAAAAAACCCGCTTCCCACTCTCACCTCCGCATATTTGGGTGTCTCTGTTATCCCAACCTCTCTTCCTCCACACCACATAAATTATCACCTCGCTCCTCTCCCTGTGTCTTTCTTGGGTACCCCTCCAATCATCGGGGCTATCGGTGCCTTGACTTAGCTAGCCGCAAAATTATTATATCTCGTCATGTCACCTTTGACGAAACCTCTTTTCCTTTCTCCACCTTTTCCACCGCCCCACCCACCACATATGATTTTCTTGACCACGAACCCGACCCATCCCCTCTCCACCAACTCCTTAGCTCCTCACCTACTCCCACGCCCGCTGACCCGGCGCCACATGCCCCCCCCCACACCCGACGGCTGTGTCTTGCCCCTCCCTCCCCTCCTCAAACCTAGGCCCCCACCTCGCCCTCACCTACCCCGTCCCCCCCTCCCCCCCACCTCCGCCCCTCCCTCCCGTCACGCACCAGATGACTACTCGTGGTCAGCTGGGTGTCTTCAAACAAAAAAATCTTCAATCTCCACACCTCCACTTCCTCCCCTATCCCTCGCTCTCATTTTCAGCTCTCAAGGATCCTAACTGGTGGGCTGCTATGCAGTCTGAATTTGATGCTTTAATTAAAAATGATACTTGAAACTTGGTCCCTCGACCCAAAGGGGTTAATGTGGTACGTTCGATGTGGCTTTATAAGCACAAGTACAATTCTGATGGTACCCTTGAGCGGTATAAAGCCCGCATGGTTGCTAATGACAAGTCTCAACACCCAAGGATTGATTGTGATGAGACATTTAGCCCAGTTGTCAAACTTACCACCATCACTGCAACAAAAATGAGAATAGGCAACACATAAAATGCCAACAATGTTTCAACCATTACCTTTGGTTATCTAAGACGACAGTTTTCTTGTGTTGCATGATTTGTTTGCAACGTTACAAAAACTATTTCTTTATACAAGATAAGGCAACAATTACAACAATTATTGTCCATTTCTTGCATAGGGCAACAGTTATTGAAAACGTAGCATTTAATGACAACATTATATTTGTTGTTGCCTTGTAACACAACACTTATTGTTTTGTTGCTTGTTTAGGCAACAGTTTAGACAACATACGCAACACATTTTAAATGTTGCCTATATGTGCGTTATTATATTTAGCTAGTAAAGTGATGTATGCCAAAAAAAATTTGAGGGAAAACTGAACTATTGAAGGTAATAAGATTCTACCCAAAACAAAAACAAGAAAAAAAGATAATGGAATTGAAATCCGTAAGTTAAAAATATGTAGTAAATAAATTAATAACAAAAACTTGACATGAAACAAAAGTTAGCTTGCTGGTTGAGGAGTCCTTTCTTGAAGGTAGTTACACTTGGTTGCAGGTTCAAATCCCATCACCGTCACATTGGCATTACTTTGGGAGGTATTAATTGTGTATACCTAGTAAAGGTTCTTGGAAGAGGAAGGACGGGTTGATTGGTATACGCATGAATAATTTTTTTTTCCCTCGTATAATTTATTTATTCAAATATTTTTTGCCTACATTGCAATGATTATATGTTGTTGCCTTCTAATTGTAAAGGTAACAATCTTAAGATTGTTGCTAAAAGTGGCAACGGTAGCAGACTGTTGTCTTTGTAAAACCGTTGCCTAAGGTACAATTTAGGTTTATCTTTAGAAACCGTTGCCTATTATGCAAGAAGTGTTGCCTTAGGAAAAGGCAACGGAGGCAAATGCAACGCACTGAGTATGTTGCCTTAGACTCAAGGCAACAACTTTTTGATATTAGACAACGGTTTTTTATTGTTATCTTTGGTACTTTTTGTTGTAGTGCATCTGTACTGTCCTTAGCTTGGCCCTCTCTCACTCTTGGCCTATTCACCAACTCGATGTCAAAAACGCCTTCCTCCATGGTCACCTACAAGAAACTGTCTACATGCACCAACCCCCCGGGTTTGTAGACCCTGCCCACCCGGATTATGTGTGTCACCTCCGCAAATAACTTTATGGCCTTAAACAAGCCCCTCGGGCTTGGTACTTGTGTTTTGCCGAGTTTATGACTCGCATTGGTTTTTCACACAGCAAATCCGACTCATCCCTTTTCATTCACCACCACGGCCCACATACAGCCTACCTTCTCCTCTATGTGGATGACATCGTCCTCACTGCCTCCTCCGACTCCCTTCTTCGCCACATCATCACCTCCCTTAGTGCCGAATTCTCCATGCCCGATCTTGGACCTCTACACTACTTCCTTGGCATCACTGCCTCCCGTACCCTACAGAGCCTATTTCTTTCCCAAAAGAAATATGCCACTGAGATTCTTGATTGTGCTCACATGGCTGACTGTAAACCCTGCACCACTCCCGTCGACACCAAGTCCAAACTTGGTCCCGACGGCCCTCATGTGGCTGACCGCCTGACCCTTCCCTCTACCGCAGTCTCGCAAGTGCTCTACAGTATCTCACCTTTACCCGTCCGGACATCTCATATGGTGTCCAACATATTTTCCTCTACATGCATGATCCCCGGGAGCCCCATTTCCAGGCATTCAAACGCATTTTGCGTTACATACAGGGCACCCTTGATTATGGTCTGCATCTTTACCCATCCTCCATCACTGGTCTCACCGCCTACTCCGATGCCGACTGGGCCGACTGCCCGGAGAGCCGCCGCTCCACCTCAGGTTATTGTGTGTTCCTCGATGACAACCTCTTGTCTTGGTCCTCAAAACACCAAGGCACTGTCTCCCGATCTAGCGCCGAGGCGGAATACCGCGGCGTCGCCAACGCCGTTGCTGAGACATGTTGGCTACGCAACTTACTGCTAGAGCTCCACTGCCCTGTGACACGGGTCACTCTTGTATATTGTGACAATGTTAGTGCGGTTTACCTCTCCACTAACCCGGTGCAATATCAGCGCACCAAACATATCGAGATCGACATCCACTTTGTGCGCGAAAAGGTCGCTCTTGGTCATGTTCGTGTACTTCATGTTCCATCCAGTTCACAGTATGCAGATATTTTTACAAAGGGCCTTCCTTCGTCTCTTTTTACTGACTTTCGCTCCAGCCTGAGCGTTTGTCCTCCTCCCGCTCCGACTGCGGGGGTGTGATAGAATATAATTAAATATGTAAATATTTAGTTAATTCATAATAGGCTTATGTGTATAGTCAGACCCTTATGTTTGTATTAGGGTTACGGTCCAACTTTCCTTCTGTAAACCTTTGGTATATATTGTTAATAATAACGAGGTAATCCTCACGGAATTATACCAGATAACACACTCCAGTTCAATTCATGTGTAATTTTATCACCAATAACTTTTTTTTTTCGAAATAAATTCATGATGATAACTATGTCATTGGAAATATTTCAAAGTATACTTTCAAATGAGTCTAGTACTGAATATGTTTGGACGAGTTTTATATGATTAAAAAAAGTCAAGTTTAAAAAATCAATTCAATTACGTTCAGTTCATTTCTGCTCAGTTTATATCAGCTCAATTCAATTCAGTCAAATTCAATTCAGCTTGGAAAAGAAACGGAGTATAAGTGGATATAAAAATATTTTATACCAAAGAGTTTCCTTAACCAAAACTACTGACTGTTATTGGTCTAGACGATTTCCTTATTACTCCCTCTATCCTAAGTTTATCTTCACATTGGACTCTTTAAGGTCAAAGTTTGTGAACTTTGACCAATTTTTTGCGAAAAGTTACAAAGTTTTACAATGTGAAAATAGTATTGCTAGATCTATAATTATGAAATCATAAATATTCATGGTTAAAGTAATGTGTAGATGATCATGGAAAATCCAATGTAAAGATAAACTTGGGACGGAGGGAGTATATATCAATCTTGTATCTTCAAACATTTATTGAAATTTGAAAGACGTAGTACAAGTACTATTCATGATGACTATGATTAATAGGAGTCAAATTACACTAGTACTACTATGGGGGTCGTCAATCGTGAAGCACCAGACCTCAACATACATACAGGCAAATGAATCAGAACAAAAAAAATTAAAAACTGCAAGTGATTTAAATCTGCAACAATAAGACATGTACATATTATTGTAAAAAGCTGTAAATGTGAAGGCAAGTTTGGACTTAAGTTGCTTAACTTGTAGCTAGCTATACTACCATCTTGATCAATCAGAAAACCAAACACCACCACTACCCATGTCTCAGGCTACTGCAACTGATCATCATATCATGAAAAACATATAATGATAGATTTGATCAACCAAATCCATTTATGGAGAGACAAAAACTGGATAGGGTAAGTCCACTAAGAACAATCACTTGTTTCTTTCCAATTGCATGTCTTTTAATGGATGATAATAATAGAATTATTACTTCATATTTTTGTCAGCAATCTTCATATATATCACAAAAGTTAGCTAGCTACGATGCATAATATTATGTGCACCAGAGTTAAAGATAAGTATTTTCTTGGGAAACGGCTGTTTGGCTGGCTGGCCTTCAATAATAACATATACCCCTATTTTTCATTGATTTGATCCTTCACATGGGTTATGCCTTCACTTAGAGGGGGCAAACAATCGTGAAAGTTTCGGAAATTAGGTATTTTGGAAAGGTACATTTGGTGCTGACAGCGCCATTCGATCAAAGTATATGTATGTATGGCCATGGCCTAGCCATTTCAACAAAAGATTACCAAGTATTTCCAATCTTATGATCTAATAAAGCTAGTTATGTACATCTTCACATCAGTTGATAGAATGATATTTGAACTTGGACAAAATTTGACGCTACATGTCGTATCTTTTTATCACTACATATATTGGGGATTAGTTTATGTTATTGATGTGTTAATGCAAGAAATGTAAACAGAAACAGAGAAATCAACATATAAATTTATGTGGTTAACCAATTCAAATCATTATTCATGTAACAAGTAAAAGTTCTCTTATACCATTCTTTGCTAGGAGGACGTTGTTCCATTCATGTGCTTGAACCCGTCAGCCCATCATAGATAACAGGGGCGGAATTAGGGGGAGGCCGGGGCTGTTGTAGCGTATAGGTCATGACCTCCCAATGATTTTTAGACTGTAATTTAAGCACCCTACCGAAACACCTGCATATGCTATTGTTTCAACATTTCAAAACAAACGAAAAACGAGGAGCTCCGAGCTTGATCATCAGAGTGCACTGATACTAGAACCAGTTCTTTGATTGGCAGTAAAAGTTCTAAGGTTGGTTATGTGTCACTGCCAGTAATACCTAAATTGAGAACCCGTCTATATATTGACTACATGAGCTATTAGTTCGATAATTCTTTGGGTGGCTTGATTCCAAAAATAGTAAAGATTGTCTTCAGTTTTGAACAAAAAAAATAATAATTAAGGAATCACCTTTTGTCCTAAATGGAATAATCTTTAGAAGTGTCAGGAAGAAAATGCATCACTTAGTTGATAATTATTTGATTATTGATAGAGGGAAAAAAGCATAGACCAACGCAAAAAAAAATTAAGAAAATCGTGAGGACGGAAAAGAATATAAGGTACTGACTACTATCTAACTTCCTTCCACAAACAATGATGGTCGTCAAGTTCTACTTCTAGCTAAGTAGTACCCCTTAAGTTAACATAACGTTACTAATAACTTCAATAAGAAATATAACACTATGTGGGCCTCCAATTATAAGTTTAAACTTTTGATTGAATTAGTTACTAACACTTGGTATATATTATTATCAGAGCTACAGATGACTAAGAGGTTATGTGTTCAAATCCTGAAAGCCCCTATTCCTTAAGTCGAGTATTTCAGCAACCACTAGGTATAAGGAGGCCCGTAAAGTTAAAAGAAATAGTCGCCAATTGCGGCATGGACCACAATATTGAACAATGTTTAAAAGATAACGAGTTGCAATATCCATTGTGGTTACAATTGCAAAGCCTGATCACTTGCAACAATTTCGTTGTTTGTGGCTCCCTTTTCAAGTCAATAATGCTTAAAAGGTATATATAATATGTGTAACTATGTATACCTCTCAATTCTCATAGCTCGTTTGATTTCAACTAAGGTGTAACGGCTCATGAGACAAAGTACAGTACAATTACCGAAACATAGCAATCCACAATAAGCTCGATCAACTTCAAGGACAGACTTTGTCTATTGTTCTATATTAATTGGATAGATTTTTTTTTTTTTTTTTGGGACCATTTTGCCTTCTTTGGATAGATTTATTGATATTGACAATTACAAAGAACGTAACCCTACTTGTTGGTAGAGATTGCTGGAACCTTTTGTCTTAAGTTGCTCGATCAATTGCATGTAATTTGTAACACTGAGCCAGTGCAAGTAGCCCCGATTATCAATTGTTATTGACCACTTTTGTTGCTGTGAGCTTTTCCGAGCAGGCCAACTGCTGCACATATATATACTTTGATATGACAGGACTGGAAGTTTCACGACCATGTATGCTCAGTCAGTCACAGACTCACAGGCCTCTTATTCTTGATCATTGCATCAGATATCTCAATTTGTTTTCTCGCTTTTTTGAGGTCCAATTATCTGTGTGTTTTTTTTTTCAGTGAACAGAAGTAAAATTGGACTGGACTAAGCCGAATAGTAGTAATCAGTGGGAGAAAAAATTGATTACTGAATTGAATTGAAATAAATTAAAATGAACTGAACTAAACTGATCTAATTAATGAGTAAGTGAAAAATAAGACATCCTATATATGTTAATTTTGAACGTAAATCTGTAAAATATTATGGAGTACGTACATAGATTTAGGATATATACGAGAGTAATATATTCATTAAATTTCTTTTGAAATGTACTTTCAAAATATCATATTTTTACAAATTCTGGTCTATTTTTATATTACTGTAAATAATTCCGGTCAAAGTATGATGTTGGAAAATCGTGAAAAATAAGTGTCAAGTTAATTTTGGAACGTAGTTTATTTTTCTTCTCCTTTTTTGTTTAAAGGAAACGATCAAGGAAGGTGTTTTCGATGAATCTTGTATAATTAAGGTAGTGTTTGTTACAGTTTTTAGTATTTTTGTTATCTAATACTGATTAGTTCACTTAAAAGATAGATTTTTGATAAAATAATAATAATAATAATAATATAAAAGGTGATATTTCTAGTAGAATCAAATTTGCTTATATATATATATGTATGAATCAAGAGTCACTCCAATGTAAGAAGTAAAATTGTCTCCTAACCATGAAGTTAACTGTTCGATGCATATTGAACTTTGTGTCTCCTCAAAAACAAATTTATTTACGTATATCCTTACATCTTCTCAGTTCGGAACTCCATTTTCCCCAAATGCTTAAGTTACATGGCACTTGGAGTATAAAATGTTTTGGCATATTTTGGAGGCACACAGATATATAAAAAAATAAAAAATAAATAAAAAAACTCAAGCCGCTTGTATTGATGTTCGGATCCCTAAATCTCAATCATAACTCTTGATTATCATTTCCCTCAAAAAAAAAAAAAAAAATAACTCTTGATTCTCATAAATCTTAAGAAATAAAAAAAACGCGTTCAGAACTTGAAACGTGCAGAAAGTTGATAATCCAGAAGAGAGAAAATGGGGTTCATCCGTGTTGCACAAAAGCCCGAAGAACTGCAGGGACGTCCCTTGTTGTTGTTTTTGTTTTCTAGCTACAATTATTTAATTTATTGCTGGTTTAATAATGAAATTCATTATAATGATCTGAATAACACCAATGCAGAAAATTCGGAAGTTGGTGCATGTACTTCTATAATTCGATTTTTTTTTTTTTTTTTTTTGGATCACCAATTCGATCTTTTACTACTACTAGTACTATATGATAATGATTCATAATAATGTTGTTTCCGAAAATTCATATCAACTGTCGCTCCATTGCACATATATCAACTACTGTTGCAGTTGAAAAAGGGAACCAATGAAAAACAAAGTGCAATTAGATTGTGAAAAAGCTAAATTTACAACACAATGAATTAAAAATCATCAAATTAATCATCCCATATCAAAATTAGAATGATCCACATTCTCAGATTCGAACAACAACTAATTAACAAAATTTAAAAAAAAAAAAATAAAATAAAAATCAACTGGGCGATTATTGGCTGATTAGCTAAGAATATGACATTTCATATGCCTAGCTAACAGTCCCTACCTCCATATTTGATCTAAAGACACCCCCACATATACGATTTCATGATATACATGTGCTTATAAAGCTCTTCTCATGATCATTATTATTATTATCATTATTATTATTTTGTTAAATAAAATTGTAGTAACAGAATTAATAACAAAAACAATACTAGTTAACAATTAACAACAATAATAATAATAATAATAATGTAATCAATTAATTAAGTGGGACGAAACCTTTGCCTGCAGGAGTGGCAAGTGATCTCGCCCACGCCCATGCAAGTTGAGGTGGAGTCCCGGAGGTGCTCGACTCGAGTGACCTCGTCACATGCCTTATCCCACATAGCGCGTGCACGAGCGAACTCCGATTGCGCAAGCTCAATCTCTCTCCTAGTCAGCTCCCGAACACGCTCGGCGTACGCCTTTTCAATAGCAGCCAGCCGAATCTGTTCGGCTGCCTGCCACTTGAGCGCGTCGATGCAGGCAAAGTCCGAGGATTCGGCTGGCTGTAGGCTTATTGAGAGCTTGAGGTCGAGCGACGGTTGGTTGTCGTGGTCGTGTTCGTGTTTGTGGTCGTAAAACGGTGGTGGGGGTTTGCTGGGTCGATGAGTGTTGCGATGGTGGTGGTGATGAGTGGAGCGGGAGAGCCACGTGAGGGAGGCACGTGAGGAGGAAGTGGAAGGATGAGGGGGAGGGAAAGATGGAGGAGGAGGTAGAGGGAGAAGCTGGAGTTCTGCCTTTTGGTGATGATCTAGTTCTTTTTCCATGTGGGGTGTGTGAAGATTTTTATCTTTCTTCTTAATATACCAAAAGGGCAGAAAAAGGATGCTCTTCTGACCTAATAATAATATGAGTGAGTGATAGAGAGAAAGAGAGAGAGAGAGAGAAAGATAGAAAGAGAAAGGGGGTGGTGATGGAAGTCTAAATTGAAATAAGGTTTTATTTAGTTAGCTTTCCTAGTGGGGGTGTGGCAGAACTGGGGTCTATATATACAAAAACCATGGGGGGAGCACGCTGCTATCAATTACCAACTTAACCTTTGGTGGTTCAATTCCTTTTTAACTGTACTCTTAATAAACATGATTTTGTATTATGTGTAGCGTTTTCTAGTGATTGATCTGAAGTGAATGGTAATCAACTCACGTGCCTTTGTTGTTCCTACGGTACTATTCAGGTACGAATAATAATTCTTATGTTTAACATTGAACAAGTGCAAAGTTTAGAACATTAACATAATACCATCAAAGAGTCGAATTATTATTGGAGGGAGGGGATCGGAATTGAACCATGACTTTGATTGCCTTGCCATATCTTAGAAGTAACACTAAAATCACTTGACCACGTGACCATACCCACCTTAGCTTAAAACTTTAGATGATGTATTGTATGTTAACTAATTGATATGATAGTGAGCAAATTAAGGATCTAGAGTAAGGAATACACCTATACATACTTAGACAGGGCTAACCGTCATAAAATACAATAACACCCTTTTATGATGGAAAATCTCATTGTTAAAGGGTCATTTTCTTATTTTCTTATACAGTGCACAAACTTTCTACACACGTGATACGAAGTTAATTCTCATACGATTAATTAGTTCAAACTATAAAGATACTACTATAAGTATTATATTTCATTGGACAGGGTCGTAATTCAATTGATATGACAGAAAAATGAATTCAAATACCACATGATTTACCAATTTTAAACATGATTAAGTAATTGAAATTTAGTATATGTTGATCTAGGACTAATAGAATACTTAGGTCAACATCAAGTCAATTTCTGCATTGGACACAATTATTAAAGGCACTGGGAAATGGGTATATAAGTCAACTCCAAACATGTTTTACAGTGACTAGGTTGATGTGATATCTGTTTTTCATTCGTTCTTTTGAAAGATCGTCGGACTAGGTTCAATCGGAGAGATGGACGAAATGTTTGCTACACTTTCAGCCAGGTTGTTCATGATTTTCGTTATTATTATTGCATTGGTACAACAACTTTAAACCTAGCTAGTGACAAAAAGGGCCTGCAGTTTGAGCGCCAACAGATCAGAAAGTTGCATGGTAAAATTTCACTTAGTTTGTTGGTTAATTATTTAGAAGGAATTGTTCTCAAAACTATATAGACATTATATTGATTGTTGTTGTTTCTTACGTTATTGTAATGACCAAACAAGATAAACTTGCATACAAATACAATAAAGAGGCATAGTGAAAATTAAACCTATAACATTTGTTATGAACTCCAATTCCACGGCCAACTTTTCTACCCCGATCAGGGCATACATAGATTGTTATTGTTTTGTTATTGTGACGATCATTATTATGATTAAGTACTCTAGCTAGTAACTATTTTTAAACATATAGTACTTTCTATGGGTTTTCCTTCTTTTCAAGCCATACCATTTTAGTGTATCTATATATGTAGAGTACTAGATTTCTATATGTGTCAATCAGTTGGCTTTGGGTCAGTTTTTTCTCCTCATTGCTATAAGTTAATAAAATCCAAAGCTTGCGAACATTCAGCAGCAGCAAAGCGAAAGATTGTGAAAAATAAGCAATTGCGATTCAGTGTTTGAAGTATGTAAACTAGAAGATCGAGTAGGAATTATAAGGCAAAAATATTGCATACTATGAGTCCCGCATTATTAAAGATGAAACACACAAAACGTGTATACATATAAACTACAATTTTCTTGGCCTTTAATTCGGCGGCTAAGATTAAGCATATGGTACATTATGTTCAAGCAATTTGGAAACGAAGTACTCCGTAGTATTTACTTAGGCGACTTGGTAAGCAACTTTCTTCATTTTGCGGCAAGGGTCCAACCATGGAAGCGCCGAAGTTGTACTCCTTCGATCAATGGTGGCTTCCCTACGTACGTCGTCCTCCTTAATGTGTCCGGTGACTTGCTTGGTTTGGTTTGATATTATTATTGTTGCTGATTGCCCCGATGGCCTCTTCGTCTTATGGAGTACATGATCTTCTTTTTTTCTTTTGTTACATTGTTCTTGTATTTATATGTTTATGCTTGTTCTGTAGTTATTTAATTCCTCGCCTAGAAATTGTATTAGGTGAACAAGGACAAATAATTTCGCTCTCACAAAATAAGATGGTTGCCATTATTTATTTATTTTGTTGATTTGAATTGGAGTGGACACTGCTAGTTTTATAAAATGAGGGACCACTGACCTTGCTTGACCATCTAATCTCTTTCTCTCAATCTATATATTACTCCTAATATATACACATACAAAAACTTGTATAAAACATTTTTACTGTAACTTTAATTTTGGTAAGACAAATATAACTTTTTAGTGAAATAAGGATTACGTCTAAATAGTGACCCAATTTGTAGTTGTTTCAATATTCAGAGTAAGGAATGAGCTAGGGATTGCCTATTTTCATATTTAACTAGATATGAAGCCCGTGCGTTGCACAAGTTAGGTGTTTATATTTTAAAATAAATACACTCATCTGATGTTAATAAATGATATCGAGGATGGAAGATATTGACAATTTCACTTTGGTATGTAGTTTGGATTCGTGTTGGACATGAAGATAATCAGCTTGTGTATTGTAAGATTTAGTGAAAAACTTACATTCAATATTTTCAGTCATATGCACAATCTCTTTGTTTTTCTTATATATTTGTCATTATTTGCTTAGAACCTTTTAAGTAATATTTTTTTCTCTTATGTGATGCTCTATGGACTATGAAACTTTGTTAAAACTCTAAAACTTATAAGTCAAGCTCTTCTATTATCCTAAACTTTATTATTGTGAACTTTACATCATTACATGTTCGGTTATGTGACGATATGCTTTCTAGCCTGAGGCTAAGTAGTTCTTCATATTTTTGAAATAATTTGTCAAAATGACATAATTATATTTTATTTGTATATTAGTTTTTTTCTTGAGGTGATATTAGTTTTATACTTGTATATACTATTTAGTGGAATTAGTGTTGTATACAAAGTTAATCCGAATTGTTCATTTTCAATCTGAATCGCATCTCATTTTGTATTTTATTTTTTCTCACATTCTGTGTCCATTATGCGATTTTGTTCCATAATCTTTTGTGTCATTTTATTTTGTTCTGTTCCGTTCTGTTTTACACAATTTCGTTAAAAAGAACATGGCCTTAGGGTTTGTTCTTTTCACCTGCAAAACTACAAAATACCTGATACTGCAACTTAATAACACCAGAAAATACCTCTTTAATTTTGTAACTTATAATTATAATTTTGTCTTTTCACCTGATATATCTTAATTATATTTTAGTTATCTATTAAGCTTAGTGGCTCGCATAGGTGGCACTTTTAATTCTAATCTTAGATGATCCGATAAGGTGGACGCGTCTGATGCGGTCACAAAATACTTCCTTTATACATATAGTAGGTGTATGTTCGTGAGCTACACGATTTGTGGTCAATTTAACATGGTAATCAATCATATCGATAGAAAATCATAAGTATAATTGTCACTTATGAAAAATTATTTAGTAGTGTATGAGTAAGCATTAATATAAACATTCTAATATCATTAATGTCATTTAATAGGATTATTATGCATTATATGGGGTACATTAAACAATTCTAACTCTTATCGCCAATTTTAATTCATTTATTTTTTTAATTTTTACCATATAAACTCAAAATACCTTTTAAATGAACATAACATTTCTTTATTTAATTAGTATTCATTCATTGATTGTCTAATTGTCCATTATTGATTGTCTATATTATAAGGATTTGGATCCTCTCCGATACTCAATTTCACGCATTTACGCATTACACTTGTGGATGCTTGCCACGTGTTAAAGATTTAACTTTACTTTTTTGCTTGTAAGCAATTTAATTAATACGTGGCAAGCATGCATCCACAAGTGTAATGCGTAAATGCGGAAAATGGGGTATTGGAAAGGATCCGGGTCCATATTATAAAATTTATACGCCAAAACTTGAAATCAAAGAAATAGCATCTCAAACTTTTTGTTTATCACGTTTTTTTATCTTCTTTTATTTTATTTTAATTTTTTTTGAGGTGGGTGGGTGGGTGGGTGGGTGGGTGGGGTGGGTTGTGTTGGTGGTGTCGCTGTAATGTGATTCTACAAATTCAAAAGAAGATTTTATTTCCTATTTTTTTTAGGGGTAGTTGATGTTGTTTCATCTATCATTAAAATTGAACGTATTTTATTAGTAAAAGTTAACAAATCCCTATTAAAATGATTAAAACTGAACATATACCTAGCTTATTTTTCTTGTTATTTTCACTTAATATTAGGATGTTGGTTTACAATGGGAGAGAGTAGCATAATCCTGCCGTGAATGTTTTTTTTTCCTCTTTTCTTTTTGAATGCGCTTTTACTCCCTTGAATATGCTTGTTACGTTAATTATTATAAAGAATATGACCATGGGAATATAATTTCCTATTTAGTATTTAGAGACAAAAAATATTGTGACTATATATTTGTCTTATTTTCTCTAATTGAAATATAACTTTTAAAAAATTATTTTATTTTAGGATTTTATATGCTTGCTTAGGTGGTGAGTCTCTAAGGCTCTGTTGGACTCAACTTAAATTCGGTCTAATTCGGTCCAGTTCAGTATAGTTCAATTCAAATCAGTTCAGTTCAGTTTATGTGTAACTTTGTTGCTCAGATAACTTTTTATTCTGAAAAACATTCATGATGATAACTATGTAATCGGAAAGATCTCAAAGCATACGTTCAAATGAGTCCAATTTTGGATATGTTTGGACAAATTTTAAGTGGTTAATTAACGGCCAAGTAAAAAAATCTTTTTTTTTTGGGTAGGAATCAGAGCAATATATAGATAATAAGTTAATGCGTAACCAAGTTATTCAAAGCTAGATTAGTCTCTGAGTTAGTACAATACATAGCCTCCTCCTGAATTCAGTCCAGTTAAGAAATCAATTCAGTTTAGTTCAGTGTTTTCCAGGTGAAACAAACAAAGCCTAAATGACTCGGTTAGGTGACATAACCCAATGTTGTCATTGAAATATTTTGCGCCGTTTATTCATTGGTGTAAATTGTTTGAATTTTTGAAGCATAACATAAAAATTATACACCTCTTAATGTCTCAAATGATTTACTGCTATAACTCTAATATTCTCTCTTTCATAATTTCTATTATTATTGACCTCCATTATATTGGGCTTATAAGTTATCTCAAAAGTTAACTCCTTAGCTCTTAAAAACCAAAAAAAAAAAAAAAAAAAAATGGCAAGTAAAGGAATCCTTGTAGTTATTCACAGATGCAAATGGCCATAAGTCATTGATCGAAATATGGATGCATAATTTATATCACTTGCTCAAGAATCTATAGAGCATATACCGTATAATGCATGATCAATAAGTGGTAGTACTGTAAAATTGTGAAGTTTTCCATTTAGGCTCCGTTTGATTCACCTGGATAAAACTGATCTGAACTGAACTCAAATGAACTCAAATAAATTGAATTGATTTTTTAAACTTAACCATTAACTATTTAAAATTCGTCCAAACATAGTCAATATTGGACTCATTTAAATGTATGCTTTGAGATCTTTCCGATGACATAATTATCATCATAAAATTATTTCGGAATAAAAAGTTATATGAGTTATAAAGTTACACATGAACTGAAGTTAACTGAACTTAATTTAAGTAAAATTAAGGTGATTGAAACAGAGCCTTAGTCGACACCAAAAGATCTCCATCTTTTTACTTGGTATTAGTTGCCATTTTTCAAACAATTAAAAAAGATCTCTGAGGTGGCATAGCTCCAAAGAACTCGTTTATGTGTATGCATCTTATACTGCCAGAAAAACCTTCCGGATATTATGATTAATATTATGATTATGAATGATTGACACTCCATATGCTTCTGTAAAATGCCAATGCACAACATATATGACAAAATGGGTCTTGTTTTAAAGTGCATTTCGCGCTGTTTTCATTGGTGTAAGATATTTGATTTTTTGAAACATGAAACAAAACTTATACTGCTCTTAATGTTTTATTATTTTCAATAATTTACTGCCATAACTTTAAATATTCTATCTTTCCTAAATTCTATTTATGATTTATTATTGTTATTTTTTTAAAAAAATGTTGGTTTAGGTGGACGCGTCCAATGCTGTCAGAAAATGCCTCTAATATATAGATATTATGATTTTCTTTTTTCTAAAAGGGATCATATTTTCACATTTAGTGATTTGTAAATTATTTATCTTACTTTTTTTTATTATCATTCTTACGTAAAAAAAAAATTTAAAAAAAAAACAAAAAAAAACTATTAGTAATAGTGAAAGAGGGTATTTGTGTCAAACAATCTACAAAGGTGAGGCCCAGGAGAAGATATAAATCCTGCGTACTGACGATTAGACTAAAGATACAAACAAGCAGAGAAGAAGAAAGGAAAAGAAGAAAAAGAAGATCGAGTCGTTGTGCAATTCTGGAACCTTTTTTTTTTAGACAAAAATATGATCAAATTGGCTTGATCCCCCTCTTCCTTTCTCTTTGTCTATATAACTCATTTAACTTTTTGTGTTTTTTCCTTTACTTTTGTCTCCCTCACATGACTTCTTGCACATTACTAATAAATCAGACGTAGCTGATACCTCCAATAAGTATTGTATAAGACCAACTTATTGGAAAAATAGAGTCACTTTTATAAGCCGTGATCGTTGTTTCACTAAAAAGTAACCCTCGTCTTACCAAAATTTATAATAAGATCGTCTTAAACAAGTTTTTATGCCAGAATTTTTTTTCCTTGGTGTTTTAAAGGAATTGAAGAGAAATTAACTACATTTTTTTTTTGGGTGCACCATATTAAGATGGAGTACATATTTGATTTTGTTTTACTTTGGTTTAGATGATGGAGGTTATGGGAAGGGGGTGTAATAATTACATTCGCACGTGCGATGGATGTTTTGGGCCTTTATTGGGATGGATTTGCTTTTGGGTGGGCCTTTTATCTGTCGGCCTCAACAGTACAAAAAGCCATCTTCTTAATCTCACTCTCTTCCTCCCCTCCTCCCTCTGGGGTCAGCCTAGCACGTGGTATGTGCACTATGGTCAAGTTTTTTTTTTGTTTTTTTTTTTTTTTTTTTTTTTTTTTTGCTTCAAGGACGCATGCAATAGCCCGCAAACCAAATGCGCGGGACAAGTTAACCCATTTTTGATGAGCTGACAGTCTCAAGTAGAGGAGGAAACCCTCCCTGCAAAGAAAGGTAGAGGAGTTTTTTTCTTCTTACATGAATGAAGATTTGAACCCCTGATCAATTGGTTATAAGGGTTGGGCTCTTACCACTTGAGCTCCCACCTCATCTTCCTTTTCTTTTGAGTAGTCTCTAGTAAGAGTTTCGGTCAGTAACCTGTCTTGTGCATACTTGGTCCACCGTAGATTTTTTTTGTTCACGACCAAAGTGAATTAGATATTCACTGTCGATCACATTGACTATTTTCATGCGCTGGCTTGTAAGTACCTCAAAAAATGCAACATGCGGACAACTGGTCAAGAAATTTAAAGCTACTCCATGCCCAATGAGAGATTCGAACCATCGACCTTGGTTAAGGATGGATGAGTCTCTACCACTCAACCACACCTCCTTTTTGGTCCACCGTAGATTAAAGATATAATGCATATATTTTATGGTCCTCTGTTTATAATTGAATTGAATGTAACCCCTAACTCGAAAAAAAAAAAGAGTAATAATAACTACTCACAAGTTAGGCCAAATATTACGTAACAAGCATTGAACTTGACTTTGCCTTACTCCAATTTCGTAAGGAGAGGGGGGTCGGAGGAAATGGGTTGTGTAATGGGTTGATTTGGATTTGGTGGGGTCGGGTGCCTTAGCTTGTTGATAAACAAAATAAAAGTAATTATATAAAAAAGGGTAATATATATATACCAATAAAGCAGCAGTTTGGCTAATGAAGAGGAATAGTTTCTTTTTGGATGATGTCCACCTCCAAAGTGTCCTGTACAGCAAAGACGAAAGTTTTTTACTAATTAAATTTAGGGGCATCTTTTATCTTTTAATGCAAGTTCTTTTTGGGAGTGACTGATCATAAAATGCCTTGAGAGTTTGGAATCGTGATAGATAGTCTGTGCAGCATGTCTGATATATATATATTGGTCGTCTTTTCTATCAACATTAGTAATTTGGCAGTCTTTATGAAGATGGAACCAATTGCTTAAATGCTTGGCAAAAGCTTTTAGCTCTTTGCTTTCTTTTTGACGGATGGTTGCTTAGCTTGTTGAAAGTTGTGGGTAAATTAACTTCTCTTGACACTACAGGTTTACAGTACGCTCCTGTAGCCAAAGCTTTTTTATGGGTGCGGTGGCAAATGTAAAAATGATTTTTTTTGTTGGGGACGAAGGATATAGTTGGGGAACAAATAAACTTTCAATTTGGAAAAACCTCTAAATTTTTTGTAATTATCCCTAAATTTCGAAAACTTGGTTGGAGGTGTCTGCCTCCGACTCCGAAGGGCTTGATCCGCCACTGCACTTGTGGAGATGACATTTATATAGAGGTGGAATGTAATGGACCATGAACCGTACTCAGGCCCGTCTCTAGGGGGTAGGCAGGGAGGAATTATGTGTAATCCAGGAGCAGTGCTCCCTCCTCTCACAAAATAGAAAATTACCAATTTGAATTTAGAGTGGGCTCCACTTATTTTGTGAGAGAAGGGAACAATGCTCCTGAACTATGTAATAATTTCTCGTAGGCAGGGAGGTCGTTCGCCTAAGGCCCAGCGTTGAAAGGGTCCCAAAACGAAATGAATAAGAAAATATATATTAAATAGTCTATCTAGATGACATAAATATTAAATACTACTCTTTTTTTTTTGCTAATCAAATATTAAATACTACTCTAGTTTTTTTTTTTTTTGGTTCAAGGGAGGCACAGAGGCCAGTACAATAAATTTACATACAACGGGGGAGGGGAGATTCGAACCTGAGACCTAATGTACCTAGGGCCTCAGTCTTTACCACTAGAGCAAGACCTCATTGGCTAAATACTACTCTAGTTTAGTGGTTTGTTGGGGAAATGTTGAAGCATATTTGTTGACGGTGACGAGTTTGGCATGAATGGACATTTTTAAGGGCTTACTCTTTTTTTCCTTAGTCGCATCTTATTTTGTTTCTTAATATTGTTTCACTCCATTATCCCATTTTCTTTTTAATTTTTACTCATTTCTTAAGCCTACCCTCGTTTTTTTTTTCCTTTTTTCCAATCCTACTTGTCAATAATGTTTTGAAGTACAAGATTTGTATTGTATACAACTTTGATTGTGATATTAATACCATTATTGTTTTTTACAAATAAACCAACAGGATCTAAAAGAGATGTATCTAAAGTCTGATAAAAGATTTTTTTTTTCAATGCTTTTTATTCATGAGGCTAAAAATAATTTGGCATGAGGTAAGTTTTGAGAAATTTCTTTAAAAGCAGATTATCTTGAACAAATGTCATTATTACTGCTTATCCTTCTCTGACCTTTTTTTTTTGGGAAAGGAGGTGGTGAAATAAAATTATTACTCTAATACCCAGGGGGCCTTAATTTGGTTTCGCCCTAGAGTCACCAAAAAGTCAGAAAAGGCCCTGACCGTACTGAGAGTAACATCGCACCCAAATAAGCCTAAGGGTCTATCGATCATAAAACCAATTGGCAATAAGAAAGTAGGCGACTTGACTTATATGTTGATTATATTTTAATTGGTAGTCATCACTTGATCACTTGACCTATGTTTTGATGTTTTCCCTCAATTCTTTCAACGTGAAACACTATTCTTCACTCACTTTAACAATCTCCTCTAATCCATAACCAGATATACAATGTCGTCTCTATGTGCCTCCCACAGAAGAATTATATATTGCCCGAATATGGATCAAGGATCGATCAATAATAATCCTTACATACTCTATATAATCTCGTGATCCCACGTACCCATACCCATAGTGGGATCAAGAATGAATAAGGTGTTGGTATATATTTGTCTCTAAGATACTGCCATAATGTATGTTCAACGAAAAAGCTACTTTTTCTTGGGGGAGAAAAGTTGCCGGAGGTGAGCTGTGCATGGGTCATGCGAGAGGTTAATTCGAAGGCTTTAAAGGGCACACAAATGGCTTTTATATACAAAGGCAGCTTTATGTTACTCTACTAGCTAGCTAGCTAACCCATAATAATACCCCATTTGAGATTTATTATGGGGGTCAATGCCAAAAATGATTTATTTATCATTGGTGTCCAACAACAATTTGAGCCGCTACTCGTTAATGTTGATCTTTTTTTGGTTCCCAATCCCCATAAGTTAGTTTGTTCATCAACTCTTTTTTCTCCGTGACCTTTACATGGCGAGAGATTTGAGTGTCTTCAAACTTTGTCATCAACTTGAAATGACCAATCAAATAAATCAAGTGAAGCCTAAATTGAAATGTGCTAAGGGGTGTAGTGTTTTCTAAATTATTAATTTCTTTAGTGATGGGCATTTATGAACTTTATGGGGTTGGGACGAATCACAAATTTTTTTTGGTAGCAGGTTGTTATTCTTTTATATATATAATGGAGCAACCTTAAATCACTTAGCAAGTTGTTTCATTCTTTGAAGTCGCTAAAAGTCAACGCGGAGAAATAGTCACTCTGCTCGATCGATAGTGAATAATAGGAGTTTGAACTAAAAAAAATATATTATATATCTAAGGTTGTGATACTTTAAAGTTTAAACTAATATGTTGCATGGGTTGAAGCTTAAGACATGATTTAGCTACATCTTGATACAAATTGATGGCAAAGTAATAATGTGTTTTTTTTTTTTTTTTTTTTTATAAGAAAGTAATAATGTGTTAGATGTTTAACAATTGATCTCCTTTACACATATTTTACAGGTCGTAGAATGATGACTTATGTTAACTACGAGGCTTCTTTTCACTGCCAACAGATAGGGGTGTGCCATAAACATAATATCCTCAACAATATTAACTTTGCAGCATTATTGCTTTACAGCTTGAAGCATATAAGCTTCACGTGCAAGGAAAATCTTGCAATATCTACCTCTTTTCACCTTCCTGCTAATATAATAGGGGATCAAGTGTTGAAGAATACTAATAGGCCGGCAAACCCTTTCTTCATTACAGTGGTATTTATTACTCCATTGTGGCTAATGTCGCTATAAAGTCAAGTTAAATTGCAAGAAGCAAGTTTAATTAGTTATGTCAACTAGCTAGATAGGTGATTAGGTATCATCGATCATATATCAAGTTGACAATGTTCTTTAATGTGTTTGCCTTTTCTCTCTGTCCACTGTCCAGTACTAGTTACTTGGTGTACGTTAGGGCAAAGAGAAGGCCCGATCCACTGATCTTAGGAGGGACTGAGGGAGGGAGGCTGGCAGCCGTGGGAGGGAGCAGGGCAACAGAAATGATTATTGATAATTAATAAATTAAACTAAACCGGTTTAAGATAACTTTTTGTAAGACGATTGTCACTACTTTTTAGTAAAATAGGGTCAGTATTCACAACAAACAACCCCTATATTTTTTAAAATATTGACCCTATTTTTTTTTTTTTCGAGTTGGTCGTCTCACATACACAAAATTTGTGTTGTTTCACATACTGGGTTTACCGATTATCTAACTGGCTACCTCTAACTTTCTCTTTGGGGGTGGTTAAAGAACACCTCAGAACGCATGAGCTCGAATATTGCACGAATTAATTTATGTAGATGCTCCCAGGAGGCCAGCTTGAACACATAATCTGCTGCGCAAGCTATAACTTGTTTACCAGTGAATCAGCAACTAGCTAAATAGGTAGGATTGGCAACTAGCTAAATCATACGTAATAATGTAACTAAAACTTTAATTATATCTTTCTATCAAAAAAAAAATAATAATTATATCTGTCACTATTATTATTGATTTTTATGTGTACGGCAGATTCAAAGATGGCCTTAAGTATAACCAAAAAAAATGTACCATCGCGCGAATGCATGCACATGAGAATCATCATTTTGTATGAGCAGGAAGATCCAAAATACATGATTAATATTTGGATCAGTGACATATGGTTCAGTGGTTCACTATATAATAATAACACCATATATATTAGCAAAACAAAAACTGGCTCAGTTGATAACAAGAAATAATGATTTAGTAATTCAGTGGGCTACGTTACAGAGATTCCTAATCCTGGACATCATGATGCTATTCATATTGCATGCATGCCGATCAGATGTATATATGCTTTAAGAAAAAAGTTTTTTTCTTTTAAGTAGTTGTATACCAATTACCACTGTCTTGTTTTCAATTTTGAATATATCATGTCGTGATGTGATGGAATTTGATTTTATGGAATGATTTCATTGATTTTCCTTTTTCTTTGGGTTCGTGCTGTTCAAATTAGGGACATTGCTCAGTGCAAATAGATGTCAAAACAAAATATTATTATGCAGAGAAATTAAATCTCATAAAAAGTTACCAATCAAACTAGCTAAAAAAATACATATGTAGAATGACTATGCCTATGAACCGTTGCAAAATGCGTTTCTCATTTAACATGATGATAAAATATTAAGATTTATAATTTCAAAATACTTTTGTTAGATTTATTTTAAAATTGTATTTTCGAAATATCAACTTTTTATAAATCTATATAATTAGATTAAAATGCAATGATTAAATCAAAACTCGCCACATATATCAGCCAATAAATTGTCGAATGACGTATCAATTTACATATACATGACGTGTCATGTGACTCATGGACAGTAAAACACTAGTACAGAACTGTCCATTGGCGTCGGTTGAAAATCCCAATAGGCGTCGGTTTTTAACCGACGCTTATGGAGGCGACGCCTATGCTAAATGGAATAGGCGCCAGTTGTGGAACCGACGCCAAAAAGGATTATAGGCGTCGGTTGCTTAAGTCGACCGACGCCAAAAACAAGACTATAGGCGTCGGTTGTTTAAGTCGACCGACGCCTATTCTAGTTACTGGCGTCGGTGGATCTAAACAACCGACGCCTTTTATCTTGTTTTTGGCGTCGGCTCTTTAGATCGACCGACGCCTATTCTTTTTTTTGCATTTTTTCGTCAGCAGAAAAATTAAGAATCTATTTATAATCGCCTATGTGGGATTTGAACCCACGTCTTTTGTGCAAAAGCACAATTGCTCTACCATCTGAGCTAATAGGCTTCAAAAACTAATAAACAATAAACTTGTTTACAAAATAAAACTACTTCGGACAATATTTAACCAAGAAACATAAAACTATATGATGATGTACCTTACGAGCCAAAAAAATAATATAATGATGTACCTTGTCAATTTTAGTGTTCTGCCTGCAGACGATATTCGTAACTCTAATATGCACCTCTGGTGACCATAGAACACGAAATTGGAAGGAAATACCGGCATGCATGCTAAAGACTTTATGTTGAATCAAAGAAGAGCTGACTGAGTGATCAATTTAATGCTGAGAGGTCGTACAATGTTCCATATGGATCTCTAAAAGTCACTCTGCTGTCAATGACCTTGCTTGCTGATATGGGTTATACCAACCTGTAAAACAACAAACCAAAAAAAAAAAAAAACCAAAGAGAAGTTATTTTCACTAATTTGCAGCATATATTGAGGCTCAGAAACTGAATTATATGTTTGTATGTTAAACAATTTCAGCCAAGTCAAATTCCAGCAATACTAAACACTGATGGCTCCAATACTTCAATGCAAAAATATACTAACTAACCTGCAAATCCATACCAAGAAAATGTAGAGTTGTGTTCAGCGGGTCCACTATTTTTTCTGCCAACACTCAGACAAGGGTACATCATAAAAAAGATAGACAATGCAAGATGGATATAACAACAAGCAATCAGAGTCCAACTCCTAGAATCTGGATTAACAAAATAAATCGAATGTTAACTAAAAATATTCAATTACACTAAATTAAAACAAGGGAAAACAACATGTAAAAAAACACAGTTTGTAAGAATTGGGATAGTTTGAACTTACAGGTCTACTGGTTTTGTGAGAGCTGCAGAAACGAAGGTACAAAAATCAGTGAGGTAAAACAATATCCTCATCAAATTGCATAGAAATGATTAAGCTAATGCCAGACAATTACTTGCAGCATTAGCAACATATTGAAATGCACTTTTGACCGCCCAAAGATCAAATCAATCAAACTGTAAGCTACTTTTAATCCAACCAGATTCTGATGGTTCAAAATTAAGAAATACACTGATGAGATACACTGATGAGATACACTAATCCAACAACAAAACATCACCCAAGCTAAGATACACTAATGAGGGTACAAAATGACATTCTGATGTCATTTTTTAGTTCTGACATTTATAATTTTCATTAGCAACCACCCAATTCAGAAAACCACCTGTAGTCCTAGGAGACTTAACATACAGAATCTTAATTTCACAAAGTTTCGACGTTACACTAAATAAATAAATAAAAACTCAAACCAACCAAGAAATTACAACTTTTTCATAGTGTTTGATCAGGATTTTGACATAAATATACATCTAAATGGGCACCTACGTGAACATGAATATGTCATTTTTTAGTTCTGACATTTATAATTTTCATTAGCAACCACCCAATTCAGAAAACCACCTGTAGTCCTAGGAGACTTAACATACAGAATCTTAATTTCACAAAGTTTCGACGTTACACTAAATAAATAAATAAAAACTCAAACCAACCAAGAAATTACAACTTTTTCATAGTGTTTGATCAGGATTTTGACATAAATATACATCTAAATGGGCACCTACGTGAACATGAATTTCTACAAGTTCATACATCTAGAAAACATAAAGCTCTTAATTGATCGATATGGTGCTCATATATAAACATCCAATTGCTTACCAAAAATAATGAATCAAAGAAGTACAACTCGAGCTCTTACAAACAGAATAAGCATGAGGGAAACAAACCAGTCAATGTGTTGGCAGCATTAAGGTAAGTTCCAAAAATGCTGATAAAAAATCCTAACCAACCAATTGTACATTTCAGATTTTGCCAAGCACAGATATTTGAAACAAAGGAAGAATTCAAAGAAAAATAATCCCTGAACCTTTGAATTAGAGCAACTCTACTACTGATACACACGTCTTTGAAACAAACAAAGAATTCTGAAAAACACCTGAACCTTTGAATTAGGCAACTCTATTGATGCACACATCTTTGAAAGAAACAAAGGATTCTAAAAAATACAAAGAAAACTCATGAATCGCTGAACCAACAGAGGGTGTAACCAAGAGATCAGAGGTACTATGTCTCAAGTCAGAAAAAGGAAAAAACTAAAGAAAAGAAAGAAAAAAAAAAAAAAAAACCTGAATATTAATCCATCCCCAAACTCTTTGCCCTGAACAATTTGCACAATCTTAATCCATTAATCATCTGCACTATTAACCCCAAAAAAAGATCAAAAAACAGAAGCTCTATTTCGATCGGATACGAGTCATTTTCTCAGAAACTACAACAACAAAGTATAATCTAGAGCAAACACATGACTATGTTCACAGAAGTAGAAAGAAGAACAAAACAAAAAAATCAAAACAGAAAGGAGATAGAGGAGCACAAGAAACCTGTAGCGAAGGGTGCGGAACTCAGACGTGTATTCAACAATTCATAAACCTTCAAGTGAAACTGTGTTGAACAGATGAAATGCGAGATCAGTTACCAAATTCTTACAAATTTTGACTTCTTGGCTCTCTATCTTCCTCCGTTCCTAAACAAGCTTAACCAAAATCAAACATTAATAACAGATTATTAGGCTGTAAACAACAAGGAAAACAGCAATAAAAGAGTATGAGAATTCACCTTTTTGTTCAATCCTTCTGGCCATACTTGAAAAAAAAGGAAACAAATTCAAAGAAACGCAGTTAGCTAATACCTAATAGCAAGAACTAGAAACAAACTGAAACATTAACAAATTTCGCACACCCTAAATTGGATATGCTAAAATCATATCTGAGAAACAAAACATGATTTGAACTCAACATTTAAAGCCCAGATACGAAAGCACAAATTTGAATAACAAACCTTCAACTAATCCCAAATCAAACTCAAAACCCTAAAACTAATCAGATCAAAATTTCACCCTAAAACTAAGCAAAGAGTAGCGAAAATTAGAAACCATTGAGCAGAGAATCGAGGAATTTGAAATCGAAACCCTATTTTGACCAAATTTAAGCAAAATACAGTCAAATAAGCAAATTTCATACCAAAACAACAGATGAAGCTTCAATTTCAATCTGACCCAAAAATCATAACCAAAATGGTCGATCTATAACTTCGAAACAAAATTGCTAGGGATATCTCATAAAATTAAGATTCAACAAAAAAACAGAAAACAAAAATCAAACAGAGTTGAAGAACCGAAGAGAAAGAAAGGGAGGTGATGAATACCTTGATTGAGCAAGAGAAACTTCAGATCTTGTAAAGGTATTTGAGAGAGGCGTTTGATGAGATCGATCAGTGGCGCCTGGCTGGTGGGTGTCCCGGTGGTGGTTTAAGTTGCCTGGAGAGAGAGGGAAAGAGAGAGAGAGATGTCGGTGGGGGAGATGAAAGGGGTGAGGTGAAACACAGAGAAAGAGCAGAAGGGAGAGAGAACGAGCAGTGTGCCATCAACTGATTGACAAAGTGCCGTTTTAATTTATTTCAGTTTAAAAAAAAAAAACAAGTATAGGCGTCGGTGGTTAGACTTGAACCGACGCCTATGCCTTTTCGTTTTTTTATTTCTATTTTTTTGCATTAGGCGTCGGTTGATGAAGAAAACAGACCCCAACTTTTAATCACTTATTTTCAATTATGCCACCGCCTTATCATATGTATCGATTTTTTAAAAGATTCGACGCCTATTAGGCGACGCATATGGACTCTTTTGTACTAGTAAAAAAAGGAAAAAAAAAGAAGAGAGAAACTTTTCAAATGTATTATTAAGTTTCTGAAAAATATATTTTTGTATTTTCCACAGATTGTAGCTATTAATTTAATTTTAATTAAAAAAATATGCTGGAAAAAAAAAACATATAAAAAAAAATAAAAATCACTTCAAAAAAATTGGGAAAAATTATGAGACATCATTATAACAGAAGAGAGGGCTTGGGAGTAGGTTTGGCGGCACGGGTTATTGGGGAGCCATGTTCGGTATCCAAAAACCGTGGATTAGCCTCCGATGTCCAATAAGAGCCCTTCAAGCCTTCCAAGGACCCAATAACCTACCCCAGAGGCCTCTCATGTCCCCTAGAGGTGTCCCGTGCAATATGGTGCAAAAATATCCATCTTCATTATGGGCCTCCCGGAAGCTCAAAAAACGTGGATTATAGCCTTCATTTTCGGCTTCCCGGGTTTCGGGTGTCATTTTTGCCCAAACTTCTCCAAGGGATCTACATGACCCTGGAGGACCCTTGGTTTCCCGGAAGGGTCATCCAAATACCCGAACTTCGATATCACCCATGTCTTTGGTGTTCCGACTCTTACATCAGTTTAACGTAAAACGCCCTTCCAAACCTATGATAAGTGACCCCAAGGTCCTCCCATGTCCCATATGAGTGTTTCGTGTGATATGGTGCAAAAATATTCACCTTCGCTTCGAGGCCTCCCGTAAGCTCAAAAAACGTGGATTATAGCCTTCGTTTTCGGCTTCCCGGGGCCCAGGTGTCATTTTTGCCCAATTTTTTCCGGAGGGGTCTATTATGACCCTAGAGGACCCTCGGTGCCCCGAAAAGGTCATTCGGATTCTCGAACTTTCATATCACCCATGCCTTTGGTGTTCCAACTCCCACACCAATGTCCCATAAAACACTCTTCCAAGCCTATTAGGGACCGTATAAGCGACCCGAGAGCCTCCCATGTATCCTAGGGGTGTTCCATGCGATGTGGTGCAAAAATATCCACCTTCGTTCCGTGGCTTTCCGAAAGCCCAAAAAAGGTGGATAATAAGCTTCATTTTCGGCTTCCGGGGATCCAGGTGTCATATTTGCCCAAACTTATCCGGGAGGTCTATCATGTTGCTAGAGGACCCTCGGTGCCCCGTGAGCATCATTCGGATCCCCGAACTTTTCTATCACCCCTTTCTTTGGTGTTTCGGCCCTTACATTTAGTGTTCCGTAAAAAAACGCTTACAAGCCTATCAGCGACCCGATAACAGACCCGGAGCCTCTTATGTTCCCTAAGGGTGTCCTGTGCGATGTGGAGTGAAAATAGCCACCTTCGTTCTGTGGTCTCCCGCAAGTCCAAAAAACATAAATTATAGTCTTTGATTTTCGGCTTTTCGGAACCCCTTTCTATTTTTCCTCAAACTTCTCCAGGGGATCTATCGTCAAAGGACCACCGGTGCCTCGGGATGGTCTCCGGATCACGCAACTCCGATTTCACCCATGGGACAAGGGACTTGGGACTAGGCCTGGCAATGGGTGGGATTTGGGTCGGGTGGAGTAGCATCCGTATCCCCCCATTTAATTTTTAAGTTTCACCCGTCCACCCATCACCCACGAAATACTCCACCCACATCCAATCCACCCATCACCCACGGATGAACGGGTGGATACGGATGGTAAACGGGTGAATAAAGAGTTAAACTATATAAAGGGATTTTGACACAAAATCAACTTACAAATCAAATTTTATAAAATTAAACCAACATATTTGAGTGAAAAAGTGCAAGAGCGCATAACAAAGTCTCATATTGCAAAGAAATCCTAGTATTACTAAGATACATAACCCCAATGTCTTATTTTAATTATTTTTTATGGTCTTTTTTTTTTTAATGCATAATAATATATTAAACGGGTGATGGGTGGATTCGTGGGTCGGGATTGCGGGTGGAAAATCATCACCCGAATCCCACCCGACCCACCACTTGATTCACCCACCACCCACCCATTCACCCGTTTATTCGAGTTTTTACCCATTTATTTAGGGCGGGTGGAGCTGGTTCGTGGATACCCACGACCCATTGCCAGACCTACTTAGAACATGGGACACGACACTTACAGGACGCTGGGACATGGAACATGGACTACCCAGATTTTATTTCAATAAATTTTTGAAAATATCAAGAATCACATCTCCTTTTAAACAATGTCTGGATCCAACGATGAACAAAGAAATATGTGAATCGCACAAGATCTACCAATTCATTAATCGAATTTAACAATTATAAATTGGCGAAACTAACGATTTTAATTAGTTTTGCCTCATGTTCATGATGACTAATATGCCTCTACATGATAAGAATAACATTATATGAAATAGTTGGAGGGACTTTGAGAGCCTACAATGTCCTTTCTGAATTCCTCTAAAATTACCCATTATTTTAAAAGATCAGACACTAAGAAGGGGACAATGTACATGACATGACAAATGACAATGTATACGAGTAGGGATGACAGTGGGGCGGGTACAGGTGGATATCGCTTCGTATTCGCTCCAGTTGGGGCGGGAATGGGGGAGTGTTAGTGGGGATGGGGCGGGGATGGTTTTGATAAAGCAAAACCACCGCGGAGACGGGGCGGAGGTGGTTTGCCTTCTTCCCCTAGTGGATACCCGTCGGAGCCCCGCCCCACCTTGTACCCGCCCCGCCTCATACCCACATAAAAATAAAAAATGTAAAATATAAATATATAAAATCTTATTTTACCAAATATATAAAATTGTTTAATGCTATTGTTTATCAAAAGGCTCAAATTTTTTCTTGCAAATTATCTTAGGGTGAATTTGAGGTAGATCCAGATGTGGTCTTCATTTCTTTTTGGGTGGGTATAAAGCGGATATGGATACCCTCCCGATAAATGGATAGGAGGTGGATACCCGCCGGGTAAGTGGGGCGGGGCTGGATTTGAGATCTCCAACCCGTGGTGGGAATGAGGCGGGTGGCGGAATCAAAATATCCAGGTGGATATGGGGATGGATCGACCTATATCCACTACCGCTCCGCCCCATTGCCATCCCTATATACAAGTATTTATTAATCGATTTATGAAATATTCAATTTTGGGTTGAGTCGGGTCAATATGATTCGGGTGGTATTTGGGAATTTTTGTCAATATTCTTAGTCTATGTTTTCCTGAATCCATGTGAGTGTAAAACATTATAAAACTTGTGTGGACTTTTAGTACATGGTGGAACAATAGTCTAAATCATTTTTTTTTTTTTTTTTTTTTTTTTGCTATTCAATGGTCTAATTTCTTTTTAAATATACTCTTCATATCCCTAAATAATTTCACTAGTGTTCATAGTTTACAGTGGACTAAGTTCACACAAGACATACTAGTAAAACATTATGGATCGGTTTATTTTTGCTAGGCCTAAATTGAGCGTGAGACATTGAGTTGCAAAAACCCATTTCAGATAATAGTATTATGGCAAAAGGGGGGTGAACTAGCCATCGCCAGTTAGAATTGGGCCAATAGCTCATACAAATACAATTACGGGCAGCACACCCAAGTTATTCTCACTCTTGTCTAATCCGGTGAGCAAGCGCGGCAAACATTTCCCGCCCCTTTTCTCCGCTTACCAATTACGCCAACCATTCTCTCTCCTCACTCTCTCTCTCTCTCTTCAATTTCGCCATGAATTCAAGAGATTTTGCTCTAGTTTCTTCGGCTACTCTAATTGGAGCTATCACATCGGCAATCGTTGTTCGTTACTTCTTCAATAACCCTAATAACAATAATAAACCCCACAAATCTTCTTGTTCAACTTCGAAATCAAATGGAGTGGTTGAAGAAAAATTGGACACTCCTCGTAATCCTTTCGATCCTTCTAAGCGCCTAGGGTTTGTAATTCTTTATTGTTCTGTATCTGTTCGATATAATTTACGAGTTGTTTCTTATTTTGTTGAACATTTTTGTGATTTTAGTTGCGTTTAGTTGTTTGTTATAGTTAATTGGTTGAAATTTTGTTTAATTGATTGGGAAAACAACTGAAATTTGTGTTGTAGGTACATATCTTGGGATGACTATTTTATGGCTATTGCTTTCTTGTCTGCTAAGCGGTCTAAAGATCCTAACCGCCAGGTCTGTTTTCTCTCTCCGTTTCTGATTTGACTTACTTGTGATGTTTTGCTTGATACTGTACAACTTATGTGAATATTTTCTAGGGTTCAATAGAAACAATTCTCAATGATTGTAGATATAAGTTCACGAGATATTAATCGGAAGAGGAATTAGGATAATGACATAGTATTGGTATGATATGGTTTGGTACAACTTGTAAAACGTGATAAAAGGACACTGATTTGTTCTACATTGTTAGATTTGTTACCCTGTAATCCATGGAATTCGATTCAAGTTTAAGCACCAATTCATAGGTCTTAGCTTAAAGTTTCAAAATTATTTGTTCAAATTATTATCATTTCCTGTCACGAGGGAAGTTGAAGAAGATCTCAATTTGTTAGGTTAGTTAACGGCGTATACATTTTGATATTCAGATAATATGTAGCTCTAAAAATTTTGCAGTTAGCTATAATTGAGTTCATCGAGCATTTATCCCTTTAGTTTCAGGTGATCGTGAAATCCTTCTAAAAGCGAGATTATGTTTGTGCTATTTACTCCTACAGGTTGGTGCTTGCTTGGTTAGCCAAAACGGTGTAATACTTGGTAAGATAGTCCAGAATTCATGGTTTAGTATATGGAAAACCTGAATTTCTCTGTGAGTCTGTGACATGAGTTTCATATATACTAATAAGCTTACATAAAATGCTATCTAGTCAGGCATTGGCTATAATGGATTCCCACGAGGTTGTTCAGATGACAAACTTCCTTGGGCCAAGGTCAGTGTCTTCTTTTGAACCCAAAGCCAAGAGGTACTACATCTTATTTAATTTCTCTTATAACAAGTATCTTTGTCTGTTGTTAACCTTCAGAAATCCAAGACTGGAGATCCTTTGGAAACAAAATATCCGTGAGTCGTATTCTTTCCTTGATTGCTATCTCCTTTGCACCTTATAATAGTGTCTAATTGCCATTCAGCTAAGACCATTCAGTTTATTGTTGGATATTGCCATACTTCACTTTTTGAGTAGTTCATTTCTAATCTGTTGTCATTGTGCTTTATTGTTCTGAATATATTTCTTTCAGTTATGTCTGTCATGCTGAAGTAAATGCTATTCTCAACACAAACCATGCATCTGCCGCAGGACAGGTAGCTAGCCTTTCTTCATCATGGCTATTTCTGAATGACATTTACCTACTTGATAAAAGCTTTTTTGAATCTCTGAGTTTTATGATGTTGTTTACTTCTGCAACTGATGTGTTTTTATTCTTAATTTGCAGAAGCTTTATGTTACCATGTTCCCTTGCAATGAATGTGCTAAATTGATCATTCAGGTAATTCTGATGGGTTGTTTTTCCCCTCACTGTGTCTGTGGCGTTGGTACATATGCATGCAAGGGCATAGGTTTATCTGGTGATAGACATGCATGCTTGAATGCAACATTAAGGGTTGTTTGCAAACATATATAACACTAAATAGAGCGAGGGGAGAAATTATTTTCAAAATTTCGAAGTACACAAAGTCAGAAAAAGTTGGTCTACCAGAATTCTTAAAATATTTTTTTTTTCTTGTTGTTGTTGTGGTAACAAAGGGATAAAGATTTCAATGTTATCTCATGGCCGTATGATGATTTCTTTTCACCTTGCTTAGAGACACACTTGGAAATTTTGTTTACTGGTTAATCCAAAAGCTTGAGTTTGTGGTTCATGTATGTGCTAATGTGCACTTTTCTGTGTTTTGTTGTTTACTGCGACTATATGGTCACTTTATTTTGAAATGTCTTAATATTTTTTTAGTCAGGTGTTTCTGAAGTTATTTATTTCGTGGAGAAGAGGTTAGAAAATTCTGACAAGTGTTACATTGCTTCTCACAAGCTACTGTCAATGGCTGGCATAAAGGCAAGTGTTCGTTTCTCAGTAGACTGTTGTATGAACACATATCATTCCATCATCTTCCGCTTCTCAGTAAGATCAATGTCATCATTGCCGAGATCTTTCCTGTAGCAACCTGGCGTGCCTCTATATGTTCTACTCAAACTTCCCTCCTCTAGTATGACTTAGACATTAGCTCCACTAGTATGACTTAGACATTAGCTCCACTAGTATGAGTGCGCAAAGAATTGAGGCTTAAATAGGAACATTTTTAGTTCTTGATCTAGTTTCTGAGACTTGCTTCTGATACAGGTCAGGAAACATCAGCCACAAATGGGTCAGATCAGCATAAAATTCGAAGAGCCCTAGGCCTGGTCGTTGCTTGTTGTTGTGGTGAGCTGTTTTCAGTCTCTTTCTCTCTTCTCTGACTCTCTGAAAATTAAGTATACTCCTATCTGTTTCCATGGTATCTTGAGAGTATTTAACTGAGCTCATGTTTCTTATTCGAAAATCGGGGAGGAATATTTGCATCCATGTCGCGTTTGATGCGTTGTGTTATGTCTTCAATGTTTGCGAGCAGGAGCCTTTGCTGGCGTTGCAGTGTCACTTTGACAACATTCAAATGTCTCATACCCCCCCCCCCCCCCCTCTTCCTGTTTTTCAGCAAACCCTTATTGACAAATTTGCTTCTTACAGATTTTCGTATTGACAGGCTCAGCTGAGTGGATGCAACCAAACGTGTTTCACTTGAGTATCTGAATTTACCTGCAACCTCTTCTTATATTTATCTATAATGAGATATTTAGTAAGTAAGCTTAAATTATGCGAAGCGTGAGCAAACGCATTGTATAGAGGTGATTACACTGCTGTAAACTGCTCGAGGAACTACTGGGTGGTCCATGCTGATTGAGTTATATTGTAAGGGTGGTCAGTATATTAACTGAAACAGTATAGTTAGTCATTACCTTATAAGGACTATATTTGTAACTTGCAAAATTGTACAATTTCAAATTTGTATTGAACAGAAATGCTACTACATAACTGTGTGGCTGTGAAATAATTACTCAAGAAAGGAACAAGTCCTTTCTAGTGTCAGTATCAGTCAGTCCAAAAGGGTGTCCAAAATTCATCCTCGTTTAATCCCGCTTTTCCTCCATCTTGATGGGGATGCAATTGAGCAAACAAAGATATTAACCCTAATCAGCATTAAGGGCCTCAAGTTGTTTCCGAAGCTCATCAAGGTCATCAAATGAGTCAGCAGCTTGATCAGGAACTAATGTGTGTTTGTAATCATCTGCAGCAGGCAGCTCATGGACAAGACCTTCTGGAAGGGCATCTGGAAGTAACAAATAATGCTTTAGAAGAGGGAATTGTGAAGAACAAAGGAGACGAAGAGGGAATTAGCTATGCATGTCGATACTTGGCAACTTCCTCTAAACCACAAGGGTCTCTCAAATAAACATGCTGTTTAATGTCCATAATTACCTGTACTTTGACTTGTTGATCCTTCCGGCAAAGTGTCGTCGACGACACTGAACAAGCAGAAATAGTATATTGTGAATAAAACAGCATCAGGGAAGCAATTGAGCTCAAGTAAAAATACTTATTAGAGAGAGATGTAGGAAGATAAATTCGCCTAATATATATTTTCCTATATCTATCTCTAATATATAAAGAAAAAAAATTTAATCACATTTCCCATGCATAAATGTGTTATCTGATATCATAAGTTGGAGCTTAATTTCTATCCTAACCGTTGCTGAAACGAACTTCATATTACATTATCATGACTAAAAATGAACACAGTACATCAAACACAATCCTCTATCCTCAGAATCAGAAAAGGTCATTAATTTGCAATTTGACACTTGTAAGATGGTTGTAGAAGTTGATACCTGATGCTCCATTCGTTATCATCATGGAGCGGGGCTTCTGGTGTCAGTAAGGCTTCTGCCTCCATCTTGGCTTTAGCTGCAGCCTCCCTTTCAGGTTTTGCTAAATTGTATTCGTGCTGCATTATAGAGAATATTTCCTGTCAAACCTACAAGTTGATTTGATCTATTAGCCCAATATCATTCCTACCAACTTCCCATACCTGTCTTTCCAGGCAGGCTGCATTTGGGCATTGAGTATTTGGTTTCATTTCCATAGTTGGGAAATAGTCCTTCAAGGCATTATAACCCTATGATCAAGCAACGAAGCAGAAGTCAAACAACAGAAGTAGCATTAGTTTGGACCAAAGAAGTAAAAATCAAGTTCTAAAAAGTTGCACCATTCCATTGATAAATTAAACAACACAGAGGTTAAAAATGAAGAGGGACAAAGACAATGACTGAGGGGAGCAGAAAGTTCAGTAACACTTACCAAGTATCTCGAAACATGTCCAAACTTCAGGAGGTATTTAAGCGTATTTTGAACAAGAAGTCCAGCAACAACTCCCTAACCAAGTTAACAGAATGGAGCGGTTTTAATAAAAAAAAATAAAAAAAATGATCTTGTCAAAAACTGGTCCTTGCCCAATTTGACATTTTAGAGCAAGGGTTATCAATTTGATGCATCCACACAACTCATCATACAACAGCCACCAAGCTTAAGGCTGTCTATACAAAGAGGCATGGACCATGATGTACAAAGCAGAGACATAATAAGTTCATGTTCTTTTATTATCCAGAGAGTATCTAAGAAGCAAAATGCTCAGTTACTGTGAGGAAAGGAATAGCTACCATAGTAGTTGGAAGAGAAGCAGCACAGACACCTTCACGTTTGAGAGTGCGCTCATCTATTCCTGACGCCACAACCTGCAGGGCACCAAAACTAGATCTTCATATCTACAAAAACTATTCTGTGCTGATCATCATTGAATACTTAATTTATCCTAATGATTGCTGTTGTATATAGTTATCGAATATTGTAGCAGTCAATGAACCATTGAACCTACCAAAGGTGGCACACATGCAAAGCAAGCTGTTTCTCCTGGAATTAGCAATTGTATATGGCCAGAGACCGCATCCTCAGACACACCTGTACAGATAACAACCTTCATATGATCATCCAAAAGTTTGTCGAGAAGTCAAATATAGCATTTGTCATCTCCAAACTAATATAGTAACTAAAAAACATCACACTGGCACATTACTAGTTTACTTGTTACTTTTCGAAGCAGGTAATTTCAACAACCAACACATTACATCACACAGATTATTCCCCAACGGTTTGCCAACAAGAACTGCAGCAACCTTTTTTAATTTTTATTTTGTACTTTTTTTACATCCCGTCTCTTATTTCCCCCTAATTTGCGCTTTAGGGATGTTTTGAGGCTGCCAGCCAAATAACAACACAACAACCCAGTAAATATCCCGCCTAGGGCGGGGTCTGGGGAGGTCCAGATGTACGCAGCCTTACCCCTACTAGTCACCTAGTAAAGAGACTGTTTCCGAGAGACACACAAAACCTTTTTTTTTTTTTTTTTTTTTTTTTGAAAACATTTTCGATTTATTTTTTTTTTTTTGCAAGAGTTCATGCCATGGAGAAGTAAATAGGGAATAAACAAAAGGGTGAGGGACAGAAAGCAAAACCACACCAAAAAATAAGGTTGCTAACAGATTGGGATAAAAAGAAGACAACTACAACCTAGAAAACAAAATGCCGCAAGCTCTAGTTCTTATGCAATGCAGAACGACAATCTATCGAGGATCCTCTACACGGATCCTACTACGCCAAATTCTCCTATCTAGGGCCAAGTCCTCGGTAAGTTCTAGAAGAGTCAAATCCTGACTGATTACCTCTCCCCAACTCTTCTTTGGGCGCCCTCTTCTCCTCTTGCAGTCCCTAAGTATAATCCTCTCACACCTTCTCACTGGGGCATCTTGATGTCTTCTCATAAAATTCCCAAACCATTTGAGTCTCGTCTCTCGCATCTTGTTGTCAATGTCGGTCACTCCCACCTTGCCTCTTATCACTTCAATCCTAATTTTGTCTCTTCTTGTAAAGTTGCACATCCAACGAAGCATCCTCATCTCAGCCACCCGCATCTTCTGCACATGCACCTGTTTCACTGGCCAACATTCAGCCCCATATAGCATAGCTGGCCTGATGGCTGTACAATAGAATTTACCTTTCAGTTTGACTGGAATTTTCCTGTCACATAGAACTCCTGTCGCACACCTGCACTTCATCCATCCCGCTTTGATACGATGAGTCACGTCGTCATCAATCTCGCCGTTGCCTTGGATAACTGAACCAAGATACTTGAAACAAACCCTCTTTGGTACAACTTCAGTACCGATCTTAATCTCCAAATCCGAGGCAACTCTCGTGAAGTTGCAGTCCAAGTACTCGGTCTTTGTCCGACTCAACCTAAAACCCTTTGACTCTAGTGTATCCCGCCAAAGTTTTAGTTTTGCATTAACACCTTCTCTCGTCTCGTCTATTATAATCAAGCAAACCATGTGTACATGATAATAATCATTCAAGAAACTCCCTTGCTCCTTCACTTACTTTCCACAAATTGAAACTAATTACTAATGAGCCAATGAATAAGCACATCCATACCCTGCATTCACATTGCAAAATATAGATTTGGGCAAGCATCTCTTCTCACACAAGATTGTGCCGCACAACTGCTTGAATATTTCCTTTCTGTTCTATTTTGCGTTCTGTTGTGTTTGGCTGTTAGCTAAAAAATACGTGTATTGAATAGTCTAATCCACATTGTATGCCAATCTCTTTACAAGGGTCATGGCTTCTAAAAAACATGAGTGCCAAATCACCTTAAATAATATTTCTTTTGCACTTAAGAATAGATAATTTTCTTCCTTTTATTTGTTTCTAGTAATTCTTTCTATGCCAGAAGAAATACTTTCCGGATCTCCAGAAAATATTAGCCCCAGGATGAAAAGGGAAGAAGTAGGTATTGCATGCATCCAGTGCACGTTAAACTGATATGCAATGGGATATAAGTATATAACTAATATCAAGTGTTTATATCCACTTACTAATCTTAAAAGCCTAATAGCAGTTATTAGGCTTTCGAAGCCAGTTATTTGGCTTTTGATATCAGTTATCAATCATTGAACATTAACAGTACTGTGAAATGGGCGCATGCAAGATGCAACAGAAAAAACCCTTTGGAACAAGAAGAAAGAAAAGAACAGTACCCTATGCATTGCACTGTTAATTCTTGTATTACCCAAACGCACTACCATGGACAATTCAATGTTTATTTACATTCATATTAGTAAATACGCCAATTCTTTGCTTTTTAACCAACTGAATGCATAGACTCAATTGCGAAATTTCAAGCACAAGTAGGAGAGTTAGAAATTGAAACACCAACAAGAAGCCCATAACTCCCTCCAGATATAGCTCATTTTGAGTTGATGACTACTAGTACAGCTGCTGTCCCAACCAACACAGAAAGTCAGAAGACATGGTAAGTCCCAGTGAATAATTAAAAATCCAAGTCAAATTTCAAAACACAGTTGAAACTTGAAAGGGGGGAAGGAAAAAAAAAAAAAAAAAAAAGAATACTAGAATAGTAACAATTGCTCGGCTCTCCTACACTATTATAGTTTGGTATAGCAATTGCTGAATAACACTTTACTGGAGATACCGAGGGGAAATCATAATTGACGTGCGGTGAGAATGTTGGCTCTGTTGTGTTTAATACTCCTATGGACATCTCTCTAGCTGATAGTGAAGTCTAAAATCATACTTCTTTCACAAACAAGTAGGATATTATGTCTATGAAGTATTTGAGAAAAATAGGGAAAACATCAAAAACCAAATTAGGCTGAGAAAAACATAAGGCTCAGATAATTCAGCATAAAAGAGAGTGACAACCAGACACCGTGCGTATTCAGTAAAGCTATGATGCTTGCCTAGTTGCTAGTCGAACAGTTTCCACAGCTCTTTTATCACACATAAATGACCAACAAACATAAGATCATGTTGCTTACCAGACTCCATCCACGTCTGATTCAACTCATTGCATGCCTACACGATCACGATAAAAGTAGGTCTAACTCAGAATAAGAGGCGAAACCATGTGAAAATGGGATTGAAAATAAAGAAGTAGCATCCTGGGGGGTGGGGCATGAACCTTGAATGTTAGTGAGTAATCCAACCTGATTTACTACCATTCTCGCTTCATAATTGTCTACACAACTCAAAACAAGATCAACACCACTGCCTTCTTTCTCCGGACAAAATGATTTATTTGTTAAACTAGACATGAATGTTTCAAAGCCTTCCACTGTTGTTATGTTTAATGTATAGCTCTGGGAAAGAAAGAAAAAAAAAAAAAAAAAACAGTTAAGCGGTGAGTAAAAAACCAAACTAAACATGAAGATGAAGCTAATATTAAGATCTCCAAGACATGCCCTCTTTTGTTGTCTTTGGAATATAGTTGTTATTATTATTATTTTTTCGGTAGTGGTGGTGGGAGGGGAGGAGAGCAAGCGCACAATGGGCGAATTTGCGTCCCCCCACATAGAGTTAATAAGACAAGGGGTGAGATAAGCTCCAAAAGCAAATTAACAAGATAGTGACTCATAAAACAAAAAAGCTAGAGGTATATTCATGATTTCATAAAGGATGTAAACAACATCAACAACCAGGGAGAATCCCACTGGTGGCAGAATTTGACGAGGTCAAGATGTACGCGACATTATATTCCCCAGCCAATCAAAGCTGGCAATCTGATTCTTAAAAACCCAAAAAGAAAAATTGTTTCCGAAAAATTGAAAGTAAAAGTATTAAAAAAAAGTTATCAGATTAGAACAGAGAGCAGTACTAGTTGTAATATTAACCTCAAATAAATAAAAAAAAAGGAATACTAAAAAAAATGATAAGGATAAAATTACAATTTTGAAACAGTTGAGAATGAGTTGTCGAAGTGCACTTTAATATGGGCCTCTTGACAGCAATTATCCACCAAGCATGGAATTATATACATGGTATTAAATATCGGCCGCGACGTATTGTATCGGCCGTATCGTATCATTTTTTGAGGTCGCCGATACGCGATATCCCGCTACGTAACGTTGTCTATTTATTTGGCCGATACTTGACCGATACGCAACCGATAGGCCGATACACAACCGCTACATGACTGATACAGCCGATACATGGCCGATATAAGACCGATACGGCCGATAAATGGCCGATATGGGAGATATAGTTGATACAAAAATATATGCCGCGACAGGCGTGACTTGATACGCATCGCCGATATCAGTCTGCTTCCGCGATGTCGCGACCATTTCCGGGATCGCGACCGATGCCGCGATTTCGAACCATGATTATATAGCGGCCGCTACGCGACGCGACGGCCGCTATGTAAAGGATTTTGAGCTCGCCGCGAGTAAAGGTGAAAAGTCATTCACGCAGCGACAGCCGCTACGGCCGTTACATAGCGCGAAAGCGGCGCTTTTTACCGTTATTTTTCTGATATGATTATTAAATTATTATTATATTATTTTATAACCCTATTATTACTTTATTTTAACTAATATTATCCATTTTATAATTATTTTGAATATATATTTTGTTCGAATTATGATGGTAAAACAAAGATTACAAAATGCAATTAGAAGTGCAAATATTCTTTTATGTGAACCAATCACGCGGCGATGCCGCGATCCGCTACGTAATACCCGCATCAGTACGTTTCCGCGATATCGCGAACGTTACCGCATTCGCGATCGCGACCGCTATTTAATTCCCTCTTGTAACTAATAGCATCATACAGACTTGGATTAGAGAATGCAATGCTTAATTAGTTCCTACAGCTCAAAACCTCAACCTCACAGGAAGATATAATTCTTTGACAAACATCAAGTTTCATGTACCAACTCCATTCACCACCAAAACAGCATAACAGAAAACCTACACTAGGAGCAGCTTTGTACATATAGATAAGACTTACCTCAAGTACGACATCAGGATTTATGTCTGATAGTGTCTGAACAGCAGCATCAGTCTTTGTCATACCAACCTGTATCAGGAAGATTATGCTCATCATAGTCATCAAGTCACTGAGAATAAATAGGTTTGACTTCTTAAAAGTTAAAACAATGTATCAGGGAAAACGTAGTCTAGTCAAATAAACATTTCAAAATCATCAGGAAAATCAACCTTTTACGAACATGAAAGTTGGGGAAGGGGGAAAAAATTATATGCAGCTAAAACAATGTCAATTCAACTTGAGGTATATCTTGGGAACAGAGGGTACAGATTATATGGATTACTGGATTATACCTGCTCTGGACGAAAAAATAGCCTATTCATATTAGCCAACTCCACTTTGTCATAATCATAAAGCAAAAGGCGACCTATACCACATCTTGTGAGCATCTCAGCTGCAACACTGCCAACTCCACCTATACCCTGAATTTTTCAGATTAGTCATCAGGAATCTGAGGATCAGTAAGAAAAGCTTCAAATATATATTTCAATACATCATATAGCAATAAATTGAACTAAAACCATATGTAAAACCAAATGAAAAAACATATTAGCAATGCATATAAAAAACAGGTGCGTTGCCACTCTTTTACACACAATAAACATAAAAAGATTCTTTCTTTGATAGATAGAAAATGGTAGCTCAAACAATACTCAACACGAAACGAAACCAAATGAATTGGAAAAGAGTTGAAACATACAACAACTGCAACTGAGAATTCTCGAATCCTTTCATAATTAGCGACAATACCCATACGCTGAAGTGCCATTAATCGACTGTAAGGATTACTATCTACCACCTCCGCACTCATATCCTGTCACCAGATCATCAGTTCATAAATCAGCAATGCAATTGCAATTTGCAACAAATACATAGCTATTAGCTTTTGCAACATCGCGAATCAAATGAACAAGGAAGTAAGACAGTAACCTTCACTTTCGTCCGCCGTACTGGTGCTGACTCAGCAAGTTGAGTAAGATGCTCTACTCTGAGTTGCAACTGAATAAAAAAATTAAAATTAGAAACAACAAGTAAGGGGAAAAAAAGTCATTAGCGAGCTACAGCACAAAAGAAAACCAGAAATTCAACATTTTCTCAGTATAAAATAATAAATTTTTGTTACCAGATAGCACATTTCGGGTGCTTTTGTTAGAGCTTACACGGTCAGTTCAGTTCAGATGTCAATTCAGTGATTTCAAATTCAGTTAAATGATGTTCAGCTCAGTGGTGCTGAGTTCAGAAAAAGAGTTTTTGTCTCACATATCAAGTTGTGTTCAATTCAGTTCAGTTGTGTCCAGTTCAGTTAAGTAGTATCCAGTTTAGTAACGTTGAATTCAGTTCAGTTCAGTTCAGTTCTGGTAAGTTCAGCTCTAACAAACGCACCCTTCATATTCAAATTGATTGATTGACTAGTTCCAGATCAATGAGATCCCATAGCAGCAAATGCATGCAAAATTTTAACTTAAAATATTAAAATAAAATCTTGATTCATATCAGCCTTAAATTTCCTTATCAAATTGATTAGTTCCAGATCACTGAAATCACATAGCAACAAATGTATCCAAAATTTCAATTTCAATTTCAATTCAAATGGTAGACTTCAATCACATCAGATCATGTATAATTGATATTAGGTCAAGTTAATAATAAGAACAGCAAAAATCTAGTAAGTGCATCACAACTGACGCAGCAAAATGCACGAATCAACAATGCCAATTCCAGAACAGGAAACGCATTTCTTCAACAGCAATTACCAGTTGAAGTTGTGAAATTCAGTATATATCGGAAATATTAAATTGAATAAAAAATGATGAACAATTGATGGAAATTGAAGAAACCTTATCAATTGAATTATGAAGAGATGGATCAGGTGAAGATCGCTTGAGAGTTTCGAGATCCTTCAACATTTCTTTCAGCACTACTTCCATGGCTACTACTCCTTCTGTTATTCGTCGATTTTCTCTCTCCTCTACGACGGCGAAATTTAAAGCGTGGGGTGTGGGGGTATGAAATTAGACCGTCTCTCTTTTGACCGGGAAGATTGACTCCGGGAGTCCTTGCCGTAAATTTCGTCAATGTCCGATTTGTTGTGTTTTGTTGTACTGTTGTATACTCGGAAACTAGATGCACGGACATATTGGGCCAAACACATCTGGGCTCCCGTAGAGTTAGCCTAGACATATTGGGCCAAACACATCTGGGCCCGTTAGAATCCTAGACAGAATATGGTTGGACCGAGGCCTCAAAGTTGATCCACAACTGATGATTCATAAAAACTTGAAGGCCCTGTTTGGCAATTAGCTAGTGACATTAGTTGTTGGCTGATGGCGGGTGTCTGGTAGTCGATGGTTGGTATTATTAGCTAATTTGACCGGCTGGTAACATTGGATATCTGGAAAGAGATGTTTGGTAACATTGGCTGGTAACATTACCTGGTTATATGTAAAATGACCTATAACGACATTCATATGATTGAGCATAGAAGTAAATAATTGCAAGTCTTGGACTATTATGTTATTGGACGACAATAGTGCCACCAGCCAATACCCATAAGCCAACCTCCTTGGCTTTTCAAAAGTTGGCTTGTGGGAACCCAAAAGCCAATCTCACAAGCTAACATCCAAACACCAATATTGGATGGAGGACTGATCAAATATCCAATTTTGTCAAAAACCACCCCACAAACCAACATCCAAACACCCCCGAAATCAAGGTAGAACGAAAATGGAAACGCGGACACGAGAAACGCAAATTCTCAAAAAATTTAATATGCAATAAAATACGAAAACGGGAACACGGAGATGGAAAACGAGAAACGCATGTTGAGTGCTTTGTTCGTGCATCCTTGCTTGAAATCAAACCAATTTTAAACTAGAATAAGAGTGTTTTTCTTTACTTATCTAATACTGTAATTGATTTAGGTCAGTGTTGCTCGGTCTAATAACATACTTTTTCACTCACATATTAGTTATTTAGTTTAATGGTGTTTACAGGAGTTCAGTTCAGTGAAAAAGAACAATGCACCCTAATAATCAACGCCCTCCTTACACAATTAGGAAGAAGTGGCTCAAAACTAAAGCCTAATTAGCAGTTCACATTGGAGAAAGCAGTGATTAGAGACGAACCCATTTCTCAATCATTAGTCCTTATTACTATAGTTACTTCATGATCACGATCCACTTAGAGATAATTATATATAGCACTTGTAAACTATAACTAACTCATTAGATTAAGAATAATTGAAAGATTGAGATTGATAAGGACGTGTGTTGCGTGGAACTTTGCATGAGATTTGTATTAAAATAATAATCGGCGAAATCATAAATCTAAGAAAGTGAAAACAGGAGGTCCAAGAAAGAAACCAATCAACCATGGAAATGTACGAGTTAATTGAACTTGAACAGATATACTTCCCACCAAACCCCATCAAATTGTTGGGAGATAGAAGGGAGAGGAAGCAATTGTCTTTTTCTTATCTTTTAAATCACTCTTTTCTTTCGTTTTTTTTTTATATTTATTTTACTATATGGTTTGTAATAATGATTATTTACTACTAACTTGGCTCTTTAGGCTATGAGTATGTATAAACCCTTTTGCACATTGTTAAGAGGCGTAACATGGTGCACTACCTCTAGATAAAACCATGCAAATTAATGCATAGATTGAACCTTAATTATAGATGTACTTCCCACCAAACCCCATTAAGTTTGGAGCTAGCTATCTAGAAGCAAGTAGAAGAATAGCTAGCTAAGCAAATTAGTACTATGTCTTTTCTTATCCTTTTAATTTAAATGGTGACCTCAATTTGTTTTCATGCTTTTTCCTCCCTTACTTGCTTTTTCAGCATATGTAACGTTGAAAGGATCGATCGGATACATGGTTCTATTCTAAGGCTCTCTTCTTTTTATTATCTCTATGCTGCATTATTCATTTCATGTTGTTCCGTGTTCACCACATTATTTACTTAATTCATTATTTTATCTCACATTTTATTGCATTATGCAAACCTAATCTATTCCATTTCGTTCTTCATTACGATCCGCCTTATTTTGTTAACAAGAACAAGCGCTAGTTAAGAGTATGGAATTTGAATTGTTGGCTTGCTTGATATGCTTGGTCGTCCAAGTACCCCGTTGTCCAGTCTATAGTTTACTGAGAATCAGAAGAACGAATAAAAGCATGCAAATTAGATGAAGTGGCGCCCATGGATTGGCCCACTGATTGAATAGAATTAACGCACAACTGGGTGCATGCGTGTATAATCACTTAGATTATACAGAATGAAATTAATAGATGTTGATACGCCAAGATACCAACAACAACAACTTGGTAGTACAGTTTATATTAGTATATGTTTCTTTAGATATTATTGTCAAACCCCTGATCCGGCCACATGTACGTTAATCTAGTTTTGGTGCTTATCCATTTTGAATTTCTCACCTTTTGTGACAAGTTTTTTGTGGGACATATTAACCTTGCTAGATTTGTTGGCTTTCCTCATGGGAGCAGGAATATTCAAATAATTAATAACGGATCAATAAAATATCTACAGATCCCCTGTACTTGTCCGAAGAATGGATCTCAATTTTTCGTATGTGTGTGCATCAATAATCATGAGCATATACTATCATCAAGTAGGTTAACGTTTGTTATTTATTTAAGCAAAGGGTTTATTTACAATTAGTTTATTACACCATGTATAATTCATCTGAGGTTGATTTCTATTGTGTGGTTGTTGTATGTCTTCACTCAATGATATATATTCTTTCAAATAACACTTTGTCTTTCAAATGTGTAAGCTAAGCTAGCTAATAATCTTCCTTACGTAGTCTAATTGTAATTTGTTTGTGTAGCTAAAAAAAATTGGGTTTACAGGTTTATGTTAACCTTTTGGGCCAATTCTAATCTTGTTCGCACCAAGTTGGCTCACGAGCGAAGGAGTAAATTAAAGTGCAACAAGTATAACTATGTAATTTCTCTACTATGCACCAGAATCGAAGCCTCGACCTTGTTTAAGGGATGAGAGTGCCGAAACACTCAATACACCAACAACGTGTTGCTTGTGTGGCTAAAAAATTAATCATCAAGGACTTGTACTTTCGAAGTGCCGATGATATACATACGTCAAGGTTACCACTTACCATAGATAGATGTCCTATATAGAAGGAAACTTATGCAATAATTTAAGTAAAATTTAAAATTAAAGGGCGAAAAAAGGTAAAATTTTAAATTGGCGATATCTACTCAAACGAATCATTAGGCCATATTCTTTTCACCTTATTTTTTTATTGAACTTCTATGGACAAACTGAATTGAATTTTACCGAACTGAATTAGAGTTCGAATCTTTTTACTGAATTTACAATAAAAAGAAGTAAAATTGGACTTTTTTTTTACTAAACTGAATTGAAGTTTATTGATCAACTAAATATCCCTTTACTAATATGTACTGATATTTATTGAAATAAACTGAATTTTATTAAAAATTTAGAAAAAAGTACAGTTGAGGAGAACATAACCTTAATCGATACTCGATATGTCTATAAGCATAGACCAACATTACTATAATAGATTTTGTGTAGGTCATCTAAAGGTCTGCAAACCCTACTTAAATACGCCTAACCTAGGCATGCATGTATGCCTTACTTTAATGATACGACTTATTCATTACTTGTTAAATAAGAATGATGAATAGCCCTACCATTTCATGACACGTATTGCAGATCTTCCTCGTCAGCTTTGTTATTGACGGACCAATATAGGCTTAAGGCTTTGCATGTCGGAAAAACAAGAGCTAGAAAGGTTTCCTGTAAATGGTGAGTAGCATATTATGGCACCCTCTTTTTAATTTGCATGGTTAATTACTCATTCTGGAGATCTTCTTGTGAAAGGAAAGTGTGCGCCTTAACACCTAGAGTTGTTTGAACACATTAGGTAATTCTTGTGCTTGTAGCATAATAATTTCAATAAGTGTTCTAACTGACCCAACACACCAATCTGTCTACATCATTATGAATAATAATGCGTGAATGTGGAATCTATATATATTCACGCACAATTTCTAGTGTTAATTGTAACAAACTACCATATTGTTGATATGGTGTTACCCAACCAGTAGAATAATAGTAAACCATTTTTTCTCAAAGTTGCTTAACGTAAATCAGAAATTACTTAACGTAAATCTTTATGACACAAAACTTACCAAATTACCCTTTTATTTGTAAAGGAGCATTCCCTTATTCTTCCTTTTCTCTTTCTCCCATCATTCTCTCTAGTCAATAAATATGGATGATTCTTTCTATCAAGACAATATCTTTGATCAAATTAATTATGATATTGAGGTAATTTTTATAATTTAGATTAGTTTCTTTTTTAAATTACTAATTGTTTGAGATTTTTGTGGGTGGTAGGTCAGAGTTTTTGTTTATTGGATGGTGGTTGGAGGTTGGAGGTGGTGGGCTGGGGGTTGCTGGGCAGCGAGCTGGGCGGTGGGCTGGGCGGTTGGAGAGAGAAAGGAAAACTGGTATGCATATTTTTCTCAAATATCTACCTAATTAACCAATTCTGACCCTGAAGACTTACGTTTGAGAGATACTGTCACACCCAATGTGAGACAACCTGGAAAATGACCCTTTTTTGTTAACTTGATTGATTGAAGTGGATGGAGACTGTGATGCCTTGGTGGTGCAAGCAACCAATCAAGCTGATTGGATTTTTTTTTTCATTTGGTCAATCACTTTTTCATGTGAGCAAATCTGAAAATGTGAACCCACGACCACAGCCCCTTCGGCAAACACGCGAACCACACACCCCTGCCGCCCCCACCACCCCAGCCACCCCACGTCCCTGCCGCACCCCACCCCAACCTCCCACAACCCCTCCGGCGACCAACTCGACCCCTGCCGCAACGCGCACCCATGACTCAATTAGGGGACAGTAGAGAGAAAAGAGGGAGAGAGAAAATGGGTCAAGAATGGTTAAGGGTATTATTGGAAAAAAAATATTTACATTGAGTAATTTCTGATTTACATTAAGCAATCCCCTTTTCTTTGCTTTCTCTTTTTCCAAATAATTCAAAATCAATCCCCTATTTTTAGAAAATTCTTATTACCGTAACACCTGAACATTTGAAATTATGTATAATTGATTATTCAACCAGAATTTTAAATCCCCAATTCACATGCATGCCTTCCTCTCTGATCTCCCCTCCCCCCCCCCCCCCATTCAATTTATTCTCATCGACTCACACAGTAAATTGCCATGTCCAACCCTAATTATTTATGCTACATAAGATCCATGCCAATAAAATTTCTACCAAAAAAAAATTCATAGAGCTTACATGCGTGCATGTACGATTAATTCTCACGTTGCATTATTCATTGTCCACCACTCCACCTTACATTGATAACCGGAGTAAGGGAGAAAACCAGAACTAAAATATGTCATTCTGCATGCCTGGCCGGAATGAAAAGAGTTGTATATGGACCCATGGTATTGATAAGTGCTGTATGTTTCAAGTTTAATTCAACCATTTATGCTGACATAATATATGGGCTGGTGAGTCTTTTAAATGATCCTACAGAAAAAAAACGTTACTATCTAAACTCAAATGCGTCACGATTTAAAGAAAGAAAAGAAGAGGTCCCAATTAAACGTTTAAAATTACACACTATTAAGTCACTATCAAATGTTAATATATATGTTCCCTGTTGTTTAATCAAAAAGGCATTTACCTCAATAATGGTCATCTAAATACTTTCTAATTATTCTAAAAAAAATAAAAACTTTCTAATTACTTTCCAACTTTGACGATAGCAAAAAAAAATTACTTTCCAATTTTGAGATCTTAAGTTTAAGGTTTTGAAGTTCCATATTTATTTCCATGGGGTGGGGTGGGGTGGGGTGGGGTGGGGGTACGTTTTTTGACCACCTAACCTTGTCCAATCCGTGATGCGATGAACTACTAATCCGATATGGAATAAGTTAGGTTGGGCTATTCTTACCGCCGTAAAAAAAAATAATAAAAAATAAAAAAATAAAAAAATAAAAAATTCCCTTTATTTGTATGAAACGATGCTATTGAATCAACCATGTATTCATATATTTAACTAGAGAAAATTGAATTAGGACTATTCATGCATGCATGGACTTGTGTGTCATGATGAATAAGTATTCATTAGGATAATTAAACAGCTTGACAAAAGATGAGCCTAGCCAGGATTAATTATGTATGCTTGTCCACGATGAAGCAGAAAGGAAAAAATAACACGCGACAATGATATAAAAAGGAGCATTAAGCTCCCCTAACATGCAACTAGTAGCTACATATGTATATGTCTCATCACTACGTCCATGGAGCCAATTGGCCTTTTATTAATGTATAAATGCAATATAATCTAACAGCCCAGTTTGGGCCAATTAGATATATGTCGGTTTGATCAATGAGAAATATGACACAACAATAAACCAACAAACACGAACAGGTATTTGTTATCAGTCTTATCACTAGGTCATTCTTAGCAATAATATGTTATTTAAAAAATTAATTATCTGAGTAATAAAGTCACACATCAACTGAATTGAACTGAACATAAGTAAAATTAAGTTGAGGAAAACAGAACTTTATAAGTTGTGGCTGAAACTGAATGAATTTGATATTGGATTGAATTATTGAGAAAGGTTGGACTATTCTTTTGATCCAATTTCTCTTAATAGAAGGGACTTTGGATGCTTGTATCAGGAGAAACAGAATATACCCAATTATGATACAATCAATTAATCACATTGCTTTTTTTTTTAAATACAATAAAAAATAGATATATCCCCTTAAAATATTATCGTATGAGTTTGGTCGGAAGGGACAAAAATAAATAGTTTTCTAACCCATTTTTCATAATGTAAGAATAGGCTAAATATCTAATACTCTCAAAAGTAGCCAAGAAATTACCGATAACTCACATCGCAGTCTGCTGCATGCTTAAGTGATTACTATATTATTTAGAGATGCAATCATATTGACAAATTAATCAGTAATCTTCTATGTAGCTAGCTTGGAAACAGGTGGAAATTGATATCCTTTGGCCTCTATCCGGTAAGCATGAGTTGTTTTTGAGTTCCCACCAACTTCGATCCATATATAGCTTTGAACCTTATCCAAAACAACTCACTCGACCAATTATACAATGAGGATTTGTAATTGTAATCATGTCCCTAGAAGCACGAAAGAAAACACATAACATCTAGCAGAACCTAATCCTTAAAAATTAATAAATAAATAAGTAATATCAAATTAAATATTATTGAATCTCCTTAATTGTCTAATTGATTGCCTGTTTAATTCGTCCAAGGTTTTTTAAGGAGTCCTTCCACTTGCTTTATTGCGTAGAGTGTGGTAAACAAAAGAAAACGAGAGCTAAAGACGATGTCCCCATGACCATCATGGTTACCAACTTTTAACTTCGTTCAAAACTTGGAAATCATTACTTTGACTGCAAGTGCAATGTGGTAATATGAAAATCTAAATCACATAATTAACAATGTACTCGGCCAGTTCTACACAAAAACTCGTATGAGGTGGCCTTGACGTGAGACACTTCAAAGAAGTCTATGCTATTATATATATATATATATATATATATATATATATATATATATATATAGACACACACACGTACGTAGCTTAAATAGAGATGTAGACACACTATTTTAAAAAAAAAAAATGAAAATAAACTCAAAGTATGTAAGAATCATCAAAAGTTTATAAGAAATTTATTGATATGTTGTGCAAATTCAATTGGAATAGGAAGAAAAAGACATTTTATATATACTACATAACATAAAAAATGGTTAGGATAATGTATCTTAGCATTGAAGAAACTTTAACTCTACATTTTTTCAATAGGTTTTGGAAAAACAATATTTGACTTAGCTAGCCACTTCTCCTTTCAAGTTTCAACGTTTTACAGTAACCATCATTATGTATGGCTTAAAAAGTTTGCTTGCTTGATTAGTTACCTTCCTACTTCACGTGATGCGATTACTATTCACCTAGATAGATCGATATCAGAATTCACACGTTAAATACATGATTCATTACCAAAATTTTCTTTTATAAAATAACGGGGAAAAAGAATAAAGTCAGCTATATATGATATCAGAAAGAAAGAAAAGGAAGCGATCAGGCCCCTAGATCGAAGATTAATTTTGAACATCTCTTTGGTCCCCTGCTTTGAGCTTTCTTAAGAGCATGTCATGGCATCCTACTGTTAACCACAGTTTCGTACGCTTGGGTAATCCCTTATTCAACCTTCTATAATAGGCAATAACTCATCAGTCTAGTGGCGGATGCAATTTTCTTATCTTACAGAGGCGAAGTTAAGATTTGAGAGTCGAGAAGGGGCAGAAAAGTAGGAATTTTGGTGAAACTAAAGATGAATTAAAGAAATTAAAGATAATAACAACACAACAATTAAGAATCGAAACCGAGACTATTGCATTCCCTGATACTACCTTATAGATTTGCGTTAAGTTTTTTTTATATATTTTAATATACTACTACGTACATATTACTCCTATATTCCTCTGAATTTTCAACAAGTTAAGGGTGTGTTATTTTCGACTTATTGGATCTTACTTAATCAGTAAAAATAAGTGGCAAGACCTTATTCAATCAGTGAGAATCAGTGGAGGACCTTACTCAATCAGTGAAAATCAGTGGCAGGACCTTACTCAAGCAATCAGTGGAAATCAGTGACAGGACCCACATTTCTACTCACAGAATCAGTGGCAAGACCTTATTGAATCAGTGGAAATCAGTGACAGAACCTTACCGAATCAGTGACAAGACCTTACTCAATCAGTGAAAATCAGTGACAAGACCTTACTCAATCAGTGAGAATCAGTGGAAAAGAACGCACCCTAAGTTTTCCCATGGAAAGAGAGAAAAAGGAAACGAAAAAGGAGGACAAGGAAGTTGTATGCATGGCTCAAAGACGTGGCCATAAGAGGTCTCAACACGCTTAAAGAAAGTTCCATGGGTGCCATGCATAAGCACTAATAACCTCCTGCTTCTACAAACCTTTTCATCATACTCATTTGCATACATGCATATGCTTACATTATTCTCATCTTATATTATTAATCTTCCATTGTTATATATGTGGCAAGCTAAGCTAAGCTGGCCCCACAATTACTGGTGTCTTTTGATCTGTTTTGTACACAACAAACTAAAAGTCCAAAAGTACGTATGTAGCGAAACCTCCAAATGGAGGGTTCGTACTTCATAGGATTGACACAGCCCACCTTTATATTCGCAACAAACCAACCACCCGTGAGGATCAAATTGGATCCCCCCAACAAATGTTTATGTAAGCACCCTAAAATTAATAAATATCTTATGCAATTTTATTAATTCCAAGATATTATTTATGTACGTGCGGAAGAATGCTTTATACACCTATCGAGTAGCCTACCTGGGTGATGTGGACAAAGAAAATAAACTTGTATATTGGGACTCAAATAAAATATTTTCAACTTTAAAAGTGAAATATGAAAATACATCAAATAAACCACCCATTTACAATCATCACGGATAGACTACGTACCCGGTGGATAAACAAATATTTCTCCTGTAGGTGCGTATGTACATAGGCGACTAACGGGACACGTGTGGTAATATTTCAATTTTGATTGAATCACATTCACAAAATCATCACACGCTAGTTAGTTTGCAGCCGCAACTCCTTTTGGGGGGTTTAGTTGCACACATTGCAAGCTAGCGATGACTATTTCACTATTCCTATGGCTGCTAATGCTGCTTATCTTTTACTCCGTCATCCAGTTTTTACCTTAATAATAACATGTGTACCGGCTGTTGGCTTTTATGAGCCACCATGTATGACCTAGCTTTCACAAACAAGGGGCTTCTTAATTGGTTTTTCATTTAGTTATGGCTAATTGCTATTATTATTCGATGTTGATTTGGGTTTTATCCCAAGAGTTGACTCTTGTTCTGTTTGTAGATTGATAGCTAGTAATCATAATAATGTGGAAAATGAAGGGGCTATTTACTTGTATTACAAGGTTGACGACTCCATTTGTGTCCTTTTCTATTTTTCAGGCATGATTTAGACGGTACATGTTTCGGTTTCAACTATATCAACAATCAAGTTCTCTATCAGAAATTACGTTATTTTATCAATTAGTATATATGATTGAATTTGTACCACGGTTTTGGAGTTAAGTAGAAATGAAATAATTAGCGATTTGAAAAAAGAAAGGGCAATGTTATTGTCAGGCCATTAAACACTATCACTATATTATATGTGTGTGAAACACAAAAACTTGTAGTATAAGACGATTGACATAATAATAATATTTATTGACCTGATAATAGTCAATAACATCACTCAAAAGAAATTTTGTACTGTTTTTTTTTTTTTGAGGGATTTGTGTGTTTTATTTTTAGATCATTTATTGATGAGAAATGATATTCTTGTAGATGTTATTTCATTATCAATTAATGATTCCCCACCCAGTTTCCACCCTTGAAAAAAAAACAAAAAACCTAGAAATATGAAATAGTGGGGATGACTGTTTACGAAAAACACGAAGGATCCCCCTCTCTCCTTTGGCCTGCCTCAGTGTGTGGGACTGTTAAGTCCTCTCGCGACTAATTCTCATACAATGGCCTAAGAGTGGATCTGTATAGACCGATGCGGACTTCCGGTTATAAGCCTTTTGCCAAAAACACGAAAGGAAGGAATTTGGTGGGGCTGAAAAACACGAAGACCACCGTTTCCTTATTCGTCTGGTTGCCCCAATTTTAACCAAACAGAAACAGAGTGAGCTAGCGAGGCGGCTTGTGGTGGTGACACAAGCTAACCAATAACAATCTCCACATATAATACGGTCAAACCCCACTTGACTCTTTGCTTCTTGCTCTTGTACTATTCTACTATACGCCAAATGCTGTTCAGCTGTTGCCGTAGTTGTGTGACTATTATGGTCCTGTTTGGCAATTGGCTGGTGATATTAGCTGTTGGCTAATAGTTGGTGGCTGGTGGTCGATGGCTGGTATTGTTAGCTGATTTGACCGGCTGGTAACATTGGATATATGGAAAGAGATGTTTGGTAACATCGGCTTGTAACATTAGCTGGTTATATGTAAAATGACCTATAAAGATATTCATATGATTGAGGGATTTGATGGCATAGAAGTAAATAATTACAAGTCTTGGATTATTATGTCATTAGACTACATTAATGTCACCAGCCAATACCCATAAGCCAACCTCATTGGCTTTTCAAAAGTTGGCTTATGGGAACCCAAAAGCCAAACTCACAAACTAACATCCAAACACTAATATTGGATGGTGGACTAGTCAAACATCCAACTTTGCCAAAAGCCAACCCACAAACCAACATCCAAACACCCCCTATATTTATATCCCCACGGGAAACTTTATTTATGCTTGAAAATTATCCAAGTATTTATTAACCTCTCCTTCAATTTATTAACCACATACATATAGACCTGTCAATTGGGTCGGACGGGTCAGGTTCAGGTTGTGTCAGGTTAGGGTCACAGCGGGTCGGGTCATTTTGGGTTGGAGTTGAGAAATGCTCGACCCTGAGCCAGTGTTGTCGGGTTCGGGTCGACCTACCGGGTTGAGTGACCCAATAATTTAATTTTTCTTCTTTAATTATATAGCCAATTTATGCTTTCAAATGGTATATTTTGCCAATTTATACTCTAACTTATAGCTTATATTAATTACATACGTATATTTTTACACGTTTTGGTATGTATATACGATTATATGATATTCTTTATATTTTTTTTAATTATTCAATGAGTTGTGCTTTATATTTCCGTCCATTTTAGCGTAGTTAAAAGCAAAATTTCTTATTTTGAGAGAACAAATAGGAAGAGAAAAAGTTAATGAAAGAAAAAAAAAATGTTTTATTTGTTTTTTAGGATATTTTAATCGAACTTTTTGTTTATAATTTTAAATTGTTCTATTTTTCGGGTCAAACGGGTCGACCCACTAACGGGTCGGGTTTGACCCAAAAAACACCGAATTAATCGGGTTCGGATCAAATCGATTCCGGGTCAAAAAATCAGTGTCAGGACCCTAGAAAAAGGGTCGGATCGGATCGGGTTTGCGAGTCGGGTCGAATTTTCGGGTCGGATCGGAAATTGACAGGTCTGCATACATACGTTAGTTCAATTTGACCAAACGTGAAAACCTTAAGCCTAAAACGTGAAAGCCTGAACTATATTGGGGTGATTTTGTTGAATTTAATCTTTTTTGTAAATATTGTATGACCTATTATTAAGGATGGGCGAATGTTATGGACTGAAATCAGTTATAAGGTATGAGACTTATCCCACATCGATTGTATGGGCAATTAATATGAGGTTTATAGACCAAATGGCCTCTACCACCTAACAGATTCGTCAATAAATTCTCTTTTATCCTTAAAAGATAAAATAATATGGGCGAAGAAGAAAGTTTATAATAGAAACAGTCAGTCTTTTGTTTCAAGCATATACTTTATCTAACGGGGTGATTTTTAGAACTTATCCGATCAGTTTCAGTTCAATTTAGCAGTGGTATTGTGTAGAGTACCTCTAGAGCTGTCAAATAGATCAGGTCGTGTAGTGTTCGTGTTCGTGTCAAGGTTAAACGTGTCGAGAATCCCTTGACCCAAACCTAACCCATTGATTAATCGTGTCGAAAATCCTTGACCTGCACCTGACCTGTTTAATAATCGTGTTACCTGTTTAATGACCTGTTAACCTGTTTATCTTTACTTATATTCTAAACTAATTGAAATATGAGAAAAAAACATAAATTTTACCTACAAATTTAAAGTTTTAACCATATAAGTGTATATTCAACAGTCTAAAATTATTAAAATGCTCAAGATAGGTGAGATTCTATTACATTATTTACTTGTTACAATTATATTGAACTTAAATTTGACAATTAAAATTAAACGTGTCGTAAGCAGGTTGTTTTCGTGTCAGAAATCTCAACTTTGACCTAACCCATTTAACTAAACGTGTTAATCGTGTCAAACCATTTAATTAAACGGGTCGAACCATTTAATTAAACGGGTCGAAATCTCTCGACACTAACCCGCTACATTCGTGTCCGGTTCGTGTCGTGTTGTCGTGTCGTGTCAGCTTCAGTGGCGGAGCTAGGAGGTGTCAAGGGAGACCCCTTGCTCCCCCACTCCCACCAATAATCAAATTTTTTATAGGAAAAAAAGAAAATTTTTATTTGGTAAGTATATTATTCCCTTATTTTTAAAATTTTTGCACTCTCATTGCCACTCCTTTGACTCCGTCACTGATCAGAAATTCTAAGTACCTCATTGTAATTTCGTTAAGAATGCTACATATGAGAATCCTAAATTTTTGACAGAAAGATTCACTAATTGCTACCCAATTGACAATACTCTATCCGATAGGACTTCGATCCAAAATTATTAAATGAAACTCGAAACCCGATCTAAAAATTGCCCGTCATTTAAAAAAAAAATCTGCTACCGAAGTGATTTGTTATCATTTCGCATTTTATTACCCGAAACCCAACCCAGAGTCCCAAACCCAACTATTAAACTGAATTGTTAGCTCTTCTCATTTACCCCACTTACGACAATGAATTTGTTAAATCACAAAAAATTATTAATACCTATTTCTGCGCATACTAAGAAAATTACCTATTTTTAAAAGCATAATTATAGAATCACATCTTGCTCCATCCTCTATTATGCATCTAACTTACCTAAACTTTTTTTTTTATTTTTAATTTTTCTAAAAATGACAATACCAAAAATATACTCGTATTTCAAAACTTATGATTAGCATACACAATGTGGAAGAAGGTACTCGTATAGTCGTCGTATATACATATGGAAACAGAATTTTCGGATTAGGTACAGGAATGACGTGGTAAATCAAATGAATATATTTGTTACCTTTTTAGATTTATCTTATGACGTCAATACCTCCACTCCATCGTGGTCTCCATCAGACGAGCAACTCTCTCTCTCTCTCTCTCTCTCTCTCTCTCTCTCTCTCTCTCTCTCTCCCCATTCCCCTATATAAAGTCTTGATTTGGTTTGGCTCTCCACTCTCCCTCTTAAAAATTAAATTTTACATCCAAACTCACAAGAAAACAAACAACCAAACCCTGGGGGTTACTATTCATCACGAATCAGACGGTTATGCTTCCTTCCTTTCCTTACCATTACCAATCCACTCTCTCTCCTCCCCCATAAGACTCCACCCCACCCCACCCCACCCCACCCCACCCCACCCACCCTGACCCTTCATACAAGTTTTTCTCAACAATATCTCTTCTGGGCTGAAAGAAAATGGTGATGAGTTGCAGAAAAAAGCAGAGAGTTTTTGAAGAGAAATTATCTGAGCCGTTTGAGAGATTACATGATGATCTTGTTATTTGCATTCTTTCTAAACTTTGCTCTTCTTCTTCTTCTCCTTCTGACTTTGTCAGTGCCCTTTTAGTGTACGTTTTCTCTCTTTTTCTTTCCCCTGTTTATTTCATAGATCTTTGATATATGAAACTGAGTTTTTTCTCTCTCCTCTTCTCCATTGTTGATTAACAGATGTAAGAGATTTAACAAATTGGGTCTCAGTCAATTAGTGCTCTCAAAAGCTTGCTCAAAAGTTTTGGCCATTAGAGCTAAGAACTGGTCTGAATCTGCTCATCGTTTTCTTAAGCTTTGCGTTAATGCCGGTTCTGTTGAAGCCTGCTATTTTCTCGGAATGGTAAGTCACATTAGATTCCTTTTTTCTTTTTTTTAAATACTTTTTACCTTTTCGTTTCGCAACAAATCTGTGTGAGACTGTCTCCCGTTGAGACGAGTCACTCGTTATGGAAACATGACCTGTCTCACCAAGGTGATTTCACGCAAGATTTTCCCATTTCAGTTTTTATGGTAGATTTGTTTATTATTTTATTGTTAATTAATTAATTTTTTTTTAAAATATTTGGTGGGTGTTCAGATTCGATTTTACTGCTTGGAAAACAGAGGGAGTGGCGCGTCATTAATGGCAAAAGCAGCGATTAAATCTCACGCGCCAGCATTATACTCATTAGCAGTGATCCAGTTCAACGGGAGCGGGGGAGCCAAGAGTGACAAAGACCTACGCGCGGGTGTCGCGTTATGTGCACGCGCCGCTTGTTTAGGACACGTGGACGCTCTCCGTGAGCTTGGGCACTGTCTCCAAGACGGTTATGGCGTTAAACAAAACGTCAATGAAGGCCGTCGTTTATTAATCCAAGCCAATGCTCGTGAGCTAGCGTCCATGTTACCCTCCGTCACAATATCATCAACTCTCTCTCCTCCACGTCACCACACTATTTCGACGCCGTACAAAAAATTCGTAGGCGTGGGCATGGGCGTAAGCGTATTCAGGTCGGGTTGCTGTTCTCTAATGAGTGATTTCGGGTGCAATGTACCCGCCCCGGAGCCCCACCCGACAAACCAGTTCTTAACGGAGTGGTTCAGCTTGCGGGGTGGAGAACCGGGTTCGGGTTTAAGATTGTGTTCACATACGGGTTGTGGAAGACCCGAGACCCGGGCCCACGAGTTCCGAAGGTGTTCGGTATGTGGGGCGGTTAATTACTGCTCGAGAGGTTGCCAAGCCCTGGATTGGAAGATGGGGCATAAGGTGCAGTGTTCTCCTGCAGCTGCGGATCTATGGCTTAATATGGACCCTCATGGTGGTATGGTGGATGCTCAGGCAGATGATCACCACAACCAAGATGGGAGCTAAAAAAATGGGAGTACATGGAAAGAGGTGCTTAGAATTAGCTCTTTTCTTTTCTTTTTTTTCTTTTTTTTTTTTAAATTTTTAAATTAATTGTTTTAGTTTTGTTCACAGTTTTCGTGGTGTATAGAAGGTACTAGTAGACAAGAGAGGAGGATTAGTTTTTGTATCATATAATGAGGATGAAATGACAAAAAACATTTAGTTAGTTGATCGATGATCACAAAATATTTGTCTACTTGTGTTTTGCACTGTTGATATGAAGTTTCGTGTTATGAGCATATTGAAAGAAGTGTACAAATTAAAGAAAAAGGTACTCAAAAAAGTACAACGGGGGATAGAGAAGATATTTCTTAGCTCTGTTTCTGGTGGAATGGCATCAAATCCTTTGAAAGGTCCTAATCTCCTAGATTGGAATGCAAATCATATGCAACACACTACTTCAATTCATGGTAATAATTTAGAGATAGGAAATTAATCCTTTTCATTTCAATACTTGCAATTATGTCTTAGATGTCAATTTTTTTGGTTCACACTAAGATATCCACCGACCAAAGTGGTCATTTCCGTGCCCGGATTTGGTTGTAGGCACCTCAAAGAGACAACTGATGTCTCAAAGGGTGGGGCAACTTGTGCCTTAGATGACTAGGAGGAGCGAGTTTTATTTTCTACTAGTATATTATAAACAAAAGGTCTTTTATAAGTTATGAGGTTGCCTCAACTGGGCTCAACATGAAACCATTATAACCGAGCATGACGTCATACTTGTTTGAAGTCACCTCATATGAGTTTTTGTGTATTCATATGGTATTTGCAAAACGTAAAAAGTTCACAATGCAAAATTGAGAGAAACGGTGTAAAAGAAAAGAATCCGATCCTTAAAACATACAAAGGACCAAGCACCCACGTTTTACCATTTGGGAAATTTATTCACTTCTTATTAGTTATTAGTGGCCTGGAATGGGAGGGGAAATAGCAATAGGAGCAGACTTTTTCCCGGAATATTTGTTATACTGGCCTATTTCGTAGGCCTGGATTTGGGGCATAAAATTGTCTACAGAACTTCTGAAATCAGCTATGTCTGACTTTCTGAGTTTGTTTGCTTGTGTTGTAATCTTCTTCTTCTTTTTGAAATCTTTTTCATAGCAATAAAATGAATGTTGCAAATACTGTAGACAATTTTTCATGTTACTTTATTGAACACTGAATCCAACGGGTGTTTATCCATTTCAAATTGAAACTGCCTGCAGGTGCATCTTTCTGTATAGGGGACAATGTTGGACTTGTAATTAAGTGAACCATGACTCAAGTAGTCGATATTCAGTTCAGTGCTAATATTTAGTTTAGTGGGCCAATAATACAAGTCCATTAAGTATTCAGTTGGGCCAAAATCCAATAGGATTCCAACGGTGGTAGGAATCCAATTAAGACCTATTATTAGGTTTGTCCCATATCGGGAACTTCAGGTAAAGGGATCCCCGCTGTGGCAATATAAATATAAACCCCTTCAGTTCAGATCACCACCCTCTTGCATATATTACTCACAGTGGAAGACTCTCATACCTAGACAAAAAGTATTCAATGTTGCGGTGCTTTCTCATGGCTTCAGGTTAGTATAATTAATTATGTTGTGTACTAGTAGATTAATATAAATCGATCTATGGTTTTAGATCCAATTCAACATGTGGTATCAAAGCCGGATTAATATTTCTACTAGTCTTAAACAAAAAAAAAAAAAAAAAAAAAAGAAAAAAAGATTGCGAACCTAATTATTTGCATGGATTCATCACACCTTATTGTGTGATTAAAATAGTGGTGACAATTGGTATTAGAAATTTGTAGCAGGCCCATAACATGTTATTGATGTTGCTTTCACGCTTGCATTAAATTACTATTACCCAGTTTATGCGTGATTAAATTCTTTGATTGTTTACCTACGAAGTAAAGTATCATGTATGGTGATGATCTTCAATTTTGGCCCGATTGATCTTGATTGATAACGCATGATTATAAATAATAATTAAAAATCCTGATATTGTGATAGCATGATTTAAGCATGAGTATTGGGTCTGTACATTCAATTCGCAAATTTACTAAACCCTTGTTTACTTTCTTAAATCTGTTAAGAATATTAAGTTTAGAGGAGGCTTCAAACTAGCTAGCTAAAAAGTTTTAAGAACGTTTTTTTAAGTACCAAGATTAAAGTTGTGGTTTAGTTATGGAAATTATTATTTTTATTTATTTTTGATGACTCCGCGATTTATTGCATGTGCTCTTGTTTAGCATATATATTCAGTTCTTCATATGATTACATAACCGATTGAGAGGTTAAACCTGTTTATGTGTTTTCTTTTCACCTTGGCTAGACTTTTCGAATTAAAGTCATATGTATATATGTATATATTACTACGTACTAGCCAAGAAATTCATATAATTAAGTTTAAGTTTAAGTTTAAGTTTAAATTTAAGATTGAGTATTTTTAGTATGGGTTTGATCACATGTATTTTTCATAGTCTTCTATATGTTTCTTTTCTGTTAAAAGGTTTAAAGTTTGAGGTGGTTTAAAACCACAGATATATAGGCATGGTAAATTATATATCTAAAGTGAAGTATTAAGATGCGACTTGATTATGAGCATTGATTCAACAACAAATATGGATGGTGCTCACTGCTCATTATGGTCAAATCTAAAGTAAAAGCTTATATATTCAGTTGCTTGGTCACCTTTGTTGATTTAAAGCCAAACTTGGATGTTAATATTGTCCAATATATGTTTTAGTATGGGGTAAATATACAGTTTTTTTTAGTGCACCCACCTACAAAATAGGAAGATGTACCTGAATTTTCCCCCCTAACACTATTCGGATATAATTCAGTGTGTTTTCTTTGTGTTCATTAGCACTAAGAAAGTTTGATATGTGATTAAATATGGGCGATTACTTCAGTTCTTGAAATATAATGACTTGGACATTCAGATGAAGATATTTAGAATATGTTTTTTTTAGGCATGTCAAATACAACTTAAACTATGTTAGTTTTATGTATACAGTCTGTGCCTAATCATACAGGGTCGAAGTTTGTTGGGCCATATATCTGTCTTTATCGCTTTATTGACCTCAATGCTTTTAGTTAAGTTGTGAATTAGATCTTCTACATATAAGCGTTTCAGAATAAGAAAAGAATTTAGTTCAGTTTTTAAGTTGAGGTCAAATTATAATACGAATTTAATTTAATTAGAGTTTTCATCTCAAAAGAATCATATTATTGATTTGATTATTTTAGTACAAGTGAAAGGTTTTTTTAGTAGATTGATCTTCTAGTGATTCAACAACAAATTTGGATGTTAGAAGATTAATTTGGATTTTTCAGTTATTCAGTTGGTTAGCCTTCTAGTGATTCAACAACAAATCTGGATGCTAGAAGATTAATCTAGTTTATAAGTTCTTTAGTGGATCTATCTCTTGGCAATTTGACGACTATTGGATGCCAAAAGATTAATTAAATTAACTTTCAGTTTTTTCAATAGGTTAGTCTTTTAGTGATTCAACAACAAATTTGGATGCTAGATGACTATCTGTTAGTTCAGTCTTTTTCTGGTGATTCAGTAACAAATTTAGATGCCAGAAAATTAATAAGTTACAGTACTTCAGTAAGTTAATTTTTTGGGTGATTCAGCAATAAATTTAGATGCCTAAAAATTAACTTGGTCTTTAGTATATGTTATTTTCTAAATAACATATCCTTTCATCTTCAGTTGATCTACAAATTCAGTTGTTTGATTCCAGTACTTAGTACTGGCTTTTCAGTAAACCGACCACATTTTCATGTCAGTTGCAGATCTTCATTTGATCCCCAAAATAGCTCATATTTATATCATGCCTTCAAAATTGGGACATATGCATTGAAGTATTTTCCCCCTGTGGTGCTAACTAAGTTCATATTGATGCAAGAATTTCTCATCTTAAGTGACATTGTACATAAAACCTTTTCTATAAGTTGTTTCAGTAAAGAATATCGTTATTATTGAGCTTCTTTTATGCTAGCAATGTGGAATGTCTAGCTGTTACGGTCACTCTATCTTTCAGGTGGTTTTAGTAGGTTGTTTCAGTTTTTGAGGTGTATATAAAACAAAATAACAAAGAGGTTCATCACTTACGATTTCCTCAAGGTTGGTAGTTTCATTAATATCCCATGATTCTCTTTGCTATTGAAGTATCCTCCAACCCATTATGAGCATTTAAATAAAAATGCTCTATAAGCCGGTAATGGAGATCATTATTAAGGTTCATGAGCATCAAAATATTTTTTTTTTTGTTGTTTGTTTGTTTTTTTAGTCTCTTAAGAAATCATTGTCTCACTAAAGTCACTAATAAAGTAAAACTACATCATCTGTAGATGTGTCATGTAAACCTCAACCTTAGAAAGAGTAATTCAGAACAACTCAGACATCATTCTTCCCTAATTACCACAAACGGGGTTGACCTTCTTAAGTTTTCATAGTGGGAATATAAAGGATTTATTAAATGATCTTTAGAGAGACATAACAAAAGTAAAGTTCAGTGTTTTTTATCCGTACTTTGAATAAAGTTTTTTGTGCATTATGTTATGAGACACTTGTTGCACTATTACCAAGGTTAAAGTATGGTATTCTTTAGTTTTCTTGGTATCTATGTTTTCAGTAATCCGCTTCCGCTTCAAAGGGGAACATATGCTCACACATAAGGGGGAAAGTTTGTAGATATATGTGTGAGTGTGTTGAGTTAACTAAATTCATTAGATAACTTTGTGTGTCACTCTTTGTTATTTCATATTGGTTTGATTCAACTTAATTTTAAATAAATTTAGTTCAGTCCATTATATTTCAGTTCAGTTTTGTTTAGGTGAATCAAACAGAGCTTGGGTCTCCCTCCTCGCTCAAATTTCTCCTTAGTATTTGATCAATCAGTATTTCTATATATTGGTATTTCTTTTTCTATTAGAAAATTTTCAGAATGACTTTTTTCAAAACGCGGCATAATATTTTTGGATATATTTCTTAAGGTAATGAATTGATGTGCGAGGTAGTGCATGCTTTAGTTCTTCCAATTTCAGTTTTTTAGTATATAAACGAAATTAGTATTATTGTTATTTCAAATTGAGTAACAATGATTTGACTCGAGCATATGACAAATATTACAGAAACTAGAGATATTATTCATCTTTGTTCATATTATATTTTCTTGTCAGTATCTCTTTTAAATTCATTATTAATTATCATATTGAAGTCTTATGAAATGGGGGTGTGAATAAAAGTTTATTTCATGTTCTTCCGGTTATAAAAATTAGTTGACTGTAGCTTTTGGTGCTTATATTTAGTATATAGTATTTGGCCATGTTTATTAGTGTGCAATCACTGATATCATCTTGCATATGGGTGTTTACGCTTAACATAAATGTATCTTGTAAGTGTCTTATGTAATCCATGTGGAATTTTAGAACTCTCCAACTATTCCACGATAGTGCGGAGCATGTGACCTCGCAGGTGGGGGGTGAGAGCTATTCTAGGTCTATGTTCTTTCGTTATTTTTCAATATTTCACAATTAAGTTGACTATTAAGAATTACATGAACTTCAGTTTGATGGTTTAATTTCAGTTTATGTCATAGATGTTGTTTAATGGTAAGAGTTACAGTAACACATGTATGGCATCTGATTATGGTGATCAATGTCTAAACCTATGATAAGGAGTATTAAAATGGTAAAGTCAGTGGGAGCAAAGTAATATTGATATACATATAGTTTTTGTGTTTATGAGAGACTAGCTAACTGCTAGTTAGTGTCATTGACAGTGAGTGTCATGTACCATTTGACTGTCTCGGTTTCTTTAGTTGCACCAAGGATAAAGATTCTTATTGTTTCAATAGACAAGTTTTTTGCTCCTACGTCTAATTTTCAGAAAACTTTTAGTGGTACAATGAGGTGCATTATTTGTAGTATACCTATAAGCCAATGTGCTTTCGACTCCTTCAGAATTCAGTACATTTAATTGTTAAGCCATTGGGTTTCAATTGAAGGTGATTCATGTGTCATTAAGTCTATTTCATATATTGTGGAGTGTTTCTGTTACCATTTGGCTTATATAGGAGTAATTAAGTTTTTCGTGAGATACTTGATTATATGGATTAGGTCTATCCTAACATTATTTAAATTGTGCACTTATGTCATGGAGGACATGTTTACTCGATTATAACTTCAGTTTCCCTTCATAAAGTATAAAAAGACAATTTCTTCATGAGACAATAACACAGTAATTGAGTTATTTATGGAAAGATAAAGCTCATTTTATAATTTGCCATGACTTTCTGTTCACGAGCATGCTTGCAGATTGACTTACAAGAAGTCTGTTATTTGACAGTTTAAAGTTATTGTCTATTCAGTGCATATGGGAATCAAGATTTAAGGTTTAAGATTAAGCCGAGCTTATGTGTTTGCATGAAACACTTTGGTTTTATGGCATTATATTTAAGTGGAATGCATGTATTATTATCACTTCAGTTATCTCTTTTCCCCTATTGGGAAATGGTGTCCTCTTAATCTGTTTAGTTGCTATTGAATGTGGTTGCAGGCCTTAAGAGGCTTAGTGAGACAAAATTCAGTGCCCTTTCATTTCTATTGTTTGGGTAAACTTCAGTTCAGTGCCTTTCGGACAACTTCAGTGTAGTGCCTTACGGGCAACTTCAGTTCAGTTGGGTTTATGGCTTGTTTCAGTTGCAGGTTTGGAATTATGGCAATACCGTTGAGTCTTGTGAGGGAAGGAATATGATCCTCTAAAGCGGGATGCTTGGACCGCTCTTGCAGCTTAGTGGGAGTTATAGTTTTGGCTTGTGGCCTATCGTTTTGGGTTTATATATGAGCTAGCTACATTAGCATTGGTTTTTAAGTGGCCACAAATTACTCAAAATGTTTTTCAAAAGTTTTTGAGTATTCTTAAGTATATTTTCTTAATATGTATAATCACTATATTTAAAGAACAAATCACAATTTTATTACAAATTGTTCAAGTTTTTGGTTTTCAGTTTTTTTAGCGACTTCCTTGTAGTCTATGGTCCAAGTGGGAGAATGTTGGACTTGTAATTAAGTGGACCATGACTCAAGTAGTCGATATTCAGTTCAGTGCTAATATTCAGCTTAGTGGGCCAATAATACAAGTCCATTAAGTATTCAATTAGGCCAAAACCAAATAGGATTCCAACGGTGGTAGGAATCCAATTAAGACCTATTAGTAGGTTTGTCCCACATCGGGAACTTCAGGTAAAGGGATCCCCGCTGTGGCAATATAAATATAAACCCCTTCGGTTCAGATCACCACCTTCTTGCATATATTACTCACAGTGGAAGACTCCCATACCTAGACAAAAAGTATTCAATGTTGCGGTGCTCTCTCATGGCTTCAGGTTAGTATAATTAATTCTGTTTTATACTAGTAGATTAATATTAATCGATCTATGGTTTTAGATCCAATTCAATAGACAAATCGTATCCATAATTAGCCCAACCATTTAGAGCCCGTTTGGTCTACCTTGTACCAACTATTTATTCTCTTTCCAAATTTGTTATTGCTCACCCTCTTTTTATCCACTCCTCTCTCTATTTCCAACTTCTAGAAGTTGAAATAAAGCTATAATTGGACTAGAAGGAGAAGTTACAAATTGTAGCTTCTTCTTCTGATTCTCCTTCCACTTCTTACATTATTTGACTTCTTACAAGTTAGAAATGCAAGGGAAAGTGGATAAAAAAGGGTGAACAAGAACAAATTTGAGAATAGAAGTTGAATTTGTATGAGTTAGGCCAAATGGGCCCTTAGTTACTTCATAGTTCATTCTTTCACCCTTTAAGTGAGGCATATTGTGAGTTTTTTTTCCTGTTGGCAAGATCTCACTAGTTGACTAGTTGAAAAATGCAAGGGCAATTGAGATGATTAAAGATTTATTTGTTCATTTCCCTCAAAAAAAAAATATTTATTTGTTCACATTCTGCATTAAATTGGCAGATTAAGCAGTGTATATACTCATTTTAATGCAGAATAATGTGGACAACATGAGGGCATACATGGTTACAAAGGTAATTAAGCAATAATCCGAGTTCTTACTATTGTTATATCGCTAACTCAAACATTTTTTTCTTTTTTTTTAGGCAATACAAAGCACAATGACGACAAAATCAATCTCAATCGTACAATTAGAAACGATACTCCTAAGTCCTAACCATCTTAAATATCTTAATTCCTTAGCTACATTGTTGTAGAAAGTTGATGGAAAGTTATGTTAACTTGTGAACCCCAACCACAGTACACTTGAATTTATAGCAAATAAAATTGATGGGTCATAAATTTATTCATTAATTTTAATGGGGTATGTCGTGTAAAATTGTGTATACACAAATGCATCTTACAGAGTACATAAAAATTTGAAAACGAACTGAAAGCATAATCACTTCGGTACGTTCTAGTACTATTCAACTTTATTTGGATCATCTTAATTGTTTATTATACAACTTTTAATGGGAGGGTTCTCTTTGGAACACTCGTCATGTTACTTTTCGAAAGTGAAAGATTTACAAGCTGTAGACATAGAAACAATAAAAAAAATAAAATAAAATCAACGCATATGAATCCAACAAGTTTTGTATGAGACCGACCAACTCATATTAAAATCAACAAGTCTTGTGTGAGACCAACTCACAAAAAATTGTAATCACTTTTTAGAAATGTATGAGTTACTTATGGTGATCAGTGACCCTTATTTCATTGGAAAGTGACCCCAAGTCTCACCAAAAGTTACAAAAAGACCGTCTTATAGAAGTTTTTGTGTATTAAAATGGGGTCACTATTAAAAAATGTAAGGATCACTTATAATAAATCGTGATCCTTATTTCACTAAAAAGTAACTCTGATCTCACCAAAAATTACCAAAAAGCTTCTTTATACGAGTTTTTATGATACAAATAAATCACTTGAAAATAAACGCATTCCATCTTATTTCGCGTGTAAGAATATAATCGCATTTGGTTATACTTCACTCATTTGGCCTCGTGAGATGCTTGTTCACTTATAGAAATCTTGTGTAGACCTATCCGTAACCTAAATAGTACTTCCGTTACTCCATAAGCAAACTGGTAAAAAGAATTAATTAAGTCGACCTTAGCTTGGACAAAATAATCAATTAATAATGAATGCTTGAGTATGTATCATGATTCATGGTATTTATACTTCAAGAAATAATGACATACGTCAATTATGGTATTCTTACTTAATTAATTATCTTTCGGCGTCTGTTTGTGTTTGTGGTCTTCGTGCCTCATCATGGTCGTACGAAATCTCTTGCACCCATCCCTTTCGTTTAGTACTCCGTATTTGTTTAAGAAAATGGGGAATATCAATAGTACTATATTCCATGGTGTCTTTGCTATTTTGAGACGTGCTAATTTAATGAGTAACTCATATACTCTAGTTAATTAATTATAGGTATATAGATATTTCGAAAGTTTTATGAGATATTTCCATAGTATATCTCATGGAATAAAGCACATATAACATTTGACTTTTAAGAATTTTTTTTTAATATTCCCAAAACTTTCACATCATAATTTTAAGAAAAGTTATGGAAAAACCTTCTCACTCATATTTAGTTGAATTGAATACAAACTGAATACTAGACAAGCTAATCAAACAATTTAACTAAAAAATGATCATCGTCTCATCCGAAAATCATGGTAAGAGCGTCTTATATTTGTTTGCTAATTAGTAAGATAAAATAAGTACTCAATTCGTACTCAACAAATGATATGCCAAATGTCATGTTGAAGTCAGAGTGGTACTCGTCATTAAAATTAAGTTTTATGTTAGGATGATCACATGTCGTCATCACATAATACAAGTGACACAACAATAATTTTGTAACTAAAAAAGTTAGTGAAATCCAAATGAAAAAGACAATGGTTAATTGCACTATTGGATAACAAATAGTCTCAAAATTCAATAAGGGATTGATCTTAAAAGAGTACATAAAATTTGTCTGCCGTCATCTATCTAATCAAAGTGAGTTGTATTATAAATTACCAATATTTCAGGCTTGTAGAGCTATCTGATTCCCTTCGACACCAAAGAATTCCCTACATACAATCCATTGACTTGGATAAATAAAATTCATAAATAAAACAAAAACGGGAATCCCGCAATTCAGGAAGTTATATGAAAGCAGCCCTCTCAATTGAAAGCACACCAACTTAGACAATTAAGTTCAAATAAATTTTAATTGATTGTGTCCTAATATCTAGTTTATTGCATCACTAATTGGAGAAAAAACGTGAAAGATTAGAGCAGATAATATGTTAATCACCTTAATATGTGAGCAAATCCTTAGTATGACAAATTTGAAACTCTTAACTTTTAATATAAGCAAGTCTAATCAGCTAACCAAAATCAAATCAAATATCTGAATCATTTAGGAATGCAAGATAAGAATTTATAAGACGACATCACTGAGAGACGATTGTTAAATTATAAACAAAAACGGTTACTTCTGCACCAAGAATGTCAAAAAGATGTTACATTTTAATTAGAAAGTGTTACTTTTGATTGACATACTATGACACTGTCGCACAATTTTATTTTACTTTAAATAAAAAGAGGTATGTTACTTTTGTGAGTTTTGACCCGTCCAACTTGAAAATTTTACACGGTAGCATTTTTAACCAAATCGAAGTGTCTCTTACCGTCTCAAACAGCTAAACCAAATGAATCTACCATACAACTTAGCCGCTTCTCTTTGAGTACATGACACTATATCCATACGAGCTAATTAATGATCAAGTACAATTTGCTTGTTGCACGTCTTCACGCGTCTCTGTCTTAATGGAGTTCGTTACAACTGCCCATTTGACATAATCACATTAATTCTCATGTATAAGTATAGTTAAGACACAAGACCATTTCCAAAACCAATTCACTTCTTTAGAAGTTTCTGGATGGATCTGACCCATTGATTTGCTGTTCAAATGAGAGCTGAATAGTAATAATCCAAACCGACACGTTACCGCCGTACTCTCTTGGTGAGTATAAGGCTGATAATCTTTGCTTACTTGCCTGACGCATCTGAATTATTCTGCAAGGTTTCCATCTTGAATGAACACATCTTCAGTCAGCTTTCCTTACTCTCGACTAGTCTCGAGTGTGACAGAATACAAACATATGCCAACTCTTATACAAAGGGGTTGTTTAACAGCCAAAAATAAATTAATAACTAACCTTTCAACTTTCTACTCTAATTTTTCTTTCTAACTCCAAAGTATTACATGCTTAACTTTGTAATTTTCGTGTGGATCATCTAATTCTACAAAACTTGGCGCAAATTATCATGTCTTCTTGATTACAAAATGATTACCTGGTTTTGTGCGCTTTGGCAAGCTTCTTCTTTCTCTTCTTGACCGCCTTTGGAGTCTTATTCTTCCTAGCTTCCCTCTGCTCCTCTTTCACTTTCTTCTTATTTTCCTTCCTGGCAGCTTTTTTATCCTCAGGAGCCAGATTTCTTGTAACAAAAGAAGGTTCCTCCCCGTCTGATTCACTAGAGCTTCCATCTTCATCTTCGTTGTCTGTTCCTGAGTCAGTCCCACTAGAGGCTGAATCGGAATGAGTATCTTCCCCTTTGTCTTTCCCTTTCGTCTGGTCTCTCTGGGCTGCGGAAGCAAGTCCAGTGATAGTCTTGTAGTACATATCTCCAGTGTCCTTCCCGCTGGTTAACCGAAATGCATCTTCTTCAGCATCTTTCACTTGCTCTAGTGTCTTTGGAATATACGACTACACAGAACGGAATGAGAGAAAAAAAAAGAAAATCAGGGGACAGACACTCAAGTATTAATAACTTAATAAGTGATCTACCTTTCATAAGGGACAAGATGAGTAAAAGATGTTACGATCATCAACGAATACAGTACCTGAACAAATACAGAGTCTGCTATTTGCTCCTCAGCAGATATCTCATCTCCTCTAGCTATAATCTTTTGTTGAACCTATTATATATATATTTGTAAATATATCAGATTTAGATTCTTACACACAAAAAATAATAGATCTAAAAAACAAGAGATATAAGTTCAGCAAGGAAAATTTCCAAGATGAAAAAAGCTTAGCAGACCTCTTCCAAGTAAGTATCCACAGCTTCATCAGCAATGGTTGGATCCACTATGAAGTCAAAAAGTTCTCGAATTGTCATCACAGCCACACCGTGCTTTTTGAAGAAGTCCTGCATGTAACAACTAGATTAACTTGAAGCGCAATGACACAACTGGATTACCAAAAGAACACACAAAAATTCTGACAATGTTTACTTACCGAAACATGAAGACAATCTTCACGTAAGAAATCGAGTGCGTGCGGATGGTCAAGATCAACAGTTTGTGACACATCAATAATATACAAATGACCCTGCGAGGGAAGTATGTAAGTTGGCTCTATACAGAGATATCAATGTTACAAGGTTGGCATGAATCCAGCATACCTCATAATACAGTATGTTATACTCGCTCAGATCTCCATGTACCAGTTTGCACTTCTGATACATTGTTCGCATCGCCGTAATAATCTTGAAATAGACAAGCAATGTTTTTAATTAACACATGTTAGATATTGGATTATCAACATGTCTCTCCTCAAAAAAAAAAAGAAAGAAAAGAATTATAAACATGTCACATTTCATTACAGACAGCAGCCAAAGACCTAGACAGTTTTCTGATCTACAACAGGAATAAAAGGAATTTAGCAACAAGCTTACACTCAAATACGAGTATAATATGGTGCTCAAAAACATTGGAAAATCAGTAATAGTCATAGAAACCAGAAAGAGAACGATCCACTAGTACCACTATCACAGCTAATCATGATCACAAGTTTTCTATATTCTATTTTCCTGATCTGCCCCAAGTCAGGGCAGGAGTATGAGAGTTCAAGTTTACCTCTACATAACATTCTCGGAGCTTGTCAAGAGATAAAGCTGCATCTTTAAGACGAGGAGCAGCCCAACCTGCCTTACCTGTTCAAAGACAAAAAAAGATGAAATCTGAAGCAGAACTGAAAGCAGAAAGATAATCAACTTAAAAGTGCACAGTACAAAAATGTTAAGAAGAAAGATGCATTGCTGGGGACTGGGGATCATGAGAAACAGCCTCTGCAAGTACAAAAGGTAAAGGCTCCATACACAAAACCTCCCCAGATCCTGACTTATCCAAAAGCCTTTCTCATTGCAACTCATATAACTGCTCTACAAGCACAAAGGCTAAAGGCTGAGTTTGTTGTAACTCATATAACCGCTCTCTGTTTCCGTGTTTCTCCTCTTTGCAACAAAAATGAACTTCATCACGCTTCATGAGCCTATACTAGCAGATTTTCAAATGATGCTGTTGAAAGATAAACCCACACAACTACCCAAGAAAGTTCAAAACCACAATACCTATGAATTCCATGACCAAAACATGGAGCCTCAGAAGAATAGGAGTGGGACAACGTAATCCAGCAGCTTTCAGCCTGCATTTTCACATGTAAGTTATCAAAGGCTAAAACTTTTTCACTTACATGACAGAGAAAGAAAGAGGCAAACAAATACTGACAGACATATTCCTAGAGTGCATTTTGAAAAGGGAAAAAAATATCAGTTTATTTGCCAGTAGTTCAAGGTCTGTAACTCTGTATGAAGAGTTCAAGACTCCTAATAGTATGGAAGAGATACTATCTAGAGAGTATAAACACTAATTTATTTGGACAAACGTGGCATTATGCTCCAAAATGACAACTAACGAGAACCTCAGCCCAGACCCAGTAAAACAAGATAGCAGCCACGCTGTGCCAGCAACATCTAAAATACGAGACGTCTGCACTTGGTCTTATTGTGACAGCAACATCTAAAACTCCTGTACGGAGCCAGGTTGCTCTGCAATTCTACCATTCATGTATTTGAGCAAGGCTCAAAAGAGCTCAAACCCACACACATATGCTCATAATGATTATTGTGACTTGTTTTGCATCCAAGGTCTGGCTGGTACTTAGCAGCCAAGTTGCTCTGAAATTCTACCATACATGTATTTGAGCAAGGCTCAAAAGAGTTCAATCCCACATCTATATGCTCATAATGTATTATTGTGACTTGCTTGCATCCAAGGTCGCTTGGTGGCAATCTCTATATGTCGAACATTGACTAAATTACCTCATAAGATTTCTCATTTCTTTCTCTGCCCACGTCTTAACCATTTTTCGAGGATTGTGCTTGCAATACCCATGTCTAAAACGATAGTCACCTTGTACATATCGGTCCCTATCCCTGAAGTAAAAAAAGAAAGAAATGGATTAAGATCAGTGAACAAAAATCCGAATTTTAGGACGAGAATCAGAGATAACTACAGACTGCTACAGGAAAGATAATTATGAAATTAAAAATTCACAATTTGGATTAAATATAACATACATCCAAGCTCCAATTATTTTAAGGTATCAACTATACCCTATAATATGTCACTACAGTATATATGAAACCAATATAAGAAAAAACTAAATAGGTGTTCTGACAGACAATCCTATTGGAAAACCAATAGACCTAACTTGTTCTGCACATATATACGTACACTTATAAAACATCAGTTACTAACTAGAGAAGATGAATTTTTACTCTACTTACTTGAACACCAAAACGGATGTTTTGTACACTTTGATAGCCAATTCTTGACCATCAGACTTTGTTGCGTGATAAACATTGGCCTGCTCAAAAGTAAGCATAATTGCACACATATTGGTATTAGATTACAATATCACTGACCAGTGACCACAGAGTTATATTTGATAGCCAACAACAACAAAACGATAGTTAACTGGGAGACATAAGGATTCTACCTCTTTCCCAGTTGATATACAGCCATTTATATCATTGAACACGCCACGATTCAACATTTTGAAGAGAACCATGCGGGTCCTAGGGTCAATGGCCTGAAACATAATACTCTTATATTAGTCATACTGATGGCAACACAACTTCATAGTTTTACAGTGAAACGTGACTTCCAGAAGAACCCACCCGTTAAACAAACATAGTTCATGAGAAGAATGTCATTTAGCAAGACATGACATAAAGCTTGCAGAAACAGTAACATTTATACATACAGTACACCCCTATTATGTAAAAGAAATACATAGTAGCAGCATTATCCAAAAAAATCTCAAAGCCACCCTTGATACCAACTTTTAACTCCTGAAAAAGTACAGAACATACGAATATGTTTACTCGGGGATCATGTATTCTGTCATTTGCAGCTAAAAATTCAAAATGTCGTTTATAATGAACTTCACCTTAAAACTTTGGCACTGCAAAATAGGCAGTTACGCTTGCTAAGATAATGATACTATGGTGAGTTCGAATCATTGCAGGATATATATAGTTGTCCCTAACATATCACTAACCCAATTCTCTTTAGACTTCAGTTACAAGTGACAAATGCACAAGTTTAAACATGTTAAATCTTATTCTCAACCAGCATTTTGACTTCTACAAATATTCTCACCACCACTATAAACATGTACCTAAACTGATAAAATTTATAACAACAGACATTAAACAATGTAGGTGAGTAATTTTCAAATAAGGTAACACATAAGAGGGGACAGGAAGAAACATTATAATCACCTGCTCAACAGTTGCACGATCTGCTTTTTCTGTATTCCTAGTTTTACCAATAGCCATTCCACGCACACTCTCACGGATTGCGGTGGTCACTGAGTTGGACATGCCAACATCGAGCCTGCCCTCCCATTCCTGTACCAGCAAAACTCATAGTTATAACTTACAAGTCATTAAAACAAGATGCCAGGAGCACAATAATGAATGTCTTTCCCTTCTCCAAACCCACCCACCAACAACCCCATTGTAAAGGGAGAGTTAAGGATTGGCACAATTCCTCTAGCTTTGGGTACATAGATGAACATTACCAATGGTACGACATATGCATATGACTAATTGTGCGTTTGGGAGTTCGGAATGGAAGGGAAAAGAGGGGAATAAAGCAAAAATTTCAAAATCCCCTTGTCTAGGTAAACATACTCCCCACTATACCCTTCCCTTCTCCTAAACTTTCAAACATGCTCTAATATATTGCTTATCTAATTCTAGTTCCAAATCCAATTCCAATTTCAATTCCAAATCTAGCGGAACTTAGATTTTGTAAGGAAATCCATGTGGCAGCATTGTTTATTTGTTTGACATAACATGATCAAGTGCAAGTAGCTCAAGCAAATGCTAAAATTCATCATAGACGAAGCTTAAGCTAAAAATCAATGGGATAATACACTATAATACCATCACTCCTATATATTTCGGTAACGAGAGGGAGTACAATAATACCTCCAAAGGAGAAGCCCGAACGTGATGAGCAACCTTTTGGCTGCGATTAGAGAGAGGTTGAAGAGTTGAAGCAGCGAGCCGGGACACAGCCCCACCATGGGCATTGGGCCGTCGAGCATTAAGGCTAATAGTTCCACCAACAATGCCACCCTCATCATCATAATTCAAGTCTAAACCATCTCCATATTTAGAATCTGAAGACCAGTACTCATCTTCTTCTTCCTCTTCTATACTCACTTCATAAATACCCTTCACAGCCATTGCTTCTCCTTCTTTTTCTTCCTTGTGGGTTGTAACAGATTCTAACATTGCCAAAATTCCAAATACAATAATAAAATTACTCACAGCCGTTTAATTATAAAAATTCAGATGTTGGTTTTTATTTTTTGCTAAAGCCTATTACTTTATTAGGTGAAGCGACTAAGAAGCACCCAGAACAATGAAAAGACAAGAAATTTTAGAGATACAAAAACAGTAGACAGGTTACCAGTTCTTATTGCTTATTAGTATATAAAAAACAAGCATATGCATAAAGAGTAGCTAAAATTTTGGCAAATTATCAAAACATTAATGTAAGCTCCAATAAGTTATCATATGCAGTACCAATTGGTAAGAGAGAGAGAGAGAGAGAGAGAGAGAGAGAGAGAGAGAGAGAGAGAGAGAGAGAGTGAAAAGGGAAAAAAGAGAAGGAAACCTGAAAGATGGTCTTTGTCGTTAATGGTGACTTTGTCGATCTCCAACGTAGCCGCCGTCATCTGCTTTGCCCGCTTCACGCTTCTCTGTGCTGCTGTGAGAAATGAATTCAAGGGCGTGGGCGAGATGATCAACAGAGGAGGAGGAGGGATGGGACTATCGGAGTGAGAATGGAGATGAGCTGAATTTGGGGTTTGGGGTTTTCTAGGTTATTAGGGTTTAAAGTTTTTTTTTTCTTTTTTAAATTCCAAGTAATAAATAATAAAATATAATATAATAATTTTTTCTGACCAAAGATAAATTTATTATGGGTTTTAAAACCTACCCAAAAATGGTCAAAGCATACCATGTGATCTAAATTTGTGATTTTTATCAAAAGTATTTTTCAACTCAAACTCGATCCACTTTTAAATCAACCTATTTAACAGTGAAAGTCTTCATAAAAGGATTGTATTGTATTTGTACCTATTTAACACTAAAATACTTATTTAGTATGTGTGACACATATATATTGCTAATATATTTTTCATTCGTCATATAAAATACTTTTAAATCAAAGTTGTTCATGAAAGGGTCGACCAATCACATCCGCTTATTCAGACTCTGAATTTCTCATCTACATAGAGAGATTTTTGGTGAACAGTCCAAAACCGCTTGATGATTTGTCTGCCACATGCAACAAATCCATATCAAATCCGACCCATATCCGATTCCGTTACCTCTTAATCGTTACCCTCATTACAAGCCTAACTAAGAAAAAAGGTTATATTTATAGTCCACAAAACTTAAAATGAGGTAAATATTAGAAACTTGACAAAGTTTCAACTAAAATAGCCGGACTTGGAAATGGCTGAACCCAAATTTACCCAACCCGAACCCGACCTACTGACTATTGCCAGGGGCCAGGGGGTGATTGGTGAACCGGTGAAGGTTGCCACTTGCACCGTTGATCAGCACTAAAAAGTTGCACTTTTTTTTCAATTTCGGTAGAAGAAACACTCTCCACTTCCTGGGTTTTCACCCCCGAGAGAGAGAGAGAGAGGGGACATCAGGAAAATGGAGGAGGGAGCAAAAACGGCAGATAATGGCGGGGAATGGGAAATGACAGCCAAAGAGTGGCTTTCAAGCTTACCAAAAGACCATACTTTAAGTATGAGTGAAGTTGAGAATTGGGTCAATTCCAATCTCTCTCCTTTACCTGACCATCTCAAATCTCTCTCTCAATCCGATCTTCTTCAGCGTTTCACCGCTTTGCAGACCGCTTCACAACCCATCACTCAGGATAATAAGGTAGGTTCAATCATGCACTCTACTTGTTCGATGAAATGTCTCTGTTAATAGTTTGGATGAGCATTAGTGTCTCTTTTTTTTTTTTTTTTTTTTGAGAAAAAATACACCATTTGGTAAATGCCCAGTTTGTTTGTTTGTTTGTTTTCTGGGTAAGTGTTGAATGCCGTGCTTAGGAACTGAGTTTCATGTCTTTTTGAAGAATTTGTTGATGATGGAGGTTAATTGCTTATGTAGGGAAAACATGTAGTGTTGCTTTTTTGGTAATCAACCTGTAGTATTGTTTGTTTAAGCTGTATGAGAGTGTGGGCAAATGCATATTAGATAGAAGCACAGTTTTGCATGTGAAGGAAATTGATTTACCTGGCCATGTTCTCTTTTCTTTCAATTTTTCATTTGTTGTTTGGGGGGTTGGGGTTGGGGAGGATTGGGGGATAGGAAGCTTTGTGATTTCTCCCCTCCCATTGGAGAGTAAAGATTGTCTTGAATTCGAAGATGACTATTTTCAGCAGGGTTTTGCTTCTAAATGATTTAAAGCATTGCTGTCTCTTGAGTATTCTTACTTCATTTGTTAAATCTCATTTTATGAAACCCTCATTCGTACCAAGTCCAAAAGTTAAGAGATTTCGATTTCGAAAAGCTCTTTGCTAACCAACATCACTTGTTGCATTTGGAACTCTGCTTCACTATATAGTATTGATAGGGTAGCTGTGAAATGGATAATCTATATAATTGGGCAAGTACATACTCCGAGGCAAGTTTGCCAATGCTTAGATTTACAGAAGTGTTTCATGCTACTTTCTTTGTTTATGACCCAGAAGAGCGCCATAATTTGTAGCGAAAAACAACTTGTGGAGACGCAATGGTTAGGAAGATAGTACAGTTTCCCTTGGCAAGACCATTGATGCTTCAAGAGCTATCCTTTACTTGAGGTTGTAATTGACTGCTTTGGTTTTGAAAAAATATTTCATTTTAGATTTTCCTTGCAGGTTTATTAATGTTTTGAATTGAGACAGATGAAAATAAATTCTACTAATTCTCCTTTAGTTAATCATTGGGGGGGGGGGGAGATTTTCCTTGCAAGGAAAAACGCTTACTTATAGCGAATCATGTGCCTCGAAACATCTAAAAAAAAGTGATGTTTTCAATTTCTGATTACCCCATTATTAGTTTAATATCTTGAGTCTGAGTTTTACCCACCAACCGGCAACCATACCAGTCAAAAACAAATATAGCAAAAACTTAATGCTGGGCAGTTTAGCCATCTTTTTATGTAGGAGTAAATTGGATACGTAGTCAAGTAGCTGTCATATTTTCCACTCACTGAGAAATGATAATACACATTCTCATATAGCAGATAAAGCAGGTAAAGCAAGTAAATCGGGGTGAAAATCCTGCTCGGTTTCAACGAACTGATCAATGGCGTCCAGTTTATTCTTGGTTAGAGTCATTGGACTTGGATGAGGTTATCAAGTCAAATGACATCTCTAACTGGCTGGCTGAAAACCCTAAGATATGTGATGAATTGTGCTCAAGACATTCTCGTTATCATTTGACACACTACATCAAAAAATGTCATGTCAAGATACTGAAGAAACGTAACATAATGGTATGCCTCCATTGGTTTCAAGTGTTCAATATACTGCTTAATTTGTTTTTATTGCATCTCTCATATTGATTATCCTTTGTTTGTTATGTAACCTATTTGTTCATTCATATATGTCTTATACGTATTTGTGAATATTCTTACATAGATTGGGCCGCAGAAGCCAGATGAAGCAACTCCTGGAAAGGTTGATCGTCATGATGTTCCAAACCTGCCAGTCACAATCCCTTGTATGTTACTTCTGGACAGAGAAAAAGTTACTATTTGTAGATTTCTTGAATTTCGCGTCTTGTGTGTATTCTTGTTGGATTCATTCTCTGATTTGTTGTGAATTTGAGAGCAAAGGGATCATTGAATAATTGGGCGGAATCTGTTCCGGCTTCTTTGTTTGCCAACTAATTGAGTACTTATGATGTTCAAGTCTTGTTCAAAAGGGGGGGGGGGGGGCTTAATTCAATGTCTAGTGACATACACAAGTATGTTTAAATTCAATGGAACAGATTTGTTCAATGATTCAGCTTTTTTTTTCTACTGTAACATCATGTTGCAACCTGTTTAAATGCGCAGACGTTCTTGCTGTGAATATCTAGTATTAACACAACCCTCCTACAAGTGTCCAAGGTTTTTAAGCTAGTTTTTCTGTTGATCTTAAAACTCGAAAAAACAGAAAAAAAAAAAAAAAAAAAGTAATTTAGGACATCATTTCATTTTCGCCTTTAGAAAACAAGACTGGATGTAATTCTCTGCGGCAGTGTAGTAGGAACGGAGGTTGATAATCCCTCTGTCCGTAATTAGTTGTCACTCAGTGGTAGCCTGTCAAAATCAAGAATTTGCTGCATTTTGATAATCATTCATTTTTCATTACTAGCTGTGTAGAAGAGTAGGTCGGGGATAATACTGGGCAAACAACTATAATGCATTAATTTTTATCCCATGCTTCAAATTTTGGTTATAGTTAGGGTGGTAATGGAATGAATTAGAAGGTAAAATAAGAGGGTGTTGGATTGGTGGAAGGATGGTGGGTGTTAGGGCTTTTGAGAAGAGAGGAGAAGAAGGGAGGGAAGGGGGAGGGGTATTAGTGTATTACCCTTCCGCCCTTCTCTTCCTCTCTCCTCCACCAAGTCCCAATTGCCACCATCCACAGTCATCTCCACCCGTCCTTGATCCCCTTGTTTTACACACACACACCCCCCCCCAAACTATTACCCCAAACCAAAGAATGATCTTAAAGAAAGTGACTATTTTTGCTGAATATTTAAATATAGTAACAGAGATTATTATATCCGAGCGGGGGGAAGTACATAAGATATGATGCTGCCATCTACGATTAGCAGTGTACTTGTTGAACGCTTCTCCTTTATGGTCTGTTTCTGCACCCTTTTGCCAAAGATCTGAATTCTCTCAACCCATGTGTTGGACAGTGGCGGCGGCCATACTTCATCAGGTAATCCTTATCCTGCAAATCGACTATTGCCTTCTAATGTTCAGAGTAGAACTCCGAAATTTACGGTTTTCTGCACCTTAGGTTCTATGGCTGTGTACCAGGTCCATGACTGGCAGATCATGACTTTCGGGAATTGAGATTAAGAAAATTAAGAGTTGACGGTTAATCTACCTGTCCCTAGACAGATTCTCAGAAATTCACACTCTTTAGAGCAGCATTGCTTCTGTGCTCTAGATTTTGCTTTTAGCATCAAGCTTCCAATAATGGCTGAGTTGGGTAAGCCTGGTTGTATTGCTTGTACCTAGATCATTGGCATGACACGGGTGGTGCTGGGCTTATATGATGGTCATCACTTGTCTCCATGCTTTTGGTTTTATGGCTCTAAACAATCCCATTGTGTGTTTCAGTTATCACTCACAGTTGGCATTCCTAATCATTCAATTCCTTTTTCACTTAAAGGATAGGTAAACTCTTGTGAATAGAGAAGCTAATGGGGATTTCCCTGTCATTTGCGATCATTTCTTGTTGCTTGAATTGAAAATTTTCAATTTAGTACCTCAGATCATGTATATAATTATGTTTTAAATGTGAAATTATCATGTTCCCTTAAATTATACTATGCTGCAGAGTGCAGATACCAGAACTATTTGTGCAAGATTGACAATGAATTCTATTGATTGTTTCTTGTTACGCCGCATTATACTAGGAGAATGTCGTAGGACACAGATGTCTCACTACGTTTTCATCATGTTTTTGTTTGACAGCTAATTCATTGAGCAATGTCCCTAGAATTAGTGATCTGTATCGAGTGAAACGAGAAGAAGCTTTGCGCAAATTTGAGATGTAAGTGTTTTTTTGTTACACAATGTGTCACCATTACTGCATGTAGCATTGTGCTCAGGTTTTGTTCTTTAACTCTCTCTCTCTCTCTCACGGGCCTACAGTCTAGTGGAACTCGAGAAGCAACTCTCAGCTATTGTCCCGAAGTGCAATGCAGAAGAAAACTCAAAGGGATCTTAATCTCGCAAGCTCGTGTGTGTGTCTATGATCCAATACAATCTAATCTAATATATACTCCATATATGTCAGAAAGTAATAGTCACTATTGTTGTTTTAATATGTGAAGAAGTAGTAATGAATGGTTGTAAATTGTAACTAGGGCTGAAAGTTTGGCAAACTATTGCACGGATCCATGTCCAGGGAGTTGGATAGACCCATCGGTGTGGAGTTTTTTTTAGACATGCTAAATGCAGGGAGAAAAATTACTAAACGCTGATCAGTTGCAATCAACCCGCAAGTTTTAGCATTAGGTAATTAAGAAGTGATCACCAACAAGGGTGGTGGTCTAGTGATTACAAGCTTACTTCCAAGTGGTTTGGTAAGGCAATGTCATGGGTTCGAATATCCATTCCCCCTCATGCCTTGTGTTTGCTAGCTTCTAGGAACTATACTATACTAGCCCCTTGTTGGTGCTACGTTGACGAGGCCAGTGTTTGCGCTGGTTGTTCAGCTAGTCTGATATGTTCGTTATTGAACACGAGAGTCCGAATATGATGTAGGAGGTAGAGTTGTCAAAATCTGATCCGACCCGAAAACTCGACCCATACCGACCCGAAAAGTCTCGGTCATGAACAAAGAATTCTAACTCAAAACCCGATGCATACCAAACCCGAAAAATCGATATTTATTGGGTTAAACCCGAATCCGCTTTGGGTTGACCCGTTGGGTTGGGACGTTCAAAATAAAACAGATCAACATGAGAAAAGTGAATGACAAAAGACTTCATCATATCAAATTTTCTTACATATTAACTCACTTTGACATTTATAATTTCATATTTATCTTAAATAAGGGATTTTCTAATACTAATGAAACGATTTTTGACTAATTGTTATATTGGTATGGATTTTGATACTCGTTTGCATTAGTAAAAACCCAATAATAAGTGAAAACTTTACGACATATTTTTCAAATAGATTAGAACTATATATTTTATGTCTGATATCAATATAGTGTGGAAATTTTTTATTTAAAAGTTGAAAATAGAATTAATTATGCAATTATAACCAAATTAAAAAAATAAGTACTCAACCAATTGGGTCAACCCGAAACCGAACACATTGGGTCATGAACAAGCATTTCTCAACCCGAAAATAAAACGACCCGACCTGTTAAATGATCCGGCCGAAAGTGACCGACCCAAACCCGACCTGACCGACCTGTTTGACACCTCTAGTAAAAAGGGGTGACTCGATTGTCATTCACCTGCACCCTTTTTTTATTAGAAGCTGCAGGCTGAGGTTCGTGTAGCTAGAAACCAGGGTATCAAAAATATTACTCCATTCGTTAATCTTTGAGGTTACTATATTAAGTCGTTTCCTCTAAATCTCTACATATCCAAAATGAAATACTTTTCAATGTAAAATGTCCTAAATACCCTTCTCTCAAGTTTATAGACCATAAAAAAAAAAGCAAATTTCAATATTTTTTGGGTGATGGAGGGGAATCAATTTACATTTGTTTTCAAAGAATTTGCAATATGTTTTTTATGTAGATTTAGAGAAAATTTTATTTATCAAAAGTCATACAACATCTATAAAAATAAATTTCTCTAAAAAAGTACAAATCTAAATAATAAAGGGTATGTTTGGCCAAAATAGTTAGCTTTTACATTAAAGGTACAGTTTTCATCTTTCAGTTACGACTTTCACCCTCTATTACCAAACCGTTTATCAAATTATTTGCAACTTTTAGTTCCACAAACAATTAAAATCTGAATGCTATCCATGCAAGCTTTCAATTTCAACTAGCAAAACAGCTAATTTGTTACCATTTCATAAAATTTTTAGCAATTTACTATTGATTTATTAGCGTATGTTGACTTGTGCCAAACATAAAAGTGTCTAAGTTTTTTCCATCAAAAAAAAAAAAAGTGTCTAAGTTTTAGTCTGAGATACTAATGACTATAAGCTCATTTTGCCCTAAGTTTTTAGAGTACTAAGGAAGAAAGTTAAAAAAAATTTAAAAAAATCAGAACAATATACCAATCACATTTAAAAAAAAAATAAAAATCAAGTATCCTATCACATTTGGACAGACGCACTTTTTTTTGGTCTGATACCGTCCAGTTGAATCTGGACTGAGCCGGGTGGGACCACAAAGGCGGCAAAGCTCTTCCAACGAGTATTTAACACTGCTACATTCACAGGGTCTCGAACTCAAAATCTCTGCTTAAGCTAGAAGAGTCCCTCACCAACTCATCTAAGTGCTTGTTGGTTTCGACAGACGCACTTTGAGTTCAACACAAACTCAAACTTCATTATCCATGAAGATTTACCCTCTAAAAATTGAAAGCCCATAGCTCAGTCATTTTATCATCAGTAAACTTCTTACTGCTAGTCGTGCTAGAGCACCTCCCTGTGAAAGCTCAGCCAAGTCCCAACTCTCTTTGCAATTGGAAAAATCTCCTCTAATTCTGGTTTCTTTTCCATCCACGACAGTATCTTTCTCTCTCCTCTCACACAGCGAGAATTTAGCTAATAAAACATCCTACCCAAGATTAAAAACTTTGATCATCATATTGTATAAGTCAAACAGGACTATTATCCCAAAATATCCTCAATTTTGTCAGATACTGCAAGTCATTAGCTCTATTTAAGTTTCTGAACCCCAAAATTCTGCCTTTTTTTTTGGTGGGTTTGTACTTTGTAGTAGCAAACCCAATATCAGTGGTAAAGATGAAGAAAGGCTATGTGTTTTTGGAGCTAAGTATTGTTCTTCTATTATGGGTCAATCTTGCTTTGGGTAATAGACCTTTGGGTGGTGAACAACCATTGTCAAAGATCAATATTTTAAGTACCACCTTCGGTCTTCGAGAAGATGCTGCCATTAAAGCATCTCCAGTTCTTCTGGGCATCAAGGTAAGAGTTGACTGACCTTCCTTTGAAAGTTTTGGTGTGCATATTGCTGACATGTTATGTGAATTTGTGAAAGATTGAGTCTTTCATGGTTAATAGTGCCAATGTGGGTCATTGTTAAGGTTTGTATAGTGATGCAAATGAATATTATTAGTCCAATCGTAGTTCAATGCCATTATTCGTTCATTGATGAGTAATTTTAAGAATTGAGGAAAAGAAAACCATGGGAGAAGTGTTTTAATTGCCCATCAATGCATATTAGGATTGGTTAATTGGATATATCATGATTATCTTGTTCTCTAGCTTGGGAAGTGAATTTGCTCTCTTTTGTTTGTTGTAGATTGGTTAATAGGATATATCATGATTATCTTATACCTATCATTGCAGGGCGAGGACACCGAGTGGGTAGATGTAAAGCTTCATTCTCCTAACCCATCTTCAGATGATTGGGTTGGAGTTTTCTCTCCTGCAAAAATCAAGTATTTTTCCCTTACTGCCTTCTGCTCTAGCCCTATTGTAGCTATGTTTTTCTCTTGCAGTTATTTCAGCATGATTTTTAGGCTTGGTGGTGCTATTTTAAGTCTTGTCGTTACGACTGCATTGTGTTGTTGCATTGTTGTTATAGTGCATTGCTGTTTTAATGTGATTATGTAAGTTCAATGTTTTTAATCAAAGTACTTTGTTGGATGTTGAAGCTCATCAAGCTGTTACTCAGAAACTGATACCAAAGATCAAAAGCCGTATATATGCTCCGCACCAATAAAGGTATATAAACTACACAGGAGCTGCTGTTCTAAAATTAAACTTTGTTCTTCATGTGTTCGGATCAACTATGAATTGATGTCAAATTGACTGTCTAATTACAGTACAAGTTTGCAAGTACCTCCAATTCTGATTACAAGAAGACAGGGAAAGCTACACTACGCTTTCAGCTGATTAATCAGCGTGCAGATATCTCATTTGCATTATTTTCAGGCGGGTTGTCTAATGTAAGTCAAGTCTTCTTATTCTAGGTCCATGATCACTATCATCTTTCTGGACTTTTACTGTGCTATATATCGCTTTAATCAATTTAGGTGCTAGCTTGATGGGTTGAGATATTATATTTCTGTCTAAAGAAATTATGGTATTACTTGTCTGTGCAGCCAAAACTGGTGGCAGTTTCAAACTCCATATCATTTGCAAACCCCAAAGCTCCACTTTACCCACGTCTTGCTCTTGGGAAGTCTTGGGATGAGGTATGTCTGTCCATTTGGCTCGTCTCAATTTGAAGTCCCTTTAGTGTTCCGACATATTATAGATATTCCATTGTTTTTTTATTTTATTTTATTTCATTTTGGATATACCATCTCTTTCAGTAATTGCCAAGCATATTGATGCAAATTTTTGCCTCAATTCCATCTTGGGATGTTTCTACTTTCTACTACATTCCTTGCTGTGTTATCCTTTCTTAGAAGGTCCAGTTATTCATATTTCCCACTTTATGGAGTCTAGCTTCTTGGAGAATATGAGAGCACTTAGCTCAAGCAAGTGTTGAAATTTTCTGTTATCTAGAATCAGAAGTAATGCAATAATGTCACTATAGAGAAAATGTATTTTTATTTGCTTTTACTTAGAAGTGTGTTCTTTATTTGCATGTTGACTCTGCAAAATAGTTGTGAGATTCTCTTGTAATGCATAGAAGGACATGCATCCTGTAGCAAATGGCTCTGTATTGACATTTAAATTAGAGTTGTGGTGTTTGATTATAATGCATAGACAACTCCGAACAGTTTTGGCCATTTGCAAGTAAATTCAGAATTAGCCTTTGTCTCTGGAAGTAGTTGTGCCTCACATATTGCGGCCTTGAGAATTCCTTTTTCACTATGCAGATGACAGTAACCTGGACAAGTGGCTATAACATCGATGAGGCAGCTCCTTTTGTTGAGTGGGGTCCTATGCACTCAACTCCTAAGACAGCACCAGCAGGGACATTGACATTTACTCGTGAAATCTTGTGTGGTATGGTTAAATTGCTCAAGTTGAATGGCAGTGTTTGATATTCTGGTCATTATATGTCTTTGTAGTGCAAAGATCCATAAAATGTCTTGATGATTCAATGTTAAAACTGTAACATCATTCCAGCAAACCCCTCCCCCCTGATGCCTTGTGATAATTAGCTGTCATCTTTGTCATAAGAACCATGGCTTATGCAATATCAAGGAATGCTAGCTGCTGCTTCTTCTTCTTTTCTCTCTTTCTTTATTCTTTGTTCTTTCCCATTTTCTTTTTCCTTCTCCTTTTGTTGGGGGGGAGGGGTGTAGAGATGATTAGTTAGGAGGAAATTGTTTATTCAAGCGAAGTGGGGAATGGCAAATACATAACAAATCAGTACAACTATGGACTTTATTTCAACTACAGTGATAAGGTTCCTTGTGACATTAAGCTTATTACTTCCCATTGGCTGTCCTGCAACACAGGTTATGCTTCATTGGGCTGAGTTGTAAATATATTTTTTGTTAGGACTCCTTGTCTTCTTAGGATGCATTCCTGTTTCTATTATTATCAATACTGCTTTCTCTGAAAAAAGAAATTCATAAGTAATGGAGAGTTATAATTAAGAAAGCAGATATGATAAGGATAATGGGTAATCTCATGTGTACTTATTTATTTGCTTTGCAGGTGCGCCTGCAAGGACAGTGGGATGGCGTGATCCTGGTTTCATCCATACGAGTTTCTTGAAGGATTTGTGGCCAAACAGGCAGTAAGTATCATAAACATTCATAGGAAATCATAACCCCCGTGATGACTTTGGCCCTTATTTTTTTCAGCAAATGTGTTTTAGGTACATTTACAGGACGGGCCATCTCTTATCCGATGGCACGTATATTTGGAGCAAGAAGTATTCTTTCAAAGCACCTCCATATCCTGGGCAAGACTCAGTACAACGTGTTATTGTTTTTGGCGACATGGGGAAGGTATTAATAGCCAGGAGATCTGTAACTGTTTCCTTTTCTATTTACCTTCTTTCCTCTGATAATTAAATTTTATTCCATTGTCATTCAGGCAGAACGCGATGGGTCAAATGAGTACAGTGACTACCAGCCAGGATCATTGAACACCACGGACCAACTCATCAAAGATATTAAGAACATTGACATTGTGTTTCATATAGGAGATATTACATATGCTAATGGATATATATCACAGTGGGACCAATTCACATCTCAGGTGGAGCCTATTGCATCAGCGGTACCTTACATGATTGCAAGGTCTGCACTCCCTTTTTTCTTTTATTTTCTCTCTTTAGAGTGTTATCTGCACTGAGCACTTAGATGCTAAGTAGTATATCAGCATACTATACTGACGTTTTGCCATTTTTCTCAGTGGTAATCATGAACGTGATTGGCCAAATAGCGGATCATTTTATGACAAAACTGATTCAGGGGGTGAATGTGGTGTGCTAGCTCAAACCATGTACTATGTCCCTGCGGAGAACAGAGCCAAGTTTTGGTAATTACATCACCTCAAGTGTCTAATTTAGCTTCAGTATCTACCCTTGTAACCATGTTAAATCATATTTATGCTATCATATAGATAATCTTTTTGTGTTTTCCCACCTCTTCCTTTAATGTTATTCCACGTGAGTCACTCTGATGAAGTTGCAAAAATAGTAGTAATTATTGATTCATTGTTTGTAAGCCTTATTTGATGATAAGCTCTTGAATACAGTAGAGTAATACTAAAAATCTACAGTACTCCTTATCCCTCGACCAGTTTTACCTACAGAACTCGTTAATTTATGTTCTTAAACATCTTAGGTACAAGGCCGACTATGGAATGTTCCGCTTCTGCATAGCAGACAGTGAACATGACTGGAGGGAGGGCACTGAGCAATACAAATTCATTGAGCACTGCCTGGCATCGGTGGATAGGCAGAAGCAGCCATGGCTAATCTTTTCTGCTCATCGTGTGCTCGGTTATTCATCTGACTATTGGTATGGGATGGAGGGGTCATTTGAAGAGCCAATGGGCAGAGAAGGCCTACAAAAGCTTTGGCAGAGATACAAAGTTGATATGGCATTCTATGGACATGTTCATAATTATGAAAGGTCATGCCCTATATACCAGGTACGAGTCATATGTCAGTCGCATAGTATTCCTGTATTCTATATTTAGCAAGATATTACTTGAGTGCCTGCTATTCCTTCTATATTTTCTACTACATTGTAAAAGTTAGTGAGTAAAAATTTACCAGGCATTGATATCAACCCAGTTTATCTTTAGAAAAGCAAGTAGAAAATGGTGGGAGAGTTTTTATTTCTTCTTCTTTTTATCATTCGCGTCTAACCAAGAAATTGAATTCATTTTCTTCCAGCTTTATGGCTAGCTGTGTTAATTATTGTTCTAACAGGCAGCAGCTCTGGAGATCTGAGAAGTCAGAACTTTTTCTAACTATCAAAATCGGTTCAAATGATCTTTGATTAATTACCTTTTGCAAGTGCCCCTTTATTCTCTCCCCCTACCTTCGATCGTTACTTGATCACCAATTTAAGTCACTAAAATCACACTTCACACTTCTTATTCTGCTACCATTTGTTAGGATTAAATTGACAAAAACAAACTGCTTAAACCTTACTGTTTGACAAAGCACCAGTAGAAACTGATTCCAGATATCTGACATCCCCTTCCTCTCTTTTGTGTTGCACGGTATTGACACTCGAACGCACCCACACCATATACTTAGTTCTCATGGCGGGTTCATTTTATATATATGAAATTTCTAGGTCCCCAAAAGTTTTTGGATTTCTTATCCTGCATTCATTTGTTCAATTCTTTTCTATTTGTCTGAATTTTCTCCTGTCTTTAATGATGCAGAACCAATGTGTAAACTCAGAAAAGTCTCATTACTCTGGAACTGTCAACGGTACCATCCACGTGGTGGCTGGTGGTGGAGGAAGTCACTTGTCAAAATTTAGTCAAGTGAATACAAAATGGAGCATACATAAGGACTATGATTTCGGGTTCGTCAAGCTCACTGCATTCAACCACTCATCTCTGCTGTTTGAGTACAAGAAGAGCAGGGATGGCAAGGTTTATGACTCCTTCACAATTTCTAGAGATTACAAAGATGTTTTGGCCTGTGTTCATGATGGTTGTGAAGTAACCACTATGGCGATGTAACTTCGACTCAGGAGACATGGCAGTAAAGAGCAAGACAGATGAAAATATTAGGAAAAACAAACGCACAATACCCCTACCTTTTGAGGACATTTTTTCAGATACAAACAGAATGTAAATTACTTATATTTGGACTCGTTAAGAAATTTTTTACGTAGAATGTCCCAGAGTATTGTTCAACACAAAATCCCGTATGAGGCGGCCTCAAGGTGAGCCCTCTCATACAAAGACTAGTTAAAAATACTAGTTAACAATACAATTTGAGAAGTCATGTGTGAGACCAACTCATGTTGAGATGGGTTATTTTCTAAGGGGTAATTTGTCACAAAATGTGACCCCTTGTCTCACAATGAGACCATCTCATATTCTCATACAAGTTTTTGTGAATTTTTTAATTTATTTAGAAACTAATTTAATTAGTACTGTACTTTATGAAGAGCACCAATTTCTTCTTTTTTCCGTTTTTTGTGTTTTATTTTTGCAAAAAAAATTGTTTAAAAAAAAAAAGAGTTTCGGGCAACTGCTTGCTTAATCGATCATATAACTGGCTAAAAGCTTTCTTAAAAAACCATCAGAGCATCTGTGATGGCTCATTGAAAGCCTTGAACAGAGACAGGCCACACCATCCATTCTTGATAGGAAAAAGATTACACAGCTTAGTGACCATATCAATGTTCAATCTTATATTTGCAACTGTTGCGAGCACTACGGATAAAGCATTTCCTAAATTACATAAGCCACACACAGAATCGCCCCTAGTTACAGAAAGAGGCCTAGGATATATATGTGTCCACGGCAGCCTCCAGTGTGTTCGTTATCCCCATCAGGTCATCACCACATCCAGGATTGTAGAAAATAGTTTCTTGTCAGGTTAACTCTCTGGCCAAGAATGTCAGGATAAAGGGTGATGGATGAGATGGAATATCTTATAGCATAGAATGTGAAAGCTCAAAGGAGTATGCATTATGGATACATCAACCATCCATCTCAACATCACAAGCTTTATCCTCTTGGTCATTTGATAAGTTGACGGATGCTAGCAGATCATCAATCCTAAGAGGAGCATGTCGAGCCATGTATTGAAACACAACCTGAATGCAAATGTTCAAAGAGTTAGAAGCCAGAAAAGTGCTAAATTCCTGAACAATGCACAATTCATAACGACATATCATTAAGAGCTTGAATTGTTAACTGTTAAAAGCACAATGTACTTAAATATACATCTCATTCGAAATATTTTTTCTTGAAAAAAGAAAATTGTATTAACAAAGCTGAGAAACAGCAAAGGCAGGATAAGTTGTCCTCACACAATTACAAAATACAACTTACCACTATCTCTGGATATCTAAAATCAAATAACCCCTAAATAGTCCTCCCCACAAAGAGGCTAAGTCACTCTATCCCAAACAAGCTCAGGAGATGAAGTACCCCTAGAGAAATTCGCTCCAAACCAATGCACCAACAACAACACAAAGAAAGCATGGCGTCCCATTAGAAATGTAATGAAGGGGAACTAAGACTAGTTTAGCTTTAATGTGCTGAAATGACTAGTTTCCGTTAATTATAATGCGCTGAAACTAAATATGCTGATATTAATATTGTGCGAAGATTATATTCTAATTTTAATAAGCACGAGAGATGCTGAAAGTTGGCACATATTTATAATGCTGAAATGACTACTTTAATTTGAATGTGCTGAAATCACGAGATGCTGAAACTACTATTTGTTTTTGGCGAACTATAGACCTTATCAGCACACAAAATCAAATTAGTCATACCCCTTCTTGACATTTCCAGCCAGAGAAAAGAATAGAGCACATTTCCAAAATTTATGGATTGTGGAGTGAAACTTGGCTGATGGGTGATGACTGATGAGTAATACAGAGAGGAAACTTTGAGCCTAAGCTAAGAAACCATGGATAGTTTGTGAAGCAAAAAAAACATCCTATTCTATAGGCTATATGAAAACATAACCAAACACCATGAGACTGCCATAAATTCTTTTCGAGCCTCACCTTGGAGTAACTATCTGCGAAAGCACGAGCATGATTGGACTTCTCTGTATACAGCAAATCAGCTTGCTTAAGATTTCCATCCACAAAAGTTAGTCCTCCATCGTTGATAGCAAATTTCATAAGATTACCCGAATGTAAGCCTGACTGAAAACAGATAAAATGAATGACTGAAGAAATGGCATCAACAATATCACAAAAAGAGAGATGAAAGTAATATGTTCCACGGGGCTGCATCTCTCTAAGAATAAAGGCAGACGAACAATCATTAGATAAAATAATCTATCAAACAAGATCATCTTTGCTAAAGCTTTCATTTTAAAGCCACTAATGGTTAAACATGTGCATATTATACCCCCCCCCCCCAGCGCAAAGATCTTCCTAGCCAGAGCTTCAATCTAGTATCTATTACATAAATTCTGTGATCATTCCCTCTGTGAAAATAGACCTCTTTGGGAAACAAGGTCAGTGTCATGTAAGTAGTCATTAAATAGAGAAACACTTTGTAAAAGTACCTTCACAAGGATAATGTGCTCAACAGTGATGAAATCATTGGATCAAAGCATCTGAGGCAATTAATCAACACCTCAAAGTGGTCACTTCACAGTTCTCAAAGATGTATTCTACATGTGTTTAGGTGGGTGGTGGATCTAGAGTAATAAACCTCTTTAGCACCTTCTCCACACTAATAAAATGTCGAAAGAAAAGAGGCCATACAGTAAAACAAAGAGGATAACACATTTTTGGTTGAGAATTATCAATTATGTCATATCATAGTGAAGTACTAGTTTCAAAAGGGCTACACGAAGATAAGCCTACTAAATGGTTCTATTAGTTAAGAATTCTCCTTTTTCTTTTACTTTGAAAAGTTCAAATTATCTGACAAGATCAATAGTATACTGAGCTAGTGTAATTTCGTATCTAGGTAATCTAGCATTAATTTCGGCAAAAGCAAAACTGCAACACCATTCCCAACATATGGCTTACATAGGCAATGGTTACGGAACTCTCGAATCTGGACGTATAAGAAACCAACAACACTTCAATCCGAAGTCAGGATCTAGCCTACTCTATCTTCAAGTTAGTAGAAACAAAAACATCTCTATCATCGCGTTGAGCAATTAAAAGAACATCTAAGATACTGACTTCTACACATCAAGAATAAAATATTTCCCCTTGTTCCAGGATGCATTATACCTTCTGTATGAAGTCGTCCTCTAGGCAGCCAAATACAACAGGAGGATCATCTGAAGTAGTCAGCTTTCCATCATTATGAAGCTCTAAAACCACCTGCTCATGCCCAGAAAAATGTCACTGAAGGGCCAAAAAAAGGATGATTTATAACGGACAAACAAAGTACAAACAGAAATACAGAATAAGCACCAAAAGTTGTTAAGCCAGTTGAATTTCAGCATCCAGTACCATTATATTTCCTATTTCAATCAATTACTCTCCTCCAGCTTCCAGCATGGCTTCTCAGGATACCCATATTGGAACTGTTCACAGCCTAAGCACACACCAAAGTTCATGCAAAACAATTTATTTTACAGGATGCTTCTTCATCTTGGAGGCACACACATACAGTAACTAATGTGAGGCACAACTTCATGTCCCACACTCAACAGTTGTGAGCGGAAAACCTACTAGCTATGCAGCCCTAAAATGTTCAGAAACAAAGATATCTGCTTGAGGTACAATCAATGTGGGGAAGGAAGAAGGAAAGCACAAACAGAAACTTGTACTTGACTTCGCAAAACCAGAGATACTTGAGCTGATGTAGCAGTTATATCTCTAGAAAAGACATCCTAGCAAGGCTATTGACAAATTGCAAGTTGCAAAGCAGTAATATTAGGATTGTTTTATAAATGTGCTTCCAGCTCTACAATTTTTTATCTTTTTCAGGCAAGAGTTTCCAGTTCTACAAATTGATAAAGATTGAAAAGCAAGCATATCCAAATTACCTGTTGTTTGTTCGGAACTTCACCTTTACTGTCGGTGTCGATAACATATTGACTACACTTCTCATCCTTCCAGACTAGCGTCAGTGGTGTATTTCCTGTTTGATATTGTGCATGCCTATGAGACCCAGAAGTATAGCATAAGCAGAATCAGTTAGTGCAAGATTGCAGTCAATAACTTGACCTACAGAGATTATAAATGTGATCATCAAAAACTGATGGTCACCCCAATTTTCTATTTCCACTTTTTTCTTTTTAGGCAATCATATCATAAACTACAACATTCTCACTCAACATCCTAACAATGTTAAATAAAGCAACAACATGAAAAATACTTAACAAAGAGACAAGGAAAAATGCAGTTACTTTAACTTTCTTTAAGATATTAAAAAACTCTGTAGAAATAGAAAGACCATACATGTAATCAAGACCAGCTCAGTGACTAAAGAGTAACTGTTAGCCAGTATTCAGTCATTATGACCCTTCAGTCAGCTTTCATTAAGAATATCACCACAGCACAGACTAAAAATTGCATACTTGGAAGTCTAAAAGCAGGAATGACCCCTAGCAAAAATGACACTATCAGAACCTGGAACTGACAAGTGCTGCATCTAAAGGCTCCTAGCATTGGAACCTCTAAATTGTTGACGCAGTGGCTGACATCAATCAAAGTCCTATGTGTGGTTGGAATCAATACTACCAACTCTAGTTAAACAATATCATAAGAACACGTCATCTACTCGACCAAATTGATAAAAAATGACAGAAACTTTCAAGATTAAAGTCCAAGGGGTATACAGAGGCTTACTTGTTATAAAATAAGAGACCATCTTTGACATAAGGTACTTGCCCTGTATAAGCTGAGAGCAGCCCACTCTGATCACAGTTGTAGACAGGAACTGGACTAAACCTGTACCTGTGGAAATGTGAAGGAGGTTCACAAGCTCCACTCTCGGCAAGCTTGGAGGTCAACCAAAAAAATCTGAACTCAGCATTGCAATCATAAAGCGAGTATCCTCGCCAGCATACCATGTCAATCACATAATAGGTCTGGTCCATCTGTCATTTGCAATCATATCAAGAATCAACATAATTAAGAAAAAAGAATCTGGTAGTCAATTTGAAGAAAGGTTTGTTACCTCATGAAATATACAATCAAGAATACAATATGATTGAGCAGATCCAGAATTTTCTCTTGTTCTGGCTCCACATGGTAGAGCAGATGGGAAATGATGCAGCACAGAGCCATTACGTAGCCTACTAACTGTTGTCCCATTCATGGAAACAACAAAGCACCGCTTACCAGCAGGCCTTGCTAATACAAACCTAAAGAAGCATCAAGCAGCACAACTGTCTTAGTCAATAAATTAGCAAAACCCACGAATATAACCACTATTGAAGTACGGACAACTACTCGATGCAGATTCTCTCATTCAATCATTTTAAGCTGTCTACCTCAGAGGAGTAAATCGGGACACTCTAGTTAGTCCTAGAGCCTAGAGGCAGGAGTCCCACTCTATAAAAAAGTAAGCACTTGCTAATAGATGGATCCTTTTAGCAACCATATTAAGCAATGTTGCCACAACAAATTTGGCAGTATTGAAGAAGAGCTTACAGAGAAATTATCCATGATGTAAAACCCAACAACCCAATGAAACTAAAGTACTAAACATATGAACTATATATACTTTGCCATGCCACCCCAATTTTACCCTTCCCAAAGGAAGTAAAAGTTGATGAGACTGCATCACAAATTCGCCATCCACTCTTTAAGATTAATGCACAAAACCCAAACCATCACCAACGCGCAATATGAAGCTCAATTAACCCCCCCCCCCCCCCAAACACCACCGCCCCAAATCAAGCACAAACAACTTAAACATAAAATGCAAGGGGAAAATTACAATTGATCATTCACCCATCTTCGTCCCAAGGAACAGTTTCCTACTTCTCGTCTCTCTACCCACATGGCCACATTCACTGAAAATCCAGCCCACCCAAGACAACCCACATAAAGGAACTCATTAACTTCGTGAAAAGGCACCCACTTGCAACAAAACTAGTTCTCATATCAGGCAAATTTTCATCTGGGTATTATAATAAGATGGAACTATTCACTAAACTCTATTGTACTACAAAATTGAGGAAACGCTGCATAGAAAATAAAAACAAATTACCAATCTTGAAACTATGTAGTGTACTAAATCAACCCCACTTGCAACAAAGGTACATAATTCTTTTTCTACTATCAGCCAATTTTTCATTTGGGTATTATAGTAGTATATACTAAACTAAAAATCAACTTCAAATTGCTAAAAACCAACATAAAAATTACCCCAACAAAATAAAACAGAATTACCAGTCTTGAGAGAGATTATCAGGGACATCAATGATCCACTCAGGAAGCATCAACTGGCTAGCGAACCAACGCCGAGCCTGTTGCCCACGAAGCTTAGAAGCCTCACGAACATCCGTTATATGGGCCCGTTGTGGCCCACTTTTCTGGCCCACATCTTCGGGCTCAGCCCGGAATTCTTCTTCTTGGGCGGGTTCGACATGTATAAGGTCGGGTTCAGAAGAGGATGGGGTTTGAGGGTTATGGTGGTTGAGAGAGAGAAGAGTGGAGGCTAAACGACGAGCTTGGGACTGGGCATCGAGACGGTGTTGCTGTTGACGGAGGAGAGAGAGTTGACGCCTCTTGTGTTGGTCTGATATTAATGGCCGCTTGAATGGCCGCCAGAGTTCGTGGGTTGGCATTGGTTTAGCTGTGGTTTGAACGCTTGTGGGAGGAAAGACGTTGGTTACGCAATAAGAGGTCTTTCTGAAACTATTAGGTGCCGTTCTTTTCATTTCATTGTTTTAGTTTCTTTCAGTTATATGAGACGGTCTTTTCGTAATTTTTAATAAGACGCGAGTGATTTTAATAAAATAAGAGTTACTGTTTATTATAAATGATCTCTATATTTCTAAATAGTAGCTCCTTCTTTCTGTTAGTTTGATTTTAGTTATCTCATTTCAGCAAATTCGATTCAATTTAATTTAATTTTTAAAATTTTCAACTCGATTTAATTTGATCTAATTGGAAAGAAAAGAACATTAGTAGTTGATACTTGATACCACACCCTCATACTAGTAAACTTATCAACTATTTCCTCTCAAAATTAGAAAACTTTAAAATCATATTTTTTATTTGTAAAGAGTCATATTCAACTTTAATTTCCACCACCCTCATTAGTACGTTGATTACAAAAGAAATCTAAAGTCTTATTTGTTTCAATGTAATTTAGCTATGTAAGTACAAAATCCAATGAATTAAATAGGGATATTTTACCGTGTTTGGTTTGATTTAATTGAAAGAGTACAATGTAAGTTGGACTTTCTGTGTAAATACAACTTTCCCCAAAGTGTAACTTGCTGACCCACCCTCCATGGTCAGTCCAACTTCCTGGGACTCTTTCATTTTCAATTGACAAAATTACTCTTTGCTTATGGAAGCTATGTTTACATAATGGTGAACCAAACACATTCTATTTTTCCTTCATTGGAAGTAGATTAAATAAGTAAGTTCTTGGGAAATTCAACTTACTTAGGAAAGTAAATTATGGTTGAACCAACGAGGCCTAAGTGTAGAGAAATGAGGACAAAAAAGGAGGCCAACATGCACCCAAAATAGGTGTAGACTAGTGTTCATTCTCTCAAGATTGAGGAGAATTCATGTGTTATCCAATATAAAAGTAGTCATGCAAATGATGTTCCATGAAGCATTTTCTAATCAAGAAGGGGTTATATAGTTGAGGAGCGTAGTTTGTGCTTGTGCATGATAGAGAATGGATGTGTGATTAACCCTAAAATAAATTGATATGCAAAGCTAGCAAAATAAGGTATTTGGTGTACCTAAAGGGAGGTGTTCCAAGATTATCGGGATTATTAAGAGTTGTACATGAAATTGTGATGAATGTATAAAAACCTGACCCGTTAACCTAACTCGCCCCCGCTTGCCCATGGGCCAAAAAATCATGTTAAACCCGGGCGCGCCGGACCAGGCCCTACAAAATACATTTGCGTAAAAAGGCCCTCTATGGAAAAGGCCCTAAAGTCCTACACTAGATTTTTCTGTTTTGCTCGGCTACAAGTCCTAAGAATAGTTGGGATTTTAGGAGCGTTCAACTAACTCAACTGCCACAATGTTTGCTACCGCTTCATGAAAAATGGCGGACTTTACAATGCTCTGATCAAATCACAACACCAAAAACCCCCCAAAACCCCCTAATATCTGCCTTAGCCCGCCAAATCGGATGTTCAAATGGTCGAAAGCTTCTCCCTTTTTAACAAATCAATGAACTTTCAATTTGACAAATTCTTCAGCTGATCACAAAACATCAGCACCTTGCTGAATCCTGCTAATTTCGTAAAAGCTCTTTAAAGGTATCACCTTTCTCTCTCTCAAAATCTATCTGATCAGTGATCACCATCTTGTTTCTCTAATAAGGTCATGGAGCTTCCATTGTCTCGATATCAGACCATTTCTATAGGACAGATCCAAGATAGCGTCGTCAGATTCTCATCACCATTTTCTTCTGATTCAAACCCATTTTTCTTTTGCAAAACTCGATTATGGATTAATGGAAGAAAATGGAGAATCCCATTTTCTCATCTTAGGAGTTCTATGTTTGAGCAGAATTTACGCCCCAAACCCAAGCCTAAACCTTCGAAATTTCAACTGGGTAGGGAAGAAAAAAACATATTTAAGGAAACCCAGATGAAAAAACAAAGTTCTAGGCTTTGTGATCAAATAGAGAAACTGGTATTTCACAGAAGATACAAAGAAGCTCTTGAATTGTTTGAAATATTGGAAATTGAGGGTGGTCATGAAGTTAGTAATAGCACGTATGATGCTTTGGTGAATGCATGTATTAGGTTGAGATCGATAAGAGGGGTTAAAAGGGTTTGTAATTATATGGTTAATAGTGGGTTTGAGCCAGATCAGTATATGTGCAATAGGGTGTTGCTTATGAATGTGAAGTGTGGTATGTTGATTGATGCACGTACACTGTTTGATGAAATGCCTCATAGAAACTTGGTTTCTTGGAATACTATGATAGCGGGTTTAGTGGATGTAGGAGCTTGCATTGAAGCATTTGAGTTGTTTCTTACAATGTGGTCTGAATATTCGGATGCTGACTCGCGTACTTTTGCTACCATAATAAGGGCAACTGCGGCTTTGGGGTTGATTTTCCCGGGTAGACAATTGCATTCATGTGTTGTAAAGATGGGTATTTGTGATGATGTTTTTGTTGCTTGTGCACTGATTGACATGTACAGTAAGTGTGGTAGCATTGGGGATGCGCAGTTTGTTTTCGATGAGATGCCACAGAAGACCACTGTGGGGTGGAACACAATCATAGCAGGGTATGCGCTTCATGGTTACAGTGCGGAGGCTTTGAGCTTGTATTATGAAATGCAGGACGCTGGTGTGCCAATGGACCATTTTACATTTTCAATAGTTGTTAGAATATGTGCTAGGCTGGGCTCCCTTGAACATGCTAAACAAGCTCATGCTGGTCTAGTTCGTAATGGTTTTGGCCTGGATATAGTAGCTAATACAGCCCTTGTTGACTTGTACAGCAAATGGGGGAGGATCGAGGATGCAAGGAATGTTTTTGATAGGATGCCCTGCAAGAATATAATATCATGGAATGCGTTGATTGCTGGATATGGGAATCATGGCCGAGGAGATGAGGCAGTTTCTGTGTTTAACCAAATGCTTCATGAAGGAATGAGACCTAACCATGTCACTTTTCTTGCTGTACTATCTGCCTGTAGTTATTCGGGCTTATCAGAGCAGGGGTGGGATATATTTGAATCTATGTGTAGGGTACATGATGTCACACCAAGGGCGATGCATTATGCATGCATGATAGAGCTCTTAGGTCGAGAAGGGCATTTGGATGAAGCTTTGGCTTTGATAAGGGATGCACCCTTTGAGCCTACGATAAATATGTGGGCAGCTTTACTAACGGCTTGTAGGGTCCACAAGAACCTAGAGCTTGGAAGATTTGCAGCAGAAAAACTCTATGGAATGGGACCTGAAAAGCTTAGTAACTATGTTGTTCTTCTGAATATATACAACAGCTTAGGCAAGATGGAGGAAGCTGCTTCTGTCGTCAATACCTTGAAGCGGAAAGGATTGAGAATGTTACCAGCATGCACTTGGATTGAGATCAAGAAACAATCACATGCTTTCCTTTCAAGTGATAATATCCATGCCCAGACAAAGGAGATCTACCAGACACTGGATGATTTGCTTCTTGAGATCTCAAAACACGGTTATGCTCCTGAAAGAAGATCTTTGCTCCCAGATGTGGACGAGAAGGAAGAACGTAAGCTTTTGTATCACAGTGAAAAATTAGCAGTGGCTTTTGGTTTGATAAATACGCCAGAATATATGCCGCTGCAACTTGTTCAGAGCCATCGAATTTGCAGTGACTGTCATAAAGCCCTTACATTGATAACAAAAGTCACGGGACGGGAGATTGTTTTGAGAGATGCTAGCAGATTCCACCGTTTTAAAAATGGTAGCTGCTCTTGTGGGGAATATTGGTAACAATGATACTGGCCTTGTGAAAGCTTTTGTATTTCATCTTTTGAAGATGTGGTTGTAAGTACCTAGTCATTCATTGTAAGTTTTGCACTCAAGTAATAAAATTATGGAGGTATTTATTACACTTGCTCTCTGAAGCAATGTTGTAACTACATTTTTGGATAAACATTTTTGTGTGACCCTCAGCAAGTACTTCTCCAAGCATGGTTCTAAGTCTTCCTTTAGCGATACCTGGAAGATAATGTAACAATTGATTTCATGCATTGTCATTCTTACTCTCTTTGCCAAGGGGCAAGGCCCATGTTGCAGGTTGTGGCTGAAGTTGCGAAAATCTAGTGTTTGTTCATGTGAAGCTCATATTCCAGGTACTGGTGAATCTCTATTCTTGTAGTAGTCTTTGCATTTGCATGTGTTGTTGGATTTTGACAATCGCACCTCACTTTGAGTACTTCCTTTATCACATCTAAGGCAAAAATTCCTTCTGTTTAGACCTATATTTGAATTTAAATGCACTGCAGCTAATGATAGAAAGTTGACAATTTCCGTACCTGTTGCTTATACTGAATTGAGATCTGGGACACCTGGAAGATAATGTAACAATTGATTTCTTGCATTGTCATTCTTAGTCTCTTTGCCAAGGGGCAAGGCCCATGTTGCAGGTTGCGACTGAACTTGCGAAAATCTAGTGTTTGTTAATGGGAAGCTCGTGTTCCAGTTACTGGTGAATGTCTATAATATGAAATAGTCTTTGCATTTGCATGTGTCGCTGGGTTTTGACAATTGCACCTGAATTTGAGTACTTTCTTTATCACCATTGAAGGGCAAAAATTCCTTCTGTTTAGTCCTATATATGAATTTAAATGCACCACAGCTAGTGATAGAAAGTTGACAATCTTCGTGAAAATATACCTGTTGCTTATACTGAATTGAGATCTGTTCGACTTGATAAGCAATTGTGGCAAAGAAGGGTTTCAGTGGACCATGCAGTAGTTGCATATACCATATGCCATGTGGGCATAGGGTGAAATCTGTCAATGGACTTTGACAGTAAAGAACCTGGTCTTTATAAGTAACTTACTATTGGAAACCATGCTGTTGTGTCTGAACAATCATTTCAAGTCATTATATTAAGATAGTTTCTAATTACTGAAAAGGTACTCTAGGTGTTGAAGGAGTTGGTGAAAATAATTTAACTTGAAAGAGCCGTTGCTTATTGAAGTATCCACTTTGAGTCAGCTTAACTTGATGTTTTAAACCAGATCACTGTTCCTAGCGAATGCCATTTGAGCAGAAAGCCATATGTGGCTTCTTTCAGGTTCCATTTCTGTTCATAACTTCTCAATTGTTATTGTTTACATGAGATAATCTTGTGTTTTTCCAGTCTTTCAGTTATGCTGATTGTTGACTGCTCAACTTCTCTTTCGCAGGCTCGCAGCTTCTAGTTGAATTCGCATTTGTATTTAGTGTGTTTATGAGAAATCAGCAAAGATGAGTTTCAGAAGCTTTTCCCCAGGGAAATGCTACCCTAATTACCAAGATTAGTTACACTTATGCTACAGAAGCTCCAAAGAGGGTGTACAACTGTGAACAGGAGGTATTTAAGTATCTGTTCTAAAAGACAAACTTTGATCCTGATTATGAATATTGTAGCAAGGACAACCCGACTGCCACTTCAAAAACAAATGCAGCCATGCAGGACAGTGCATCAGTAACCATCAATTGGTTTCAGGTATACCCATTCCCCTGCTATGTCTAATCAGTCTCAAATTCTGATAGTTCTCCCCGTGTAAATTTTAGTTGTCGATGGCTGTGGTAGAAAACTATTGCTTGGAAGTTCAGTCTTTGCTCATAAACGATTGTTGGAGTTTCTCCTGAAATTTCAAGGAACTATTCTTATATGTCGCTTATGACTTCTTGCAATGTTTTAAGCTGTCATTGCAATTCCCTTGTAATTTAAGTTATAAGGAAAAATTACGAGACATGCATAGAACCTCCCTCAAACCACGAGTAGAACAGGGAATACAACAGCAATCTCAAAACATAGACGAAGGTTGAATAGATGTGTAAGGATTTCTTTCTGTAGTGTGCGGAAAGATGAGAACGTTAACAACTTGCTAAACCAATTAGGTATAAACCTAAACAATAGTTATAACTGACACCGGCCACGTCCTGTCACCTAACAAAGGCGGCATTTCACTGACTGCTGCATCAGATAAGTAGATAAATTATTTGCATTTGTGATTTGTTTGTTTGTTTGATTGCTTGCTTTTTCTCCTCTTTTTTTTTCGTTTCTTTTTAACTCGTTATTGTGCAAATTCCTCTGCATACGGGATACGGCAGCAAGTACCATACTACCAATTGAGATTAGGAGTTTTTTTATTTCAAGCTTCTTGAAAGCTTCAGTAGTGAAGTTGTCAAGGTGTTTATTACATTGAATTGCTGAGGGCAGGGCTGGAAACAAGCTGAATAATCAAACCAAGCACCAACAAAAGTGGTGTCAAATAGGTCAGATTATGCTGTGTTCATGTTTTGTTTTTTGTCAATTTTGAATCGGTGTTAGAAATACTTAAAACTGTATAAAATGTAAGATATTAACATTTTTTACCACAAATTTAATTTGTCAAAACGTGTCAAATTCAAGTTATGTGTGTTTGTATCGTGTTGTGTACGTTTGTTTCCCGTCCAAAACTTCCGTCAAGGTACAACGACAAGCCGACAGCTTCAAAATGGTATGACTCTAGTTTGATTTGAGCAGTAGATTTCAAAACATTCTCAAGTGATTTGATAAAATAAGATCGTGAGTTCAGTTTTCCATCCCATATTTTGTAATTTCCGGCTTCTAGAAACTATATCTGTCACCTAATAGTGCTAGAAGTTGATGGAGATTGTTCATAGATCACTAGCACCTTATTTTTATGGATAAAAAAAGGTGAGGAATTAGCTACCCAGTCACATCACGGCTTAGGTGGGATTGGAGCATTGGAGGAATTTGAGCAGGTATGAAAAGGAAAGAGATAATTACTAATTTAAAGAAGAGTGAAGTCATCTAAGTCGAATTGTATTGTTTCTGTGTTGTTTAAAGTATTCGCAAATGATTTCTTTATTTCTCCAAAAAGTATAAAAAAAACAAGCAGCCAATATTGAATAAATACATGTCTACAGCCTTGGGTAGCAAGGCATTAAAAAGTGTTAGTAACATTAGAAAAAGAAAGACCAACTGAGTGCACCATTTGATGTCTTATTACTCTATAAAAACCACTTAGTTTCAGTGCTATAGCAAGTAATCAACTAGCTAGTTAATTACGTACTAGTTATTTGGTTGTCTCTAAGACTCTCTCCCTCTCTCCCTCTCTAAATTGATCCGCTTAAACTCAAAAAGCGAATGTCTATGTTGCTTTGGAGTTTGGTAGTGAAAGGGGTGACAATATGACATCCCTTTTATTGCAAGATGTATTCACAATCTCCTATGCGAGATTCCAAGTTGAAATGTATTTTCTCTCAAGGCGCGGGGCTCTGTTACAGTGGTGACAAATCCCGAACTTGTGACGATCACGAGTTTGAGTCTTATCCGTAACATTTCCCTCCCCCTTTTAGACTATATAAAGGAGACTCAGTCAGCCTCCCACCCTCCAAAACAAAATGTTTTTTTCTCTCTCTAATTTCTCAATTATGTTAAGATGTAATATGAGGACGATGAAGAAAAACACATATGTTCGCTCGCCGTGCATAATGGCATTCAATTGCCTTGACGATACTACTATTAATCTGAGTCCTCAGTTGTCACCTTTTGATTTATTTGATAGAAAACTTTCGTTTTGGTTCAATGCGGCTACTGATGTTTTTTTAATTTGTTTCTTATGGCTGTCCATATGAATTGATCTATTCTTCAATTCTTCTTATTTCTAATCTTCTTAATTCTGGTTAACTGGAGTTCTGATTTTCTCTAGTTCAAACAAGTTGTTACAGGATACTTTGGAGCAAGTTTCAGTTGAGGATCACAATTCACAACTCCAAGTGCTGATTTCAATAGCGTAGAGAAGAAAAAAGTGATGGGAGTTTTTTCGTGCTGAGACTTCTCAGAGACTGTCTTGACTGGATGAGCTGAAGAGAACTAAGAATGAACAGTGAAGAAAATTTTGTGTGATTGTGAGTCTATGACTAGACCTCTCAAATCGGTCGATCCAACGGGTTTGAGATTGAGTTATGTCGAGTTTAGTTCGGTTTTCGGTTTTTAGTTCATTTCCCTGATAAACAGATTCCAACCAAAAAAGTTGTATTAGGACCCTAAAAACAAGTCGTGTCGAATCGTTTTCTGACCGCTCTAGCTGTGACGGATAGCGAAAAATTGGAAGTAGATTGAATAACTTGTTTATGGGTGATACATCATATAGATTTTTTATTTGGGCTAAAAAGCCTCCGAAAATTGGGTGACCCTTGCAAGACTGAATTCTTGCGTATTTAATATCAGGTTTTCAATCTAGGTACATTAGTCTCTAATTTGATAAATGTATTAGACGGCCTAATCAATGATTTCTGACATGGCCGGCTAAGAACAGAAAAGAAAACATTCACAGTTTCTTAGTAGATCGTATTTATTGGTAGTACTTTGCCTTTGTTGTGTTCAAGTAGTACCTTATATATCCGGAAGTTAGCCTCCAGTTTTTGAGTGGACATTACTCATCATGTGGGAACATTAATTTATTATTCTTTTTTCCTTATAGGTACATAGTATACTGATTAATTCATACACTAATCTATTGATGAAAGAAGATTAAGTGATTCTTTGGACCAAGACAACCCACATGAAGTGCAAGAAATTGATCGCGAGAATCTTGGGCACAAAACCATGATTAATGGACAGATACAATATACTAGTCTAATAAACACGTAACCATTTTTTGTTCCAATAAGGCACAAATGTCAGTACAATAAAAGGGGATTCGAACCTTAAACATAAAGTACGTAGCACCTTAATCATAATCATTAGGCCAAAATATCATTAGTATCAATGTATCATTGTATAGATTCATAGTACCTTGTATACTTTTTTTGGCGTATATAGTACCTGTTGGGTGCACTAAGGAATTCTAGAGGGGGGTGAATAGAGTGACGCCTACTTTTCGCGATAAAACAGACTTTTGTTACTTAAGAACAGTGGTGAGAACAACGTTGTTCCCATGCAGCAGATTAAGCACAATACAAAAGACTAAAAGTAAATAACACAAGGCTTTTTTCACGTGGAAAACCTCCTAGGCTCAATAGGAGTAAAAACCACGACCCAGTTACTTGGGATTTTGTCACACTACTTCTCCTATTACTAGAGCCACAACAGGATATAGCACAGTACCCTAACACACCACACACCGTTACTAATGTGTTGTCAATCCTTCCAAGTCACACACTGACCTGAAGGAAAACTCTACGCTCGTTACTAAGCTAGAATAATTACAGATCTCTTTGAGTATAATGGCTGCCTTACAACTCGCTTCTTTAATAAGCAAATAAGACTACAATGAAAACCTATTATGCAATGAGTACGCAAAGGAAAGACTCAAACGGATCTGACAGGAAACAGGGACCAAAGGTTGTTCTCAGTGTAATGCTGGACTGTATTTGTATGGACGACTTGGATGTTTTGAATATGATTTGAAAACTCTTTTGCACGTCAAAACTCTCTCAAGGCATTAAGTAAAGTGAAGCTATTCTCCACCTTATATAGAGGAGGTAAACAGGGACCAAAGGTTGTTCTCAGTGTAATGCTGGACTGTATTTGTATGGACGACTTGGATGTTTTGAATATGATTTGAAAACTCTTTTGCACGTCAAAACTCTCTCAAGGCATTAAGTAAAGTGAAGCTATTCTCCACCTTATATAGAGGAAGTGAAGGCTCAGTTTCCTTCTAGGTTAAAATCGTTTTCCAAAAGATATCTCCAAAAAGATATCCTAGAGTTTGAGATAAAGCAAAACACTTTTACTTTATAAAACTCTAATGAATCTAGATGGAAATTCGTCCAACATATTTTACAGAAGATTTAGGCCAGCTAATATAGGTATATTATCAGAATATAAACTCTAAAAGATAATAGAGATATTCCATAAGATAATACTTTCCATAACAAATAATACTTGGCCATAAAGTAAAAGATAATATCTTTTTCAAAATAAAATCTTTTTCCAAATCTGTAAAATCGATTTTGAAATATCTAAATTTCCAAAATAATTTATATTTCACCAGAAGAATATTTGTGTGAAGATCTATAAAGATAATACACAAATATTCACAGAAATAATAAATACGATATTATGCAAAACTCGTCCAAATACACGGCTAGAAGGAACAGGGTCCAAAGCGTTTGTTCCCCTTTGGTTCCTTCAAGCTCTAGTACTGGTCATAGAGAACAGGGTCCACAAGACTGTTCCCCTGTACTCTTTGAATCTTATGCACTTCAACCTTTGTGTATGTTCGTCCCTTGTCAAGACCACTTTGAATCCAACATATAACACACTTGACACAACCGCAAGTGCACGGTGTAAGTCGAAGTAATAATCAAGTTCATACCACGAAGACTCGTTGATAAAGTACTAAATATCCCTAAATTATAGGCTATCTAAACCGAATACAGAGTAGTTGAGTAGATTGGTTAACCTAAGTAAACTAATTGATGAAAGCAAATAGAGATGTGAAACGATAATAAAGGCAATTCTAGGATAGGAATCACCACTAATCATGCACCTTGAAAGTTCCCCAAACTTAAATAACAAACCACTTGACAATTAGCAAAGGCATCACAAACACCTTCTTTCGAAGGGATGTGATTTACCCAAACACAAATCAAGAGTCCTATTTCTAGGGTCCTAATTAGGCATGAGTTATATTAAATTAAGCTAATTATATAGTCACAAAAGAAATAATCCACTTTCGTGGTATTAACTCTCAAGCATCAATAGTCAAGCAACCACTATCATCAAACACATTTCCATGCTTAACAATAGGCATAAATAAGACAAAAAGTGGATCAAGCAATTTATCAAACACTTGGTGTGCACATGCTTAACATTGATATAAATTTGATGTTAAACTTGGGGAAAGGGGCAAACCAACAATCAAGAGCATGGATTAGGGCTACCTAATCCTAGAACTAATTAAACTACTCACTAATCATGGTATTAAGCAAAATAAACTTCATAATAACAATACCCATTAACATTCAACAACAAAGATTAGAACTTGCAAAGTATTTATAGAAAGAGAGAGGAGAAAGAAAACTTACAACCAATATTCAAGATTAAAGAGAAGATTTTCACTAATTAACAATGTTTAACACTTACTAATTACTCTAAACTCACTATTTGAGGAACTCTAATGAAAACCCTAGAAAAGTTAAGCTAAGGATAAGATGAGATAATGGGATCCCGTGCAAAAGGGGGTATTTATATCCCGTTGGTCGCGTGCGCGAGAGGGCAGAAAGCTGGGTGAAAAACGGCTAAAATGACCAAAAACGGCCTTCACCTGCAGCAAGCGTTGCAAAGCTTGCTGAGGTGAAACTGGGGTTTTTCTTCCCCCGTTTTTCTTATGGTTTGGCCGTTTTTGCCTTCTGACGCATTTTCAGCAGTCTTGACCTTGAAGTTGGCAAAAACGTAAAACACAAAAGTTGTAGCTCTATTTGTTAGCTTTTCAGAGCACTTTGAATCACTTGATTTGGAGCTCATATGAAGATCCTATGGACAAAATACTGAAGAAGTGTCCAAACTTTGTCATTGGTTCTTCCCATCTTGTAAATGCCCTTGTATCTCTTAAGAGTTGCGTCTAAAATGAGCATATGTGCACACAACACACCAAAAACGCAAAGAGGAACAAGAGAAACAAAATTCAAGCTAAATGACCATGGAACACATACTAAATCAAACAATATGGGGTATAAATAGACCTGTCAATTCCCAACCCGACCCGACCCGACCCGACCTTTTTTCAGGGTCTTGACACTGATTTTCCTACCCGAAACCCGATTTGATCCGAACCCGATTAACCCGGTGTTTTTTGGGTCAAACCCGACCCGTTTGACCCGAAAAATAGAACAATTTGAAATTATAAACAAAAAGTTCGACTAAAATATCCTAAAAAACAAATAAAACATTTATTTTTTATTTCATTAACTTTTTCTCTTCCTATTTGTTCTCTCAAAATAAGAAATTTTGCTTTTAACTACGCTAAAATAGACGAAAACATAAAGCACAACTCATCGAATAATTAAAAAAAAGTATAAAGAATATCATATAGTCATAAATACATACCAAAACGTGTAAAAATACACGTACGTAGTTAATACAAGTTATAAGTTAGAGTATAAATTGGCAAATATTCCATTTGAAAGCATAAATTGGTTATATAATTAAAGAAGAAAAAAAATTATTGGGTCACTCGACCCGGTGGGTCGACCCGAACCCGACAATACTGGGTCAGGGTAGAGCATTTCTCAACCCGAACCCGAAATGACCCGACCCGCTGTGACCTTAACCCGACACGACCCGAACCCGACCCGCCCGACCCAATTGACAAGTCTAGGTATAAATCATCACAAAATATGCAACAAATTCATGTTTATCAACACTCAATGCATAGTACATGAAGACTAATAATATAAATACTAACTAAAGATATAGTATTCATGTCTTGTAAGGATCCAAGTATCTTCATGAGCAATCATGCATCAAGCGCTTCAACTTCTTGAATCCTTAAGTAAACTGCCATCATAGTTAGTTTACACAACGATAAGGACATTACGTTTGTTGTCATCAAAACCAGGAACCCAACAGTACCTATATATGTTTTTCGATCCTCTAGTGTTTTCTTTCTCTACTATCGACCTTGCTTCTATCTATCTCTGATCTCCTCTACATGTAATTTAAAAAAAATAAAAATAAATCCCCTCTATCTAAGGGCCCAAAATCCACCCCAACAATATAAAGGTACTTATTTAGAGGACATCACTCTATTATTCTTTTTTCAACAACAGAGAATCATCCCCCAACTGCAGTAGCGATTTCCAAGTTACATGTACGTGATTGAATTGTATACTCATAATGCTATAAGATGATACAACCTTGGACAAACAACCACATGAAAGTAAGCAGAGAGGACAGGACTAATAAGGAAATCAACTGTGAAGAACATCTAAAACTTTTGAGGATTCATAATCGATGATAGATAGTACATTAATACAATTCAATAATTTTAATCATCCCTATCCCTCTCAAAACTAGCTACATATGGGAGATAGATTTTCTCTAATAAGTAGTTGGATCGTTGACCTTGGTTAAAAATAGATGAATCTCTATCACTCTAACTTATAGGTATGTAAATAGGTTTATGAAGTACATCACATCAAAGATAGAAAATATAAAGATCAGAAATATGAACTCATTTGTCATTGACATTGGTAGTGTAAAAGCAAACTCTACGAAATGATGTGCAAGGTCAAAGATAATACTCTATTTTCAACCATCAACGGTATAAATCAAAGCAGAAAGATAGTGAACTTTTGATGGATCAATAAGAGGCGATTAGAACCGGTCGTATATGATTAGTTCGACTTTGGACAATGAGCCTTAATCAATCAAGCTCTTAATACGCCACATTGAATTGGAATTATATAAAAAATTCTTTATAAAAGATTTTAATTTGCAGTACGTATCTAGCAAGTGGATGTTAAGTTATGCCCATGAGAATATGTTAATGAGGTAGTATGCAATATGATATCTTCTTTTGTAAGTTATAATATGTCGTTTTGTGGATGGGTTCACACCTCTCATCTACAAATTATAAATGATAAATCAACATTGATTTAGTTTAGTGGTCAATTACCAAATTATATCTATGTACTTGAAGGTTCATGGGATAAGCGCGCAAGCTTATGAACACTTGAAGTATGTTTTAGCCGTAATTGCTTTTATTTTACTCATGTTAAGCGGATAGGGAGCACTGTGGCGCACCTTGCTACGAGGTTGCGTCCACAAGATGGTGTAGAAGAAATCTGGACGTGTAACTTTCCACAAGGCATTATAGCCTTGGCGGACAAGCAAAAAGTCTTGCGTAAGACCATTTGACGATAAAATGATTGAAAGCAATATCATGTCAAAATGTAACTTTTTGTTTTTTTATCATACACACTTAGCTTGTTTAACTAGAATTTATATGTAACACTAGCACAATGAACTTGAGATAGAAATACAAATGTAAGGACCTGTATTAAATATACACAAAAGATGTACATCATTACATGGGGTTTGTTTGAACGTTCATTTGGACTTTCAATTGAAATTTTATGTTATATTAGGTTATATTATCATAATAAAATAATTTTTATTTTATTTTTATCTAATTCAAAGTCCAAATTAAATAAGTGCATTCACCACAAGTCTATTAGAGATGTAACAACTATCCCGTTTAATTTTTAAAGTTGAATTTATTTATAGTAGGTTGTGAATTTGCATGGTAAATTTTCGACTGAGACAAAAAAAAAAAAAAAAACAACATATTTATAGGTTGAAGGTACGTAAAAACATCATCCAAATTTTCAAAGGACAATACTTCAAGTTGAACCACCGCGAGAAGATCTAAAGTAAACTTTATAAAATCATTATTATTTCCTTTCACACACTAACGTCACCCCATATTTCAGTCTTTCAACCCCATTTTATCCGTATCAAACACATAAAAATCAATATCAAAAAACCATTTAAAACCTTCAAACCAAACTAAACCAACCAAAAACCAAAGCACCAGAAAAAAAAAACAAAAAAAAAAAACAAAAAAAAAAAAAAACAAAAAAAAACACAACATACAAAAACATACAAACAAACAAACCCTTTGAAATCAGAAATCAAATCCCCATCTCAATCCCCACCCATCGAATCGATCCCCATTCCCAATCTCCCTCCCTTCATTTTCTCTCTCCTCCCCTCCCCATTTCCCCAACCTCCATCTTCTCTCTCTCCATCATCATCCTCTCAAACCCTAAAAATGGCGACAACGGTAGAGGGAGAAGACAGAGTTCTAGCCACCGCTCAACAAATCGTCAAATCCCTAAAAACCTCAAAAGACGTCACAGATGATATGCTCTTAATCCTTTCTTCATTTGATAATCGCCTTTCCACAATTTCCGATCTTGTCAACCCTAACCCTAACCCCCCCCAAATCAACCCCGCTATTCTCCGCCTTGACGCCGCCGATGACGTCATCCTCTGTCATCACGACAACCCTAACCCTAACTTCCACCTCTTCGACCCTCACACCTCTCCTGATGAATCATGTAATTTCCTCGCCGCCATTGATGACGTACTTGACCTTCTCTCCGATCTCCGTCTAAATGATGATGATGTTGATGATGTCGCCATTGTTGATCGAGCTGAATCGACCGTCCAAGCAGCGATGTCGAAGCTTGAGGATGAGCTTCGTCGATTGGTGCTTCGAAGCGCGGTTCCGATTGATGGTGATCGGCTTCACGGTTCGATACGAAGCGTGACGCTTTCGTTTGCTTCACATGATGGTGATATTATTGACGAGGAGTTTAATTTTAATAATCAGTATTGTCATGAGCGTGGAGGGAGTATTGGGGGTGATTTTTCTGTTGATTTAGTCACCCCTGATGCTGTTTCCGATCTTCGAGATATCGCTGATCGGATGATTCGAGCTGGGTATGAGAAAGAGTGTTGTCAAGTTTATGCTGCTGGGAGGAGAGATGCATTAGAAGATTGTTTGGGGACGTTAGGGATTGAGAAATTGAGTATTGAAGAAGTTCAGAGGATTGAATGGAGGGTTTTGGATGAGAAAATGAAGAAATGGGTTCAAGCTGTTAAGATTGTTGTTAGGGTTCTATTAAATGGGGAGAAGAGATTATGTGAGATGATATTTGATGGGTCTGATTTGATTAAGGAGGTTTGTTTTGTGGAAACTGCGAAAGGTTGTGTTTTGCAATTGTTGAATTTCGGGGAGGCTGTTGCGATTGGGAGAAGATCACCTGAGAAGTTGTTTAGGGTGCTTGATATGTATGAAGGGTTGAGGGATACGTTGCCGAGATTGGAGGGGTTGTTTGGTGGTGAGTCAGGGGAGTTTGTTTGTGGGGAAGCTAAAGGGGTTTTGGATGGATTGGGGGAAGCTGCCGTGTGGACGTTTATGGAGTTTGAGAGCGCGGTGAAGGGGGAGGCTTCAAGGAAGACTGTTCAAGGTGGGGAGATTCATCCGTTGGCGAGGTATGTGATGAATTATGTTAAGTTGCTTGTTGATTATAGTGAGACTTTGAATTCGTTGTTGGAATATGAGGTGAATAATAATGATGGAGATGAGGAACATCATTTGAGTGGTGGTTGTGGTGATCGGGATGAGTTGAGGGTTATGACCCCTCTTGGACGTCGATTAATGTCATTGATAAATTCCCTCGAGTCAAATCTTGAGGAGAAGGCGAAATTTTACGAGGATAATGCAATGCAGTATATATTCTTGATGAATAATAAGCTTTATATAGTGCAGAAGGTGAAGGATTCTGAGCTTGGGAAGTTATTGGGTGATGACTGGGTAAAGAGGCGTCGTGGGGTTATACGGAAATACGCTACAGGTTACCTTAGAGCTTCTTGGAGCAAGGTCTTGGGTTGTTTGAGGGATGAAGGGATTGGGGGTAGTTCGAGCAATGCCTTCAAGATGGCTCTGAAGGAAAGGTTTAAGAATTTCAATGCCAGTTTTGAAGAAATTTATAGGAATCAGACTGCTTGGAAAGTTCCTGATTCCCAGCTAAGAACTGAGCTTCGAATATCCATATCGGAGAAGGTTATTCCTGCGTATCGTTCGTTTTTGGGGCGGTTTGGTCCGCAACTTGAGAGCGGGAGACATGCCGGCAAGTACATCAAATACACAGCTGAGGATTTAGATGGCTATTTGGCTGATTTATTTGAAGGAACACCGATTGTTCTTAATCAAATGAGACGCAAAAGTACGTAGAGGCAGAGCACCATGACATGTATAGTAGGTAATTGCCCTTTCTCTCCTCAAGGGCTGGTTGAACACCCATGTACCTGTTGAATCAAGCTTGGTAACATGCCTCCCTCCCTTTTTTCTTTTTCTTCCCCTTTTTTATTTTATTTTGTTTCTGTTGAGTTATAAACCTATGATCACAGGTTTTTGTTTCTCAGTGAAATATGGCCGTTTGCACGACATAATGTAATCATATTGTAAATGTGATATAGATCTTTAATGTGAGCTTCGTCATGGTTCATATTTACATCACTGAAATGCACCAACCCTTCTAATCTCGGGTTATGGTGCTATTCTCTGAAAGTCTGAAGTTTTTCAGTCATGATTTTCTGTGAGTTTTTCATTATTTAGTTGGTATCCAAACTAACTTTGATGGTGTGGTATTAATAATAGTGTGCTTTCTAGTAGTAGCTTTTACTTGGTAGATGTGATTTTCATTGGTAATTTTTCAAGTCCAAGATACTCCCTTTTCACAGTGTTTGGAATAATTAGCCACAAGGGTAGTTCTTTTGCACTGGCTATTAGTTGGAGATAATATTACCTAGCTGCTATAGCACTAAGCTCTTGATATTATAAACACTAGTTCTGAGTGTTTCTGATGTTAAGCACGGAGCTGCTGATGAGCTTTATTACTTTTTCCCTCTTTTCTTTAGAGGGGGGGGGGGGAAGATTGCGTACAGATCAATAGTCATGTAGAATTGGTGCTTGCTGGTGGCGTAAGAACTTTGGCATGAGGTAAGAATCACAAGGAACAGGGTCCTTATGGATGAATTACGTAAGAAACTAAGAAATTTCTGATATGCTTTTTTTGTTCTTCATTTAATTTGCTGTGATACTTTGAGCATACTTGATGACCTCTTAGTAAAGTTATGTTTTTCCTTGTGGATTGGATATCTAACATCTTGGGCAAACAAAATTTCACTCCTGGGACTGGGAGTGCTCTTAACTCCTCTGCAGATATGTTGAATTACTTGCATATGGCTCCATCTTTGAATTTGTTATCTTTTCCTATAGCATCTTGTGTTACTTCACTTAACCTGTGCTGTGCAATGGTCAGCACCTTGGGTGTTTCTGCTCATTGATTTTCCCCTTGAAGAAACCACATGTTTGACATACTTGAAATAACCATGATTTGGCTCTTTTGTTAACCTGATACCTCAGTCGTGAAATAATTAAGTGGTCATTTTGTGAAAGATGTGACTTACCTTTTGCATGAAGCTGAACTAAGAGGTTTCCATATCTGAATGAGCAGGGTTATATAGCTTCTAGTTCTAGTTCTAGTGTTCTATTATCAGTGTATCGTACCTGAGCCACCTTGGCGTTGTATATTTTGAGGATGGTGGGTTAATTGTCAGAGTAGTTAGATATTGTTCAATTAGGTGATTAGGCAAAAGCTTTTGATCTTGGTAGGTTTCCCTTTAATGCATTAGCATTTTAGCATCACAAATTATGTAATGTCTATCACGAACTATTTAGATACGTTTTGTGGTATTTGTCTCTCTTTCGAAGTTGCTTCAATGTGATTGCAAATTGGCTATCAGTCTGACAGGATTCCTTGTATTCAGAATAGTGAACTATTGCTGCTCTGCTTTAGTATTATAGCATCAGTTAATATCATATATGAGCTGTGGTGGGATATAATATCTGGATAGACCATAGTCATCTTCCTGTTCGGGTACTCGTTTACTGGGTCACAGTCATATGCTGCTAGGCAGTGCAGCAACTCAAGCCCTGGATGCAAGCTGTAGCAATTAGATTAAAAGTTTTTTTAACTTTAATTGTGAGTTGCCATTTCTTTGGTGCGTTCAGCGTTGTAGTCTGAATTCTGGTGTAGTAGCAAGTTGTTCACTTGGTTCTGTCTTTGCAGATTTGGAAGCAACCTAGCTTTTCTTTTGTAATATTAGCAGTAGACGTTTGTGCCAAGCTGTAGTTGAAGGTTTACAGCTGGGCGCCCGCCCGCTTTAGCATGCGTATGTGGGAGTGAGGGATAATGATCACAGATTTTATTAACACGAAATGAGAGAAGTATTGTTGCTGTAACTGTTTGGTAACTAAGCTTCTACAAACATTATTTAACCAACAGTACATCAGTTCAGATTCAAGCTGACAATATGCTTATTGCTTCACTACATCCTATATCTCCAGTTCTCCACCTTTCCCAGTGTGCCATCAATTCTCTTGGGATGTATTATTTGTTAACTGCAAAATACTTGCATAAAATGAAGCTAAGCTAATTCAATTGCCAAAATCCTCAAATTATACATGTATATGGGTTTCAAATTGATCTTAGCCATCTGTATAACACAATTTGCCCAGTACATGTTTCATGAGTAAAACATACTCAAAGATCACTGGCCTTTTACGAATGCCAGCATCTCGACGCATCCTTTCTAGTCATCAGCATCTCCAGAAAGATAGCAACAACTCAGAATCAGGTGTAAAATATCTTTAGCAGTTAGCGTAAAGAAAAGCTACAAGGAGGAAACCATACAAGGATATACTATGCCACTTACATACGAAGAGGAAAAGCATACAAGTAATTCATCATATCATCTGTTGGGTGTATAGTACAACAGGAGTACCCAGTGATATGAATCTTCGATAATTACATGGCCACTAAGCCATTGTCCCTGTTACCTAGTAGTATTGGCTAACACCTTCAAGCTCTAGCCCGTTCATCAGGTTAGGCGATGAGAGTTCATAATCAAAGTACGAGAGTTGTTAAAAGATGTTTCCTTAGACCCTACTGTTTGGAGGCAATGGTATTACCCCATCAAAGAAATCGCCAAAGTAGTTGCGTGGTTCATGCACCAGCCTTGAAATGATGTCCCTAAGTGTGATAACCCCTTCTAGACTCCCCTTTTCATCAACCACATAGATTCTGTGGATCTTCAAAGAATCAAGCGTGAGGATCGCCTGTCTGAGGGTTTGGTCCTTTCTGCATGTAACCATCCCACTTAATATAGGTGCTGATCCCTCGTGATGCTCTTCTCTATACTTTTTTGAAGCATGCAAGAAGTCTTTAGCTGTGATGGATCTGCAGAAAAAGAATTCAACATTATTGCCACAGGAGAAGGTAACTTTATGACATAGTTATAGTACTCAGTTTCTAACTTGTAAAAGGAATGTATGATGTGTTATTATGTTTTTGCTCATCATGTGCTGAACTGATTTAAGTTCTGAACTCCGACCTGCAATCCTTGTAAATCTCAGGGGCGGTGAGAAGGAATTGAACATCTCTTATGCTAATATTGCCAACTGCCTTTGTTCCGTCACGTTGAACAATAGGAATCCCTCCCACGCGCTTTAGTCTCATCAGTTTGAATGCCTGGAGAACTGGCTCATCCTCGTACACCTAGGAGGAAACACAAACACCTGACTTATTACACATAAATGTGCCAGAAGCAAAATAAAAATTCATATCAACGTATTCCTTATTCTTTAAAGGTTCAGTAACACTAACAAATTAGGAATCATGTTGGCTGAGGAACTGCCTGAGCTGAATCAAATGATGGTTCTATTTCTTAATGTTGGATCATTTATACATAGGATAAGCTCTTTTTCTTAAAGATAGTTCTCTTAAGTAGCTTACCATGAATTTCTCTAGAAAAATATTTTTTTCCATCCGAAAGAATAAGTCCATTTTGAACGAAAATAACCTGTAGGAATCACATACCTTGACTACATGTTTAGCACTGATCAGGGGAAGACCAAGCTCAGATAGTTTCTTGGTTCCCCAGTTCCCAAACCAATGAAGCCCGGCACACTCGGCTAACATGTGGATCACGGCCGACTGTGTGATGATGTTTTCGATCTTTGCTCCACCAATAATAGGGACACTCTTCATTTTGTACTTCGAGAGTAGCAGCAGGACAGTCAACATAGAGTTTGAATCCTGCAAGGCAAGGAAAGGAGCCCACCTAAATGTACCTGCAATGTCTCGAACCTGTAGATACAAGAGTTAGTTAAAAACAAAACAACTAACATTGAGAGACATCTATAAGTCAAGAGATGAGAGAGTTCACGAGATTAACCTTTGTTTTCTTATACAGCTCAGAAGCAGTCAGTACTCCAAAAAAGTTTCCATCAGTCATTGCAGCTGCTCTTGGGCTCAAGTTTCCTAGTTTTGTAGCGCGGTTCACTCCACTTGCTGCAACTGCGGCGGCACTCCCAGTGCTCTTCTCTTTGGGCAGTACTCTATAGGATTCATCAATTTCTGACTGCAAGAGACATTAAGTAAAATCATTAAAATCACTAGGCAATGATTAATAAAATTCATGTGAATCATCAAAAATACTAATAAGACCAAGAATTTGCAATTAGATGGAGTTCCAAATGCAAATGATTTTTTTTTTCTTTTCCTTTTCTCACAATAGCTTATGTAAATGACTCCTGATGGGCAATAATGTCTCACTAAGTCACTAAAGATAATACTGTGACAGCAAAAGAGTACCAATCTCAGGAAAAGCTGAATACATATGCGTGCAACTTGTTGAACATATCAAGAGTGAGACAAGGTCAAATGCTTCTCAAAGATGATGGGAGTTGTAAGTTTGTACCAATCTCACAGAAAGTATGCCAGAGTTTGTAAGTATCCTAAACCTTATTTTAAACAGCTTATAACTTCAGAAGAACTTGAAAGAGCTTAGGATTTTGGCTAGACCTGTTGCAATATCCACACAGCAATTCCAGCAAACTCCACAACTCCAAGATACCTCTCGATCCATGAAGCATCTTCTGGCGCCTGAACATCCACGACAGGCGCACTAAGAAGTTTGTGCTGAGAAAGTATTCTAACAGCATCTGCCAAACTGCAATCTGAACTTATCTCGACTGCCATAATACAAAAGTTTTCAGTATATCAGCTACTGTGCCATAACCAGGGAAGTGATGCTCAATGTCAGCACATGTAGATTTGCATAACAACCAAACGTCATATGTGAAGAATGCAGAATTATATGATGACATAATGAACCAATTTAGCAAAGTCATATAGTCATGAGGTTCAATGTGTTGACAACAGCAAGTCTTATCAAACATAAGCATTTTATTATGACATCCAAATTCATAAATTGTTTTTTGTGGATCTATTGGAAACAGTCTCTCTACTAGTTACAAATAAGGCTACGTAAATCTGGTCCTCCTCATACGTTTCCCCTCCCTCCTCAGCAGGATCCTTACAGTAATTGATTAATTGAACCATTGTTTTTCATTTTCATATTGATTCCCACCATAGATTAACTTGCATATGCAGAACAACACCGGATTTGTCTTTCTTGGATCACAATTCACATCCTATGGAGGAATCATTAGAAGGTCCTACTGATCTTACAAAAATATTATTGCAGCCCACTGTAAAACAAGTGTTAGCCATCTCCAATATGAGAGTGAGACTACATTTTAGCCTAACGATTACTTAGGTGGGTTATATCATAATGGGTCAGCCCGGTTACCTAATCTTAGAAAACTCCAAATTGTCAATTTCTCACATGTAAAGGATATCTTAATAAATTTTATTGTAGTATTTTAAAACCTTATCCATAAACAAATCTATCATGACAAATAAATTAAATTAAGAATTTGGAAAACACAACAAATCTACCATGACAAACCATGAATCCTCATCTTGATTTACCACCCTATTAAAAAGAGATCATCATGATAGGTTAGTTGCCCTGCCCATCTCAATCTGGGTTTTATATATAGAGTTAAAGGCCATTGTTAAGACTGAGATGTTAGCCTGATGGATACATTAGGTCCGATCAATTATGTCACTCCCGTCCAATATGAGATTTTATATTTGCAAAAACTTGTATAAGACGGTATTATCGTAACTTGTAGGACGATGGTCACTTTCTAATAATGAACCCATTTAAATTTTAATGTGAGTTGATCTCACACAAAATCCACAAATAAAGGATGTTAGTCATACCCTAATCAAACATCACAATAGAACTGTTCCATATAAGTGGATTTTAATAAAATTCACCTAAGGCACATAATTGAAATCCACCAGTCCTCAATTTTTTTTTTTCTTTCTTTTAACACCAAATGAAAAGGGAACAAACAAATAAAATCATGCACACACACCATGATCAAATCAACAATAAAAAGAACATGAAAACATAATATATTATACCTTGAGAAGAAGCAGAAGCAAGAGGAAAAGAGGAAACAGGGATACTCTCAAAGCAAGCATTAAGCTTCTCAGTGGGACTCAATTGTGGCTCTTGGGTATCCCATAAATCCTCTACTTGCATCCCAAGCTTAGCTTCTGGGCTTCCACTCTGAATCATAACTTCCTCTCTCTTGATCTCCTGAAATCTTTCTCTCTCTTCTTCTACTACATCCTCCCTTCTTAACTGCACCTCCATTGTTAATCAAAAAAAGATGAGATCTTTTTCTTTCTTCTTGTTCTGACAAAACTGTCAAAATCAATCAGTTTTTTAGGTGATGATATTTGTCTTAAAGTGATCATGGGAGTCACACTTTGTTATTTATTAAGGTCTAGGCCTTTGTACAATGTGGTGACTCACTTGGACATGATGAAATCTCAACCTTGAAAAGTTTGGATTATGTTGACACATGACACGTGTACGGTTGTGATGTGAGGATGTATGGTATGATTGGGATGAATTATAAGGAAATTGGTCAAAGGGGGATGATGTGGAGTGATTTGTTTGAATGGATTAATTTCTTTCTTTCTTATCTGTTTTGGGATTTGTTCCGGTTTTTGATGAGGGCCATCAATGTACCTATACACACTCCCTAGTAAGTGCTGACATGGGGCGCCCACAGTAATACTCTCTCTTAAAATTCGTTTTAAACAATATAAAAACTGGTGTGGAATTAGTCCATAGTGGACCAATATTTAGAGTTGGAGTCACCCCTATTTCACCTGGAGCCACCCCTTTTAAAGGTGAAATCACCCCTACTTCACCTAAACTCACCCCTCAAATTTATACTTGGCACCATCACTTGAAGCAACCCTCTACTTTACCTGGAGTCACCCCTTACTTCACTGAAAGTCATCCCTCAAAATTATTCAAAATTACTTTACCTGGAACCACCTCCTACTTTACCTGGAGTCACCCCTATTTCACCTGGAGTCACTCCTTAAAATTAGTTAGTTCACGATGGACTAAGTCCACACAAAATATGGTGTTTTAACAATTATTTTTTCTTCTTCTTCTTTTTGGATTTTTGAAGGTCTGCCAACAAACGTGTTTACAATTTGTAGAAGTCCAATGGGTTTATTTGGTATTGGGCTGGCCATTTCAGTTATATCATTATGAGTTCAAGCAATTTCAGGTGTTAAAGCCTTAATGGTCCGTTTTTTTTAAAAAAAATAGTGCGAAAGTGTGCAAAGCCCTAATCGGTCTGTTTAATTTGAGCTTCGATAACTTGGATTTCAGGTTAGTTTCAATTTGTATCGTTTGAATTAAATTCAACTTTTAAAATATATTAAGTCAATGACAGTCTTAATATTAACAATAGAAAAGTAAAAGGGTATAAAAATTATATCTTCGTGGGTGAAAAAATAAATAAGCCTATCAAACAAATTTGTGTATTTTTTTGGAGTCCAACTCGAAAGTTTAAGCTCTACTTGGTCATACAAATCATGTCTAACATTTTCTACGGAGTAAATACATAGAGAGTAAAGTAAGTTATTTTTCTTCCTTTCATATAACTATATAAGTAAGATTTTATTTCAACGAAAATTTACCATTCTTGTCAGTTACTTTCGCAAAACTGGGGAATATACAATCTATTAGGAGTTACCTTAAAATTTTCTAATCTCATGTATCTCTAGATAAATTATTGCATGTGTGTTTATTTTTACTGTGCAATGAACTACAAATGGTGTCAAAAGTCTAATAAGTGCAAAACTTTAGAACTCATGTTATTTTTTGATGTCAATTCTTATACATATGATGTTGGTTATTGGCAAAAGGGCAAATGTGACTCTTTGCTAGCGGTGAGAAAAACTAACCTGCTTCGATGATCGACATGAAATTAACTTGACCCGTTTATGACTCGAATCTGAAAGACTGAAATTACCCGATCCCAAGAGATTTGCCATACAGTACTCGATAATTGACCTAAAATCGAATCAGAAAAATTCGACTCAATTTGAGAAGACCTGCTAGTAACCAGAACCCGACCCATTTACCAGCTCTACCATTTGTTCTTTTTTGTTTTAGCTTTAAAAAAAAATAAAAAATTGACCTCATTTTCACCCCACTCGCGTTCACACGCCCCCTGTTAAAGAAAACAAACTTGAATTAAATAAGCTAAGAATAGTAAATAAGTGTTTAGCAATTCACAATTAACCGCAGATTAATTGTAACATCTTAGAAGGTTATAAATGAGTTTCATTAGATACCTTTGGTAAATTTAGTATATGAGAGTCTATAAAAGAGATGTTGTAAATCAGATATTTAAGAAATAAAGTGTGAAACAATTTAGCAGATTGTTATACTTCCTATATTCTTGTTATTCTCCTCCTATTTTGTTTATATATTGAGTGAATACAAGAATTAGCAAATTCTTGTTTTCTTACATTTGGTATCAGAGCAAGGTTTCTTGTGAATATTATAATCAGGAAATGACAACAACAAGCAACTCATTTCAACTGCCTCTTCCAAAATTAGTTGGAAGCAATTATGATGATTGGGCTATTCAAATGAAAGTATTCTTCCGCTCTCATGACATGTGGGAGGTGGTAGAAAAAGGATTTGAAGATGTGACCGACCCAACAGCATTTGGGTCGATGTCTAAGGAGGAGAAGGAGACATTACAAGAAACCCGCAAGAAAGACCAGAAGGCCTTGTTTTCTATCTTTTCTGCAGCTGAGCAGAAAACGGTATTTTCGAAAATATCGTTAGCTGAAACGTCTCATGCGGCATGGGATATTCTGCAAAAATCCTACAAAGGAGACGAAAGAGTGAGGCAAGTTCGTTTGCAGACGTTACGCGGAGATTTTGAAAATCTAAGCATGAATGATTCAGAATCAATAAATGATTACTTTGATCGGGTCCAGTTAATTACAAATCAGATGCGGGCTAATGGTGAAAACATAACCGATCAACGGGTTGTTGAGAAGATAACGAGAACACTCGTATCAAAATTTGATCCTATTGTGGCTGCAGTAGAACAAGGAAATGACTTGTCGACTATCACCATTGAAAGATTGTTGGGTTCGTTGGCCTCTCATGAGCAGCGAATTAACCAACGAAACAACAATTCTAGGGGTGAGCATGCTTTGCAAAGCAATGCGAATGTATCCAACGGTCGTGGCGGATACCAAAGAAGTCGCAGCCGAGGTCGTGGTCGTAGTCGAGGAAGAGGTAACTTTTATACCTCAAATAAAGATATCAATGGTAAAGGCAGTTCTTCGGGTGAAAGAGCAAATGGTGGGCGTGACAAATCCAAAATCCAGTGTTACAAATGTAGACAATTTAGGCATTATGTATTTGAATGCCGGAAAAATGTACAACATGGTGAGCAAGCAAAAGCGAATGCCGTAGAAGTGACTGAAAACTTAGTTCTTGCCTGCAAAGAAAGTACAGATGCCGAAAACAGCAATATTTGGTATCTGGATACGGGATGTAGCAATCATATGACCGGAAAGAAAGAAATGTTCTCCTTCCTTGATGATTCGGTGAAAGGAGAAGTGAGTTTCGGGAATAAGTCTAAAATTCCTGTGAAGGGAAAAGGTAATATTAGTATTCAATCGAAAAATGGTACTAATGTTACGATTGCAGACGTATTCTATGTGCCAGGTTTATTCTGGAATTTGTTAAGCATTGGACAACTTTCAGAAAGGGGGCACAAAGTTCATATTGAAAATGGGGTGTGCGAGATCAGAGGAAAAAATAATAAGTGTATTACAAAGGTGAACATGACGAAGAATCGTATGTTTCCTTTGTCGGTTCAAGCTAGAACATTGATGAGTTTACAAGCAATGGTGAAAGATAGCAATTGGTTATGGCATCTTCGATTTGGCCATTTGAACTTCCGAGGCTTGAAGTTATTGGTGCGGCTAGATATGGTTACAGGCTTACCTCTTATTGAAGCTCTTAGTAGCCCTTGTGAAGGTTGCATTTTCGAAAAGCATCATTGAGACTCGTTTATGATTGGAAAGTCTAGACGAGCGAAGCAACCGTTAGAGTTGGTGCACACGGATATATGTGGACCAGTTGAGGTAGAATCTATCGGGAAGAAAAGGTATTTTCTACTATTTGTAGATGATTTTTCTAGAAAGTTATGGGTTTATTTCTTGAAAGAAAAATCTGCAGCATTCAACAAGTTTATAGAGTTCAAAGTACTTGTTGAAAAACAAAGCGGTTATCCTTTAAAGACCTTGAGGTTTGACAAAGGTGGAGAATTTACATCTAATGAGTTCAATAATTATTGCAAGAAAGAAGGGATTCAACATCAATTAACAGTTAGCTATACTCCTCAGCAGAATGGTATAGCAGAAAGAAAAAATAGAACCATATTTGAGATGGCTAGAAGCATGTTGAAGGCCAAACATCTGCCAAAACCATTTTGGGCAGAGGCCGTTTATTGTGCAATTTACTTATTGAATAGGTGTCCCACTAGGAGTGTTCGTGGACGGACGGCAGAAGAAGCATGGAGTGGGAACAAACCAGATGTGTCTCATTTACGTGTATTTGAGTGCATTGTATATGCCCATATACCAGATCAGAAGAGGAAAAAGCTCGATGATAAAAGCAGAAAATGTATATTTATTGGTTATAGTGATGTGACCAAGGGTTATAAGTTGTATAATCCAGATAGCGAGAAGATTATAGTAAGCAGAGATGTCCGATTTGTTGAAGATGAAGAATGGAAATGACATCAAAATAATGACACATCTAGCAATGTCATTATAAATGAAGTTCCCATAGATGAGCCACAGACTCATTCTCCAAGTGGCTCCCTAACACCACCAGTTAATACTTCCTCTATGACGGAAGATGCAAGGCCAGCAGGTCGTCCGCAGAGAAATCGTGTTATGCCAACACGATATCAAGATTATGTAATATACAGAGATGATGATGAGGAAGATTCTACTGATGAGACCCTCGTAAATTTTTGTTTATTTGCTGATTGCGATCCAGTTTCATATGAAGATGCTGCAGCACATGAAAGGTGGATCCAAGCCATGAATGAGGAGATCAACTCAATTGAGAAAAATGAAACTTGGGAGTTGACTTCGTTACCAGCTGGAAAAAGGCCCATTGGAGTTAAATGGGTATACAAGATAAAATATAGACCAGATGGTGAAGTTGACCGTTATAAGGCAAGATTGGTAGTCAAAGGCTATAAGCAAAAGTCGGGAATTGACTATTTCGAGGTATTTGCTCCTGTTTCCAGAATGGATACTGTACGAATAATGTTGTCTCTTGCAGCGCAAAATAAGTGAAAAATTCATCAAATTGATGTAAAATCGGCATTTTTGAATGGTGTACTTCAAGAAGAAGTTTATGTTGAACAACCACCAGGTTTTGTGAGGAAAGGAGGTGAAAGCAAAGTATATCGCCTCAAGAAAGCCTTATATGGCTTAAAACAAGCACCTCGTGCATGGTATTCTCGCATAGATACATACTTATTGCAAGATGGTTTTCAGAAATGTCCACATGAGCATACATTGTATGTCAAGTCAAAGGAAAATGGTGATCTTTTGATATTGTGCTTATATGTTGATGATCTTATCTTCACTGGGAATGGTGAAGAGATGTTTGCTGAATTTAAAGAGGCATGATGAGCGAGTTCGAGATGCAGACATGGGTTTGATGTCATATTTCCTCGGTATTGAAGTGCAGCAACCTAATGAAGGTATATTTGTTTCGCAAAATAAATATGCCACTGATATTTTGAAAAAGTTCAAGATGGATGCAGCAGCACCTATTAAAACCCCCGTAGCAGAAAGAGTCGAGATGAAGAAAGAAGGTTGCGGAGAATTGGTAAATCCAAGTTATTTCAAGAGTATTGTTGGTAGTCTTCGATATTTGACTTCCACAAGACCTGATATTGTCTATGGAGTCGGATTGATTAGTCGGTACATGGAGAAGCCACATCAATCACACTTGCAAGTAGCAAAGAGGATTCTCCGTTACATAAGTGGTACTCGAGATCATGGTATCTTCTATACCAACTCAGATAATTTCAAGTTGGTTGGGTATAGCGATAGTGATTGGGCTGGTGACCTTGATACACGCAAAAGCACTTCTGGATATGTCTTTTATCTGGGTAGAAGTGTCATATCATGGTCGTCAAAGAAGCAAGCAGTAGTAACCTTATCGACAGCGGAAGCTGAGTATATAGCAGCAACATCAGCAGCATGTCAAGTAGTTTGGCTACGAAAAATGTTAGCAGAACTAGAACATCGTGAAGAAAGTCGAACAACTATTTACTGTGATAATATGTCTGCTATGGCCCTAGCAAAGAACCCCGTGTTTCATGGTCGATCTAAGCACATTGATATTCGTTATCATTACATCAGAGAACTGATTAAGGAAAACGAGATTGAGCTTCAGTTTTGCAAATCTGAAGAGCAAGTTGTCGATGTCTTGACAAAGCCTCTTAAGGCTGATCTATTTGAGAAATTCAAGATTATGCTCGGAGTAGTTGCTCCGAAATAAAAATTCAAGTTTGAAGGGGCGTGTTAAAGAAAACAAACTTGAATTAAATAAGTTAAGAATAGTAAATAAGTGTTTAGCAATTCACAATTAACCGCAGATTAATTGTAGCATCTTAGGAGGTTATAAATGAGTTTTATTAGATACATTTGGTACATTTAGTATATGAGAGTCTATAAAAGAGATGTTGTAAATTAGATATTTAAGAAAAAAGTGTGAAACAATTTAGCAGATTGTTATACTTCCTATATTCTTGTTATTCTCCTCCCATTTTGTTTATATATTGAGTGAATACAAGAATTAGCAAATTCTTGTTTTCTTACGCCCCCTATATCTAGTAGCCATCATCCGCGTTTTTTATTTTTTTTTTATTTTTTTTACTGCAAGTCTCCCAAAGGGTGAAACATATTTGACTCTCTCTGTCTCTCTCTCTCTCTCTCTCTCTCTCTCTCTCTCTCTTTTCCTTCCAAGTGCAAATAACCAAAGTTTTGGTCTTGGGGGCGCCAACCAAACCAGCCAGCCATGGAAGAGGGCTCTTCTTCTTCATCTGCTCCTTCACCGCCGTCCGATCCAAATCCGACGGTCAGTAAGACTGCTTCCAAGTTCCTCACTAACTTGCCCTCTCGTGGTCTTTTCTCTTCCACCGTTTCGTCTTCCAATTTGGTAATCTCTCCATCTTTGCTCAAAGTATTTTACCAAGCTCTAATTGCTGTATTTTGTAATTAAACATATGAATTTGGGGACCTTTTACTAATTTGTTGTTTGAATTGGGTTGGTACAATTGATCGCTTTGTTCTTGCTTATAGCATTGGTAACTTAATTGATGTGGGTTGTATCACTTGTTTAGGTCATTCGGTGGTGTCGTCGGTCTTTTTTTTTTCTTTTTTTTTAAAATGCTGTTTTATTTAGGTTTATGCACGGCATTTGGACGCTTAAAATTTACAAACTTTTTGTTTTTTCATTTTTTGGGCTCTTTTTCTCCCACTTCTTCACTTGCCCAATACATTGTTAATATTTATAATTTCTGATATAGTGCTTTTTGTGAAAAGAGTAATTTGCAGTAGATTAATATGATCTCTATCTATTATAATGCGAAGAAAATGGGCTTTTTCAGAAATGGAAAATGGGTTTTATAGAAAATGGGCTTTTTTTAGAAAAGGGAAAATGGTTTAATTATTTATAGTGATTACAGTCTTGATAGAAGTTCACCTAATTTAAATCTTGTTTTAGGTATGATTTACGAAGGTTGAATTAGTTTTATAGTTGGGATGATTATGCATAAATATTTAGATGTTGAGGTTAGAGATTTATGTGGCAGCCGGCACATATCAATGTTGTGGAATTGAATGGAGCTAGACTTTGAGTTTAGGACTCATTTTTATGCGATCTATATGAACTAGAACAACGTGTTGATCTATGATTAAATTTATTACTTGGTTGATTTGCTTGGTTTATAGTTGACAACCACAAATGATCTCCAGTAGTATTTACAACCTTATGAAAATTCCGTGGCATTATATAGAACTAATAAAATTGCATTGTTAATTGACATGTTGTTGTTTGTTGCATGTATTTCATGGACGGTTTTATGTTCGATAATAAAACTATTTGGGTTTGATGAAGTAAATAAGTAAATATGGATCCGTTCTCTTTCTTGTTGAGATAAGGTTTATTTCCATCGTACAGTTTCAAGGTTTGGGTTTGTATTAAGCTTTGATGGTTGAATTGTTTATTTTTATTTTTTGTTTTTGCTTTTAACTAACGCTTCAGCAAACATATTTATATAGCTTCAGACAGATTAATGAATGAGAATTTCTTCACAATTACTCTCTGTATTTTTGTCTGAATTCTTTCTCTAATTTTATGCTGGTATCAGAGCTATAAGCGAAAAATTGGATTGTTCCTTCAATTGATCATGAGCTCTTTACATTCTCTTCTTGAAAATATCTTGATTGCTCGTTTCTCTTTCCTTTGTCTTTCATTTTCTTTTCATTGCTCTGCCTGTTATGTAATTTCTGCTCTTGTATTTCTGACAATGGAGTTAACTTGATGGATGGAAATCATGTTACGTAGTTTGATGAGTTAGATTGGGTGCTGTTGTTTTTAGTTTGCTAATTGGGACGTCTTTATGTACAATGAACAAGTGTCAAAGATCTCAACTTGTAGTTGGTGAAAAAACTTGACGTTATTTGCCATTCTTGTAAAGCGAAATTTATACAAATCATGTTGAATGGTCACTAGTAGAAGGTGGAAACTACATTACTTTGGCTTAAGGCAGACTTGTTGTTAATGGATAGTCATTTGAGCTAATCCAGAATATGTGAATAGGCAAACTAATTTATTTGATATTTTTTTCTAATGAAATATTTAGTTTATAGCTTATTTAGGTACATTGATGTTTAAGTGAAGTCTTGGGGGCACAGATTCATTAGATCTGAGTATTGCAGGAGAGTACCATTGGGGCAGTGTAGATTTCCCCCTCTGATGGTAACGTCAAAGTCTAGCCAAAACACATAGATTGGGTGATAGTGTAGACAGAGACATGAGCAATAGATTGTGAATAGGGAATACTTGAGGGGTTCTTGAGGTATTTATAGGGCTCCTGGACTTTTTGGACCGTTAGGCCTGTTTTTTTTTTTTTTTGTTTTTTTCCTATCTGTTGTTAAGTGCCAGCAAGGAGGTTATGTAGGTTGGGCCACATATAGACCCCCAATCAGTATAATAACTTTGATTGGTAAGGCCATGTTCTTTTCGTCGTTTCTATGCTGCATTCCGTTCCGTTCCACACCGCGCTGCAATTTCCGTTCCGTTCTGCACCGCACCGTAATTTCCGTTCCGTTCCGTACCACACAAGTTATATTTATTATTCCATTCCGTCCCGCGCTGCAATTTCCGTTCCGTTCCACACTGCGTTGCAATTTCCGTTCCGTTCCGTTCCGCACCGTCCCGCATCATTCCATTGACGAGAACAGGGCCTAAGTTTGTTGTGATATTCCTTCTGTAGGAAAATTTATTAGTTATACCTGTAAATTTCTTGATGATTATACCTAGGAATTTTTCCTTACATGTTTGAACTATTTTTGCAGGGTGGAATGCGAGTCTATGTCTGTGACCATGAAACGACCCCTCCAGGTCATTCTATTTAAACAAAAAGAAATATGAATGTCTTCCATAATTTGCATATTGTTGACATCCATGTTAAGCTTGGTGTCTCTTAATTGTAACACCAGTTGTTGCGCATTATACTTGCTTGTGAAAATTCACTTATTATAATAATAATTCTCTTGGTGAATTTCTTGCTTAGTTGTTTTTCCTCACTCAATTACCCAAGTACCTTTTCTAATGGTAAATTTCTTTAATTTGACTTAAAAAGATGATTGGTAAACATGTGGCAGTGGTACTTCCATGAAATGCATCATAGTTAGTTTGAACTTGTATGGGCTCTCATCTCGCTTATCTGCCTGTTTTTATCAACTCTCTTATTTTGGGCTTTTAATTTTGCCTTGGTGACTTTTTTTCCGCTGGAATACTAGTTTACAATTAATAACCTTGGATCAGAATGATTCTTCTGTGTGAATCATCATCACCGCAGCTAGTGGATATGTTGAACATGTCCAGCTCAAAAAACTTACAAAAGTAACATTAATGTTTTCAAAGTACACACTATTACAAAAAATGAACTCTTACATATGCACGTAAAATCTATGTGATCGTCTGTTCTGAATTTGATTTGATCTGATATATATTGGACTTTTGAATTGGTACTCAAACACATTCTATCCAATTGATGCTCTAATAGTCGCCAAACTCTTAATGACATAACCTCTAAGTATCAATGTACACAAGTGTGCACACATATGTGGTGTTCATGGTAGGTTAACCGAACGAACCGAAAGGTTCACTCGGTTCGGTTAACCGATATTTCGGTTCGCCAATTTCGTGAACTGTAACCGTAACCGAAAATACACCGATTTTTCCGGTTTGCTTATAAGGTTAACCGAAAATGTTACTTATATGATTTTTATATTATAATTAGCTACTTTTAAACATATTTAAAAAAAATAGAAGCTAAATTTACAATTTAGATTCGATAAGACATAGTCAAAATAATAAAGAGATATAAAATTCATGAATTCTTAGTTATTAAACATTACATACCAACTTTATATTTAAAGTTTGTATAAAAATATAATAAAAAAGTTTAAAAAATAATTTTCTGTTAACCGAAATCTCCAAACTCGTGAACCTAAACCGAACCGTGAAACCGAAAAAATATTCGGTGTGGAGGTGTCTCCAGGACTCAAATTCTTTTCCCTTCTTTTCCCTTGCAGCAACCAAATTCACGTCTGTTCGATTTTCAGATCTACGGTTCCCTAGATCTACAAATCGAAGCCTGAAGAATATAGAGGCCAAAATCAGAGGGCTTTTGGTCGCATAGGAGAGGCAAATCCAAGGGTGAGGTCGCCAGTCGTAGATGGCCGGTCATCGGTCGCCGCCGGTGGTCTGCTGCACATAAAATGCGAGAAGTGAAAAAGAGAGAGAGAGAGAGAGTGGAATGATGAGATAGAGCGTGTCAAAGTTTTCTTTTTTTCCTCTTCAACATTCTTTGAACTGTCTCTTAGTGACCTTTATGTTGACCTTTTAATTAGCCATCTGCTATCAATTCATCATCATTTATCTTATTTGAACATTTGTCATATTCTTGGCCTGAAATTATGCTAGTTGCTTGGTACTTGTTACTGTGAGCAGACACATTATATTTACTTAGACTGGAAACTTTAGAAGGGGAATTTGCAAGGATCTGAGTTTCTGTACATGTCTGTGCAGATAACCAAGTCATAAAGACGGATCAGATGAACATATTGATTAGGTCTCTTACGTTGAAGAAGCAAAAGGGTGATGCGGCCGATGGCTCAAGAAAGAGGTATTCCCTTTCAATAACAATAATGCCTGGCATATACCAATTATGTTTTTTTTTTTTTTTTTTTTTTTTCCAGTTTAACTAACATGATTGATCGAGATAAAGTGGCCACTTTTCTTCTTTATTTTTTAGTGTTTTTTAATTTTAGTTGTGGCTCTTTCATGCATGTAATATTTCTGTGCCTTCGCTCTGTATGTACATAATAAATAGGATTTTGATTACTACTAAATATGTACAGAGCATCTGAAAGAGCTGGTGATGGTGGAAGAGCTTCAGCTAAGAGAACCATGACGAATACCCAAAACAACTCTCAACAAGGTGAGTGCTGGCAATCTGATTGCATAACTTAAGTGTTGTTTGGTTGATTGCGAGTGATGGAGGAAGGAAGTAGTAAATAGATATGGTGTTTGAATGAGGACTTCCAGCAACTGTACTCATTCCCTTGAAATATAGGAAGCTACTCAGTACTCACCTATACCCCCCAACCCCTCATGGTAAGAGGAACTCCTAAAGGAACTTCATTCTCTTATTGTCAACCATACAACTCTGAGCATTCACAATAAGTTTACAAGTTAACGAAATTCATGGTAGATGGTAAGTGCAACTCACTGACTTTCTACAAGAACTTAATTCTATATCAACCAAATGATACCTCATTACGTAAATATGCTCAAGCAAAGGTAATAATTTTTTTTACTAGTTGTATTTAGCATGTTAATTTTTTTTGTGAAATAAGTCATAAAAGTTTGGAGCAGATTATATGGATGTAGATAGTATTTGCAGTGTGCATCCTGTGTTTATGGTCTGTCCTGTAGTATTCTGTTTGGAAATGGCCCATGGCCACATTTACTTATTTTGGAGATGAAGCATGTCAATTGAAATTGTATTCAGTTGGGTTGCTGAATCAATGAGCCTGAGGTAGCAGGAAGTGCAGCTGAAATTACAAATACATTTGCTTGAATCCCTTGATACTAGATCCTTTTTGTAACAACAATTTAGTCTATATTGTATCCACAATAACATCACGTCTTGAGAATAGGATGCCCTTGATTGAGCTGCACCTTCATTGCATTGTTTCGGCTACTACTGTGGCGTGAGATTTGGGTGTCATTTTTTATATATTTTTCTTTGTTTTTGCACTTCTTTATCCTCCACGTTGGAGATCTGAATCAGGAAAGGAAAGCAAGGGAAAGGGGTCCAATGATGGCACCTCATGAGTTTCACATATGCAATATTCTTGTTGATAAGCTGCAACGAGATTAATTAGAAAAATAGATGGGTGAAGTTGATGTGATGTAAACACCAAACTGGTTACGGGATGATTGGAAGAATGATATGGACTCTTCTACACTTGAATCACTCATGGAAAACTTTGTTCATACCTTAACATGCAATTTTTATTGGATTTGATGATGAGGGTGTTCTAAGCTTCCTTCTGTCTCTTGCAGGTGGATCAAGTAGTGGTGCAGCAGATAAGGACTTTCAGGGTTTGACAGTTGAGAAGCTTCGTGCCCTTTTAAAGGAAAGAGGTCTCTCTCCCAAAGGAAAGAAGGCAAGTACTTCAATGCTTGTTAAAAAGCCACTATGTAGTATCAAATAAAGCTCTCTAACTTTCATTTTGTCATGCCCATACAACATAGCTTCCCTCACAGCATTAATTGATCACTCTTAAACTCTCTCTCCCTTCTAGGTCGAAAGCTTTTTCATGATATCTTTGAAAAGAAGTTTTTAAATTGGTTGGTTTGACTTTCTTTTGGTTCGTTCATATCTTGATTTTGGTATTTCTTTCTTTCTTCTTGGGCAACCTCTCGTTGCATTCTCTTGAAACCTCATTCATGCTTCCTTGCAACATACATGAAGGTTTACAGACAGCAGGGACGGGTTACAGTAAGGCACACTCTTTGTTTCTAAGAATGCTTGCTGAAACTTGGTGTTGTTTTGCGTAGGATGAACTGATCGCCCGTTTAAGGAGTGGAAGCAAGTGAAACAAGGCTTTCATCAAAGTGATGAGAGGGACTGTTTGTTGAGTACAAAGTGTATACACAAATGTAAGGGAGTTAATTTTGTGAAATGTAGGAAGTTCCCGCAGCTCTGAACTAATTCAATAGGCCGTAGCAGGTTGTTCTTTTGGGTGTGTTATAGATCTCAGGCCTTAGTCTTGACCCATAGTTCTTGTCGAATTTGGCCCAATTAGGGCATCATTTTAATGATCATACTCTTTTGTCTTGGATGTTAGCCGCAAGTACATAAAAGATTTAAGACATTCTGTTTAGATTTTATTATGGCTGATATTTTGCTTTTGTTAAAAAGATAATTAATTTGGTACGTTTACATCCAAATCCAAATGATTTTTTTTTTTTTGGGTTTGCTTTAATGCGTTCATCGGTTCATGGTAGGTGCAATTTTCTACTTAAGCCTTCTTTGATCACACACTGTAGATGGCAAATTGGCCGTCACAACTCACATAGAGGCGATGGAGCTTGCAACAAGAACAACATAATTCCACAGAGTATAACTTTGAAATGAGAGTAGCATAGTTGGTTGTGGGGTTGAATTTCATAGCCAAGGTTATGGGTTTAATTTCCACTAAACTCTCTTTGACGAGTCTCTTTACAAGATATATTATATTAATTTGCATAGTATATATAATTTGCAGGCTATTCCATATTTTCATACACTCGAGATTTATCCAGTTTACCCTCTAAAAATAGTGGCGGCCAATTCTGGTTTCATAACATCTTAGCGGCAATAACATTAGCCTGTAAAGTCGGAGAAGTTGAACCTTCAACAATAAAAGATCTTTTGGTGTCTCATTTCTCGTTTATTTGAGACACATCTTTATGAGTCATGGAAATAGAAAAGGACAGTCAAAGTAGAATGAAGGGATTACGATAAAACAATAGTTAAAAATTAAAAATTTACTTCATTTGGAGATAACCCCTTCAAAGGAGGACTTTAACCCACCTATAATATTGTGCTTTTTCAAATTTTTCCCTTCTTATTTTGGGATATCATGTCTAAATGGGTGCTTAATTTTCTTAGTCGGCGGTGTTATCATGATTTTGACTTTTTCCTTTGCGGGCTCGCCTTAACTTTGCATGCTTTTGCTAATTGCCATTTTCTTATGGGAATGAATAAAATATTTACCATTTTTCACAAAAAGATTATATAAGTTGCTGCTAAAGTTAAAGTCCACCATATATACGAAATGATGGTTACTACAAACCCAAATCACGTGGAACTCCATAAAATAATCAGTTTCGACATTGAGGGCTATGAGTATGAGTACAATTTCTCACAATCTCAAGCTACATGATAAAGAATGAGTTTCTTGGGAGGACGTCTGGTCACCTCTAAACTGAGCATGACTGTCATACCTAGTTTGAGTCCTCGTCTCATGTTGAACCGGTTTCATATAAAATTTTGTGCATTACAAATTACAACAAATCAAAAATTGTATAAAATTAAAAAAAAAAGGGAAAACAATCGAGCAATCAACATTCTATGCCATTTTTAGTGGCATATTCAACTAAAAATTAGGATGTTTTTACTTTTTTTTAGGGGATTCAGTACGGTTCAGTTCAGTCCAGTTATTCAATGAAAAAGAACACATTTATATTTAGCTTGTGCATAAACGTGTAACATGTAAATAATTTTATCCAAGATAAGATGAACATGAATTCATGAAACAGTACAAACTAGAGTAAATATGTATGTATATATGAATCATGTCATGCTCAATTAGTAAATAGGCTTATAGATGATGATGGTCCAACCGTCCAAGGCTTTAAGCACAAAATCTCTATTTGTTTGTTTGTTTGTTTATTTATTTATTTATGTATTTATTTATTTATTTATTTATTTATTTATTTATGAATATGATAGACACCTAACGCGTAGATACTATCAAAAAATCTAAGAGAAAATGATTACAGCAATTAAGTTGGATCAATATCAAGTTAGTGTGAGGGGCGACATGAGGGCCTAAATTTGTAGGTGCAATATGACGTGACCGGTGACTTATTCATCAGTCGACAAAACTCCTCTTCCCCCAACAAATGCTGTCCCAAACACGAAAACTGAATTAAAGTGGGCACAATAATTATTAATGGACTTAACTAGAACTGACAAAGTCTGACACGACACGAACACGAAGTTAATGAAAGAAATACGAACACGACACGAACACGAAGTTAATGAGAGAAATACGAACACGACACGAACACGAATACATATTACCGAATTTGACATGATTAAACTAACTTGTCATACAATGTAATTATCTTCAATTTCATATAAATTTTATGTATTTTTAAACCGACACGAAAATGACACGAAACCAAACACGAACTGACACGACCTGACCTGTTTGCCAACTCTAATTTTTTAGCACGTTTGATTTTGATATTGATATTTGGCTTTCTCCGTGGCCGTACCGTGTAAAAGACGTGCTCAATCATACCATGTCTCGTGTTACCCGTGCCCAGTGACATCTCTAAATGAAACTCATAAATGGACCTAACTAATATAACATAAACATATACTATTGTTTAGCACGTTTGATTTTGATATTGATATTGATATTTGGCTGTTATTTGATTGAATAATTGCTATAGATACTGTTTGAAAAACCAAATCCCTGTTTGACAATTTCTATCTATATGATTATGATGACTTCCAAGCTCCAACTTTCTTTTCCTACACCTAATAAAGTTTTTTTTGATAGCAACACTAAGTATATTAGTTGCAAAGCGGTTTAATTTGGTCCACATTTAATAAAAACTGAAAAGGACTGTCTTATCTATGTGATAAGTCTCTCTTAATACTAGTAGACTAGTAAGATTATTTGGGCTAACGTTAGGGGGGTTCTCTATCATTAAATTGAACTGAAAGTAAACACCAAAATCGTGAATAGTATAATATGTGAGAGAAAAGTATATATATTATTGAATTACAGCATTGAATTTGTAAAAATTAGAGATGTTTAGAGAGAGAAATAGAAGAATTGCGGAAGAAAATTTAGGGGAAAAATGATTTCTGTCTCTCATTGATTGTCTTGTAAAAACTGTTGTATGTATTGCGGATTCATTATTGATTGTCTTATAAAAAGTGTTATATCTCGTGGTGGATTCAAATATATGACGACGGGGTACAAAAAGTTTAAATTTTGAAAACTTGGGTTATAATATATTTATTAAAAAAAATCTGATCTTTACACAAATAAAATTCTGAATTTGGATGGGTGTGGGGAGCATAGGTACTGCCTGTAACCCCCTACATCCGTGATTAGTTGTATGAATATATATAGGGAAGCTAATAACAAAACTCTCAGCTGATCATTAACTATAATATCAGACTCCTAAGTTGGCAAGTAAATGTAATAGCTGAAACACAAAAACTTTTATAAGACGGTTTTTTCGTAATTTTTGGTGAGACGGAGGTCACTTTTCAATGAAACAAGGGTACTGATGTTCACCACAAGTAAACTCTATATCTCTAAATAATGACCCCATTTTTCTGTGCATTAGTCTCACACAAGACTTACTATAAGTGAAAATACACAAGCAATATGTCCAACAGAATTAAATACCACTAAATTAAATAGTGGAAATTAAAAGAACACAAGTAACACACCAAAGATATCAAACCCTACTACGTCCCTTCATTGGGCATGTGGGTGTGGGATCGCATCAATTTTGAATTGATGTGCTCCATCTAGCTTGGCTGTTTGGGTTTCATTGGGCTAATAATTAAAGATACCTTCATTGTAAGATCAAAATAAAAAGATACCTTCACTGTATTATTGTTTTGGATCATTACACATGTCTAGTTTACTACTACTTCGTATGTCATAACTCTAAAAATGAAGATTTTGATGAAGTTGTCAGCTATGGCTCCACAAATACATAGAGGACGAATACAAAAACAGCATGATTACTTGGACGGTAAGTTAATTAGTGTTACACTACCTAATAAAATATAATAGGCTCATATTATTATATTGCTTCTCCTTATTAATGTATGGGAGACCCCATATTTATAAACTACTCAATAACTTATGCTCACCAAACTCTACTAGTATTCTAATAATACTAATTTTCTCCTTTTTTTTTTTTTGAAGGAATAATACTAGTTTTCTAATTACATAATATCTCTAATATAATATCTTAATTATATAATCTAATATATCTTGTTTCCTAAATAAATGGAGAAAATATATAACTCATAATATTTTTTCGATATATTATCTCTAACACTACCCCTGGTAGTTAAGGTGGAGCTTTGAATATAAATTTGAAAGAAGATAACTTGGGTTTTACATAAAATATATATCATGTGCAAAATGCAGTAATGCACATGATTTTTACACATAAGTGTATTTTGTTTTTCAGGGTCGTGGTATATTATTTTACACAAAATTGAGTTGAATTATAATCCACGCACCCAATTGAATTGAGCATCCACTGAACTTAAGTGAATGAGGATAAAAAATATCAGTGAGTTGTACACCGTTATTGAACTGAACTAAACTAAAAGCGATTATCAAATAGTTATCAAATCAATAATTAGTGTATCCTTTTCTCTCCCATCTCTCTAAAAAAACCCTAGCCTCTCTTTCTCCTCTTAACTCATCTTGGGAGTACCACTGGCGTTTTTGCCAGTGGTTAGCCCCTCTGTTATTATATTTTCTTTGCTTTCAATCTAGTTTTTGTAGTTTAATGTTTGGTAGAGTTATTAATAAACTCTCCTTTTGTGGGAGATTGTTTGAGTCTCCGTGTTCGTCGGAGTTTGATTGGTCTCTGAGTTCGTCGGAGTTTCATATAGTTTTGTTTATTGAGTTAAGTTTCATGAATCGAGAAGACAAGTTCAATCTGCTATGTTAAGGGGATCTACACTTCCAAATAGTTGCAGCATGTTTCGTGCTTACCTCCGATCGTAGGGATAACGCGTTGGCGCCCCGCTTTCTTTATAGCGTAATTTATGCTATGTTCAGACTGTCGATGATTAATTGTCCGTTATTGACATAGCCGATAAAGAAAGATGCCGATTTCTAGCAGTGATGTTGAATTTGGTACTTACATATCGACGGAGCTGATTAAGACACCGATTTCAAACAATAATAGTGGGAGTTATATTCATCTTGGTATATTAGATTATCAAATAATACTGGGCTCCATCACAATTCACATGCATGAGTGATGATGAGTCATATCAAACAATTGTGAAGTTCATTTTGTCATTCGTTTTCATGTTGTTATTTTTGTAGAATTGGTCAACAGATGGTACAAATAAAACATGCAAAAGAAAATAATGGACATGACTCCATCAGCACAGTCCATAGTGACTACAGATGATGTGTGAGTGTGTGACGAGACCTTAGTGTCGAAGTCGAACTATTTTAAAAGATAAGTAGCGTATGTCACTAATACTGTCCTGATTTATGGGAGCTAGTGAGCAACAAGTTAAGTTTAAAGGGATCAGAGATAATAATCATAAACGTGATTGAATTCAAAATGAGGCTCGTGTTGTTTTGTTTTGTTTTGTTTTTACGGCGCCGAATTTTGCAATCCATCATACGATCGAGTAATTATTTCATATATAGATCTATTTACGTACAGATATAGAGATCTTAGCGTCTGTCGTTGTCGACATTGCACAATCACACAAAAACAAAAACAAAAAAAACAAAAAAACAAAAAAAAAAAAGAAGGTTGAGTGTTTTTGTTTTTCTCTAAATATTTAGAAATTCTTTGGTCAGAAAATCTAGCAATAAAATTGCAGTTTTGTAGTGAATTAGTGATCTGTAGATTATATTTGTAGCTAGTCCTTAACTGATGTATGTACTGGACTGAAGTAGAACCAGAAAAAGGGAATTACTCAAGATTAATAATGCTACAATGCGTAAAAAAATTTTGTAGGACGACGGTCTTTCTGTAACTTGCCCTTTTGGTTATATTTTTATGAAACAATGGTCATAGTTAATGACAAGTAGGTAGAGCTGTAAAAAGTTGACCCGACGCGATCCGATTCGCCTCGTTTTTTTAGGGTTCTGAAAAAACTTTCTCGACCCAAAATCGTTTACAACCCGATAAAATGAACTAAAAAGTGAACTCGACAAAAAAAAACCAACCCGTCACAAACCCGACCCGAATTCGAGATGACCCGACCCGTAACTCGCTGGGTCGACCCATTTTACAGGTCTACAAGTAGTCTATACATTTCTAAAGAGTAACCGTACCCCGGCCATCTTACCGTGACTCGTGAGTTGGTCTTACATTAGATCGACTTGCCACCAATAATGAGTTTTGTGTAAGATCGTGAAAGTTTTTATGAACAAATAAAAGAAACAATTTTAGTTCAAAAGTAACACATTTATTTCAAAATATAACTTTTTTTCTTCTTCTTTTTGTTGGGATTTATGAGATAGATGCATGTCGATCATGTCATATAGAAAATGTGATTTAATTAAGGATCATATGCATAGGGTCGTTCTGTGTGCAGTTAGTTCTTAATTAGGCAAGCAATGCCTCGTGTGACCACAAACAAATTAAAGAAGATGAGTGGCTTCTTATACGGCCTTTTTCAAATGTGAATGGTATGTTTAGCTAATAATCATAATTAACAATGTTAGGTGTTTATGTGACTTTTACTTTAATATTGATATGACAAATACGCATGCCTATCTATTAATGGTCTTTCATGGTGAGAAAATGTAGAGATTTGCTTCAAGCAACGAGTGGGAAGTCATCAAGATCGAACACTGCTATCTGGAAGCTTATAGGGTTGCGAATTGGCTCACTAAACATCACTACAAAAGAAACATCAAATAACAACGGATCTCAGCGACGGATAAAACATTCGTTGCTAAAATAACAACGGATTCAAAAAATCCGTAGCTAGAAAAATATTAGCAACGGACAGAAAATCCGACGCCAACTAGCAACAACGGAATATGTTCACAAATCGGACCCTTGAAATTACGACGCCAAATATTTTAGCGACGCGTTTTACGGCAACGGAGTCCTTCCGTTGTTTTATCCGTTGCTAAGCTCTCTCGGCGACAAAATTTCTTTTCACGGCGTCGAATATAGCCTGACGCTATATGACGTTTATTTTGTAGTGCATGGATGTGAACAAGAAAAACGAGTCATTTAGTTTAATTTGCTTCCCCCCTCAGGCCCTCTTATAATCTTAGTTCTATCTTATATGATGATGTAACAGTTGTGGCCTGTCACGTACATAGTATTAGAGCTACTTAGTTTTGGTACATGCCCCTCACTTGCTCCAAAAAAAACAAAAATTAGCAATGGTGTGTGTACAATTATTTTCTTACACATAATCTTTCCAACAACAATAATCTTTATGGTGAATTAAATGTTGTAAAAACTTAGTATTCTTGAAATTTCACATTTATAATACTTATCCTATAGCAATACTTCATAGTTTTCCTGGAGAAATGTATACTCAAGTAATCTAAAATTAAAATGTTACAATAAAATGAGCTATAAACAAACTTTTCAAGTGAACGTGAACAAACTTTAAAAATTACTGAAGCAATAAATATGATGTTCGTGAATAAATGTAATAAATGAGAACTCCTATGTCCAATCATGTTCGATAATATTGCCTCTTTTTTTTCTCGCCAAAAGAAAGCGTGAGTGAATGATAATGACTGACCTACTTCCCTCTACGTCATGTGTAGACTTTGTGTTCAATAGCGAATTTATCAAACTAACTGATCAACCAACGCAAATACTAGCCTCGTCGACATAGCACCATCAAGGAACAAGTAAAGTTCATAGAAACTGGTTGTGACAAGCAAGGCATATGGGATGGGAATCAAACTCATGATCTTACCTTACCAAACCACTTAAAAGTAAATTTGGACTTTGAAGTCACTTGACCACCACCCTTAGATTAGTACTCTTCGTTACATTAAACCAAAATTCAACCAAGAAAAACCTACTCGATCGCTTTAAACGCCAATCGATATCTTTATTACTACCTAATATTGCCCTCTTTTTTTTTTCTCGTCAAAAGAAAAGTGTGAGTGAATGACAAGGAAAGAGCTACCTCCCTCTACATCATATATATTTAGACTTTTGTGTTCAATAGCGAATATCTCAAACTTATCAATCAGCGCAAATACTTGTCCTGGTAATATATAGCACCATTAATGGGCAAATATAGTTCATAAAAGCCGGTTGTGACAAGGCATAAAGGATGAAAATCATACTCATAGTCTTACTTTACCAAACCACTTAGAAGTAATAAGTTTGGACTCACTTAACCACTACCCTTTGATTAGTACTCTATCTTCATCATTACATGAAACCAATAATAAAATCAACCAAAAGAAAAACGTAACTTGGCTTTATATGCCGCCAATCACTATCTTTATTACCTACCTAAAACTCTCTTATGTCAAAGCAAAATCTAAGTGCCAAAAATCAATTCAGCCAAATGCTATGCCAACCTCAATTGAAAATCTGAAATATACGTGGGCTCAGTACTTGTCCATTCAACTACAGCACGCACCGGCCGCGTTATTTGGTGCACCTGCAAAACGAGAATTTCTGAGCCGAAATGAAACCTTTCTATTATTTCTTGTTGGATAAAAGGCATACTGTACTATACTGACGTACTTCCTCCGTCTTAAATTATTTGTCTTCTTTGACATTTATGATTCACAATAATATGAGTCACAGAAAATAAAGTGGACAAACAATTTAGAACGGAGGGAGTAATTTCAAGAAGAAAACGAAATGTTTGAATTGATCTTTTTGTTCTTTTGCCGTTACGTGGTTCACGGAATGAATTGGAATGGAACGGAATGCAGCATGGAAACGACGAAAAGAACAGGACCTAAGTCCAAATAAGACATACTATTCAAGAAAACTAAATGTTTGAACTGATTTTTTTGAATTTTTGCCGTTAAGGTTATTTGTTGTCTTTTAATTTCAGCTCGTGAACCACGTGATGGAAAAGAAAACGAATAAAAAAAAAGGTGTGTGCATTGTGCGCTTCCACCGAATGCACGGACACCACACCACACACCAGCCAGCCGTCAAATGAGTACTCTTTATCATCACACATTACACAACTGCATTGGGCCCTGCTCTTAAGTCTTAGCTTTCAGGGGTTTTATTCATTCCCAATCACTTGTTTTTTGTCTTTGTTCATCATTGAGCCAGTACAGTACCTTTTTCAGTCCCATCCCTACACATGTTCTATTCAACAAAATAGTGCGAGCCGCGGAATAGGAATATAGAGAATGGGGTTTGTTCTTTTCTCCTCGTTCAACCTTACCTAATAGGTGAAAATCGATAACATATATACCAGATCAATCAATAACATGCCAGATATTACTAGATCAGTGAAAATCAGTAAAAAATGACACATCTTTCCTCACACAATCAGTGGCAAGACCTTATTGAATTAGTAAAAATCAGTGACAAAATTCTATCGAATCAATGGCAATCAGTAGTATGACCTTATCCAATCAGTGAGAATCAGTAACAAGACCTTACTAAATCATTGAGAATTAGTGAGAATAAGTGGAAAAGAACACACTTATAGAACAAAACAGAATTTACCCAGAGAAACTAAATTAGATGTAGAATAAAATAGAATGTGAGGCAAAATAAAATACGAAATGAATGTAGCGCGGAAGAGAATGGAAATTACAAAGTGAAACAAAAAACATAACGAAATTTGTAACGCCAAACAGAAGGAAATATACAAAGATGAAAAGAACAATTCCGAAGATAGTGAAAGATAGCAAAGATAATGCTCTTTTTTGGATAATTAAGAAAAAAAATGATATCGATTAAATATAAGTACTCTATTATATATGTACAAGATATCCGTAATGAAATTAAATTAAGATGGTAAATATATCTAAGTGACACATACTTTAATTTTTTTTTTGGTGCAAAGTGACACATATTTTAATTTTGTTGTTTTTCACTAAACTGAATTAAACTCATTAATTAACATTACTTGAACCCCAATAATTTTACTTAAAATTAATCCATGATTTCAAATACAGTATAATTTTCTTTTATTTTTCCTGTACATTTAAGACTCGGTCCTCCAAAGCAAACCTTGCAATGTTCCTCACTCATCGACGACTATCAACTTTTTGATCAACATCGATCATCTACATTAATTACTTCCCCTTTTTTTTGTGAGTCATAAATGGCGCTTCTAGACTGTAATATCTTCCTGACCATTTTAAATAATAATCTCCTAAAATTAATAATAAGTTGGACTTTACTTCCCTGCAGGATCTCAACTCTTCCTGCAGATCTATTTTACTTCCCTGCAGGATCTCAATCTTTGAGAATTTAGTGATTGCTTTGCTGCTCGTCATTATTTGTTTCTTTCTTATTACTCAATCCAAGACTCAAGAGTTGTTTCAAATTTGTTTATTTATGGGTTTGTGTGTTAGATGTATATATACTAGTATGTGTTTATGATCAAATCGTGCGTGGGGGACTATATGAAAAATAAATATGATTCTTCGAGAAGGTAAATCATCATACTCTGTCTCAAGTTTAACTTTATATTGGATTTTTCAGGAATAAGTACTACTTTGACCATGATATTTTTGAAATATTGTATAAAATAAATTTAACAAAACTATTTTCACCATAGATAATTTTATAAGTTTTTAGAAAAATATATATAACGACTAACAGTCAAAGTTCACGGATATATATATGGAGTGAATCAGAGTATAATACTTAGGGGGCGTTTAGTTAGGGAAATGATTAAGGGGGTAATAGAATAAATTTTTAGGCTGAAATAGTAAGATGAAGTGGTGATGAGGGTAATGATTAAAGGGGGGTAATGGAGAAATGAAGAAAATGGGGGCGCGGGAAAACCATTACCCTATGAGGAAGTGGGTTTCTATTATCCCTCAAATGGGGGTAATCATTACCCTCTTTCTCACAAAATCTAGCCCCCACTACCTCACATACCTCCCATTTTTAGCCTATAAATTCATTCCATTACCCTTTAATTATGATCCCCAACCAAACGGTCCCTTGTTTGTTTGTGCATATTAGAAGAAGATGAATGTGCACAACGCAAACAAACAAACCCCACAAATACTGTACTCTGATCCACTCCATACATATCTGATCTTTTCAAATACCAATTACCCAAAAAAAAAAATATATTGTATTCCCCTCTATATATATCTTCACAAATACTAAACACAAAAATTTCTATAACACAGTGTTCTGTAACTTTTAGTGAGACTATGGTCACTTTTTAATTAAACAAGAATACATCATTGCTCAGATAAATAACCCATATATTTTTAAAAAGAAACTCCAATTTTTTTATGTTGAAATACAATACCATTTACCCACATTGATATAGTAGTCAAAGCAAGCTTAGCTTCCTTATTATAAAAATAGACAAAAACTCCTTTTGGCTAGTCGACAACACTCCACCACCCACAAAAAAATGTCACTATAATAAAATCCGAGTTTCCGACCTTCCTTTCTTCTTCTACTACTATAAATATAACATCTCCCATTCTCTCACCCCATCAACTCTACACATCACTACACAAATATTTTAATCCTTTGAAACCGACAACCACACAAAACCAACCCCAAAACAAAAACCATGTCTTCTTTCATGAACTACCCCTTTGATCTCTTCCTTTTCTTCTCCCTCTTCCTCTTCTCCTTCTCCTTCATTTTCTCTCTCCTCCACAAACTCCACCCTTTCTCAAGGCAGGCATCCTCCTTATTATCATCCCTATCATTCTCGTCTTCGTCTTCGTCCTACGGCCCTAAAACCTACCCCTTCATAGGCTGCCTTATCGCCTTCTACAAGAACCAACGTAGACTCCTCAACTGGTACACCGAGCTGCTATCCGAGTCTCCGACTCAAACGATCGTCGTAAACCGTCTCGGAGCTCGGAAAATCATCCTCACAGCTAATCCAGCCAACGTAGAGTACATTTTAAAGACCCGTTTTGCTAACTTTCCTAAAGGGAAACCTTTGGCTGAAATTTTAGGTGATCTTCTTGGAAATGGGATATTCAATGTAGATGGTGATTTATGGGCTAATCAAAGAAAACTTGCTAGTCATGAGTTTACAACTAAATCTTTGAAAGAGTTTGTTGTTAAGACTTTGGAAGATGAAGTTGAGGGTCGCCTTATTCCTTTGCTTCAATCTGCTGCCCGTGAGGATAAAGTCATCGATTTACAGGTATTAATTTAAATGCAGTATATAATAATTGTTACTATTATTAGTAATATTTTGATTACAAAATGTCTCTTACGAGACCGACTCAACATGAAACTATCTCTTTTTTGTGTTTTGATTATACTTCATGTAGTGTCTACATGTTAATATTAAATATTGTCAAATTGATAGATTCCATGTGTAGTTATGGGACAGATTTGAATTTATTTGGACAGTCATTGACTTAATCATAAGGAAATAATAATGGAATAGTAGAGTATGAATTTTGATTAGTTGACTTTTGCGCCTCCATTTGTGAAATTTTATTACAGTAGATTGACTTTTTTTTTTTAGGGTTTAATGATTTGTAGTAAAATAGAATGCCTTTAATTTTCTTACCTGCTATCAGCTACGACTACGACGTGTTGTTTTGTTTGAATTGACGGGCTCACAAATGAACTACTAATTCTGACTACCGTATTTATTTACTAATAATTTAGCTAAAGATTTGTATGAAAATATGAGATCTTGAAAATAATAATCTAAATATAGATTTTGATTAAATATTGCATTTTGATTATGTTGAGAGTATCATCTAAAATCTATATATATTTTCTCTTTCAAAAAAAAAAATCTATATATATTTTCCTGTTTCAAAAATAATATACTAATATATTTATATATTATACCAACCTTTTCTACCTAATATATAGCTTAATTTGCATTAATTCTTGAGCTACCATGGCAATAAGATTATTTTCACAAACCCCACCTTACTAGCTTATTATTTGCTAGCTTACTAGTGGTAGTTATATGTTCAAATCACTACATACTATATTTCGATGCATTAGCTGTACAATTATATACTAAAAACTGATTTAGAATTCTATGGATTAGCTATTTAGCTGTATCTGTGTTAGACACTACTAAAAACAGGCTCTCCGAATTCCTAACACGCATCATTACTCACCCAAAATCTACTACTTGGAGTATAATTAAACTCCACAAGTATACTCACTTATTTTTACTACAAAATTTATCTTCCAAAACGACTTATTTTAATTTGTAGTGCACATCACATGAGCAGATCGACTACCAAGTACCAACGAATGAGTAGATAAAGCATTGTCCGGAATGTGTAGTGATCAACCACTACACTCTTTTGAGCATTATGGTCATTAATTCTCAGGTGCCCTTTTTCAGGATTCATTTAATTTCTCAACTGTCTCCTTTACTGGAGTATGTAGTACACAATGCAATAAACACGTTTATAAATTACGGATCCGTATGTAGTTACCAATCAGTGATCAAGTATAATACCAATTGATAATTAATAAAATTCAATTATTGGATTTCAATTTACATTACGAAATCGTAAGTACATGATTTGCCAGGGTGATATCCACTGGGCTACGAGTCCTTAAAGAGGGACATGAAGTTAGTAATACTACATCAACGTGTGCCATACATATATTCTTCTTTTTCGATTGCATTACTTTTACAACTAATTAAAGTACATTACATGCATATATCTCACAAAAATGATTATATTCTTAACACCAATTCTAAATAAACCTTTTTGATGTTCCCCTTTGTTTGTACAGGATGTACTAAAGAGATTCACCTACGACACCATATGCAAAGTCTCCCTAGGCACCGACCCAAACTGCCTAGACCTCTCCCTCCCTATCCCTCCTCTCATTGGTGCCTTCGACAAGGCGGCCGCCATCTCCGCCTACCGCGGCGTCTCCCCCATCTACGCCGTCTGGAAGGTTAAGCGAGCCCTCGACCTCGGAACTGAGCACACCCTTAAGCAAGCCATTCACACCATCCACTCTATTGTTGAAACCATCATTGAGGCCAAGCAAAAGTCTTTGCAACAACAACAGAAGACAATGGATATCCATTTACCCGCTACATCTGATGACCTCCTGTCCAGGTTCCTCTTAGCTGGGTATGAGGATGACCTGGCTAGGGACATGGTTATCAGCTTCATTATGGCTGGCCGTGATACTACTGCGGCCGCCATGACTTGGCTCTTCTGGCTCGTCTCCGCTGTGGACCCCACCGCCAAGGATCGTATCCGGGCTGAGTTGGGCCCGGTTTCGGGTCCACCGGGCTACGAGGCGTTAAAGAGAGATATGAAGTACTTACACGCAACACTTTGTGAGACAATGAGGCTATACCCACCAGTTTCGTGGGACTCGAAACATGCCCTAAACGACGACGTTTTGCCGGATGGAACGAAGGTCAAGGGAGGGGACAGGGTCACGTACTTTCCTTACGGCATGGGGAGGATGGAAGCCATTTGGGGTGAGGACCGGTTTAAATTTAGACCAGACCGGTGGTTTGATGATACCGGTTCAGATGAACCGGTCCAAGAGAGTAATAAGTCGTTAAAGATGGTGAGCCCATATGTGTTCCCGGTTTTTCAGGCTGGACCGAGGGTTTGTCTTGGGAAAGAAATGGCTCTTATACAGATGAAGTATGTAGTGGCTTCGGTAATAAGCCGGTTTGATTTTGAGCCGGTTTGTTCGGACCCGCCGGTTTTTGTTCCCCTTTTAACGGCTCATATGGCTGGGGGTTTAAGTGTAAGGGTGAAGGAAAGAAGCAGCAGTAACTAGAAAAAAAAAAAAAAGAAGAAGAACTAATAGGTTGATGAGCAAAAAAAAAAAGAACTAGTTTCATTATGTGCATTGAAGACGATTAATTAGAGGTAGTTTGGTACTATATGCAATGATAATATAATACTAACGGGGAGTAATAGTTGTCCATAATTATTTTATGTACTTAATTAATTATGATGCCTATATATTATTTTTTTTCACCAACCAAGGGTCTCGCTCCATCATCGATCATAGTAACTATTTTTCCTTGTTGGTTTGTAACCGCTCAAAAGGTGGGACAATTGACCAAGAAATTTAAAACTGCTCCATGCCATGGCGATCGATATTTGAACTCGACCTCGACCTTAATTAATGATGGATGAGTCCCTACCACACCTCCTTGGTTAATTATGATGCCTATATATATGTAGTTGGCTTGTAATTATCTTGCTTGAAATCAAATGATGGAGTTAGCCAGTTAGAAAAGTTTTTGTATTTGTATTTGGCTCATTTGTTATAAGCTACTACTACGAGTATCATATTTCAAAACCTGTGCTTTTTTTCTTTTTCACAAATTAAATTAGGAGCTTGTAGAGTTGTAGTCACCTTTTAACTTGAAATATTGATGATTATCGGTCTATAATTTTATTGTCAATCCCCGTAATTAGTAGAAACTCGAAAAAAACAATATACATCTTAAATATGTTAGAAACATACATACAATGACACACTCCAAACTTGTTAGGGTATTTTTAACCCTCAAAAACCTATCTAAATTTATAAACAAAGCTATCAAAAAAAAAAAAATTGAAAAATGACCATATGTTATGAATGAAAATACTAATGAGCAGCAGCGTTTATTAGGTACGATAGAAAGATATTGTTCCGCCTCCTATAGGAGAAATTCTTCCTTACGAAAGTATTTGGGCACAAGATTTAAGAAAGAGAGAAAGGAGTCCAAAGTTGCCCATATTGCCCCTGAATTAGCCTTATTCACTGATTTTGTAAGGAGGACCCACATTCTGATTCCTCACATGGGTGAGAGGAATAGCAAGGAAAGAAAATCGAGAAACAGAAATGAAAAGATTACAGCTGCCAAAATTTTGAACTCAACTTATTGAATTCAAATGAAAATTTAACATTAAAACTTCCCTCCAAATTTAACACATTAAAATTCCAGTCATTGAAATTCCCTCCAATTTTCACATTTGGAACCTGAATTCATCAGTTACATTCCCACATCAATTTTTTGGGAAAATTTGAAATTCCCACCAAAATCTGAAAATTTGGGAAATTACACTTCACAAAATTTACATTTCAAATATTTAGGAAAAATTGAAATTCCCACCAATATTGGACAACTAAAACCCTAGACTCTACTATAAATACAGAGGCACCATAACTTCATCTTCAACATTTACTTCAACATTAAATCTATCTTCAACAACCAACCAACAATGGCAACAAACTCACCCGAAACACAAACAAATGCAACAACAGAATCAGTAAATGCAGCCAACATATCAGAATGGATAACTTTAATGGCCCAAAATTCAACCCAAACACAAACACCACAAAATCCACTACTGTCTCCTGAAATCCCCACAAACCCCACAAACCCCAACTGAAATTCCAACAGAAGAAAACATCTCTTTTGAGCCACACACCCTACCACCTAGGCCTCACAAGCTTTCAAATTTAGAGAGGCAATTAATATTGGAGTTGTTGTTACAGAATTTAATAGATGGTAAGTTGAAGAAGGGGGGCCATTAATATGGCAGCAGCAAAATTCAGATGTTCAAGACAAGCAATCAGTGCATTATGGGCCAGAGCAAAGGTTCAACTTGATACCAACCAAGTCATTGATGTGAGGACCAGACTAGAAGGCAAAGTTGATGCAAAAAGGAAAGACATTGACTTGTCTAAGATGCTGACACTAACACCAGCAGTAAGGAGAAGTTACAGAAGCCTTGGATTTGCCTTAAACTGTGGCAAGTCAACTGTGGCCAGGTTGATGAAAAGGGGAGAAATCAGAGCTCATACAAATGCTATCAAGCCACATTTTACAGCAGCAAACATTAGAGCAAGGTTAGAATTTGTGCTTCAAAAATTGCATTTTGACCAAAATTATGAAAATGGAACTTTTGAAGATTTTTTTAATCATGTGCATATTGATGAGAAATGGTTTTACATGACCAAAGCAACCAATAGACAGTATGTTCTCCCATTGCAAGATGATGAATACAGAACAAGTAAAAGCAAGAGTTTCATTACTAAAATCATGTTTTTAGCTGCTGTTGCAAGGCCAAGATTTGGCCCTAATGGTGAGTGTTTATTTGATGGAAAGATTGGCATTTTTCCTTTCACTTTCATAGAAGAGGCAAAGAGAAACAACAAAAATAGGCCAGCTGGTACATTGTTAACTAAACCCATTCTGAGCATCACAAAACCAGTCATAAGGCAGGCTCTTCTCAACAAAGTTTTGCCAACAATTAAGGCAAAATGGCCAGAAGAAGACAGTTCAGAAATAATATGGATGCAGCAGGATAATGCAAGGCCACATCTCTCAACAACAAACCATGAATTTTGCATGGCAGCAACTAGTGATGGGTTTAATATCAACTTAACATGTCAGCCCCCTAATTCCCCTGATATGAATGTACTGGATTTAGGGTTTTTCAACTCTATCCAGTCACTTCAATATGAAACTCATTGCTATACCTGTTGAGCAACTTGTTGAAGCAGTGACAATTGCTTTTGATAAACTAGAGCCCATGACTCTTAACAAAGTATGGCTATCATTGCAATATTGCATGGCAGAAGTAATAAAGGTCAAAGGGACCAACAATTACAAGCTGCCTCATGTTGGCAAAGATAGATTAATAAGAGAGGGGAGGCTGCCAGTCACAATTATGCCAGATGCAACAACAGTTCAGCAAGCAAGAGATCATCTTATGAATGGCATGGTTGTAGTGGAGCAATTCTTGGGAGCTGGTATAGAGGATGATGATGCAGCATCACAACATGCAGAAGATAATGAAGCAGCAGCAGAAGAAGATGACTATCTAGATGTGATGGAGTGAATGGTAAGTGAGTCAACACATTTTGGGCATTGTTATGTCTTTTTGGTGCATATATAGAAGCACATCACAGTTCATAAGTGAAGATACTCTTTAATGATGCACTGAGGTCATATGTAGGTAGCATTTTGGTTTTATTTAATCAAAACCATGGTGTAATAGTTTAGATTTTAGTCCAAGGTAGGCTGTTCATGCAACTTTTCACTCAAAACATGTAAGGGTGAACTTCTGGGTATCATCACTTTAATGAATCATGAACTTTATTGCTTTCAAATTGTCTCAAGTTCTTTGAACTCATCATAGACCATGATATTACTTACTTGCTTTCCTATAACTTCAATTAATGGTGGCACTGTCTAAAGATCACCATAACAAGTAAATTGGTGGCTATGCATATAACCAATATGCAGCCTACACAATAACCAAGATGCTCAAAAAACTTTGCCATCCCATTATAGAAAGAAATGGTGGCACAGTAAATATATAAAAAAAAAATGCTCTCATTGTATCATCATTGAGCATTTCGATTAATTTGGTTGCAAGGGCACCAATTTTCAAATGAAAATGATGCTAACAGCAAACAACCAACACAACTAGTTTTCATCATCATATAAACCAATAACAGCAACAACCAATCATGCCTCTCAATTCCACACCTTCCCACAAAACCCAACTCAAAAAAACTTATCAAAATTTCAATAATCATCACCACCCAACAAAACCAAACTCATCCAAATGTCAATAATCATCATCACCACCAAACAAAACCAAACTCATCCAAATTTCAATAACCATCACCACCCGCGATAATAGCACCATCAATATAAACAACAATAATAATCATATACAGACAACAATAACAATCACAAGTCGCCTCTCTGTCTGAGAGAGAGAGAGAGAGAGAGAGAGCCCTTCAAATAATTTTATAGCCCTTTTGATGGTTGAATCCTTGCTTTTGACGATTTCACACACTCATATGGAAGAAGAAGATACAACATGGAACGAGTAGGATCTTCCTAGGACGAGTCTGGGGAAGGAGCAGGAACAACAGAGGCAACAGATTGACTGAGATGAGTGGCAGGACTGTCAACTTCATCTTCTTCATCACCAACATCAAGCCCATCATACCCATCATATGTATCAGCCGCAACCAATTTGCGACTGATTTTGCCATTGTTGTTGCGATCTTCAGTTTTTAAAGTTGGGGGAATAACATCAGGAGATTGATTCAATTCGCCATATTGGCCAAACATCTCAGGCAAACTAAAATCTTGAGTTTCATCATCTGGGTTTAGAAGTGGAAAACGAAGAGCGTGATTCAATGGTACATAGACATGAGGACCTGGTTGAGAATCAGGAACGATAGAATTGTCATAATCATTAAATGGAGAATTAGGGGCCTCCATCTTAATTCGATTTCCTACAAACACAATAAAAAATTGAATCAGAGGCAAATGGTTAGACAACAACAATTATCAAAACCTAACACACAAACTAGACCCAGAAAACGAAGATCTCACAAATTACACCCAGAAAACGAAGATCTCACAAATTAAACCCAGAATAAGTAAAATCCATAAACAAACTTAAACAAAGATCTCAAAAATTAAACCACGAAAAAGTAAAATGATCTAAAATAAATCAAACTTAATCCCAGAAAAATTAAACCTAGAAGCAAAATTTAGATAGAACTATATTAAATCTAAATTGATCTCAGAAAAATTAAACCCCCAAAAGAAAAAGAAAAAACCCACAAAAGCTAGATCGAACCTGGTAAATTACTAACGGAAAATGCAAAAATCAGGGTAGATCGAACTTTCTCCTCGCCGACAAAATGTAGATCAAAGTTCTTCCTCGCCGACAAAAGCTAGAGCGACGGAGAGAGAGAGAGAGAGAGAGAGAGAGAGAGAGAGAGAGAGAGAGAGAGAGAGAGAGAGAGAGCAGATTGCAAAAGTTGAGTAGATTGATTTAGAAGAGTGAAAAGAATTCTCGCCATTTTTAGATCTGGAATTGAAGAGGCAGTGATGAACTGAGAGAGGGAGAGGAAGAGGGGAATAGGCAGTGATGAACTGAGGGGAGAGAGAGAGAGAGAGAGAGAGAGAGAGAGAGAGAGATGATCCATCATGAACCCTAGAAATAATGAGGCGGTGGTTTTTTGTGGTAATGATTAGACTTAAGTAAGGTTAGGTTAGTGGGTTGTTTGTATAATTTGGGCCTAAATATAAGCTGAGCCCAATTAGTGGTGAAAATAAGTGAGGGGCTATTAGGTCATTCACCAGCCCAATCTTTGCCAAAATAAGTAAGGTAAGGAACAATGGTGGACAGCCAAATAAGGGAACTGTAAGGAAGAACCCGGGACGGAGGGAGTATTACATAGTTCAGAAGCATTGCTCCCTCCTCTCACAAAATAAGTGTATCCCACTCTAAATTCAAATTGATAATTTTCGATTTTGTGAGAGAAGGGAGCAGTGCTCCTGTTGAGCAATTGAGTTTTGAAGATGACAAACTTATTTAAATATAAAGTGATGCTACTTAACTTGTGTGTTAGTGTTTTAGGAATTTATTTATGCAAGAGTTTGTTAGATAAAGATCAAAGAAGACACAAGTTATTCTCATGTTCTCTAGGTTATTTATTTATTTCTTAGAGTTCATGTTAAAGTAATGCAATGATATAAATGTGGATTTATATTTATTAGGCAACAAATTAATAAACGTATAAAAAGGTCTTTGTGTTTGGGAACGATCCTTGAAACTTCAGTGTTCAATGGAATGTTACCTACAACACATATATATACCCCAAATGACCTGATTGGTATTTTAAGTGAACCTCTTTGGACATATTGGTCTATTAAAAATCACTTTAGACATTAGGGTATTAAAAAGTGAAATAAGTGGCATATTAACCCTTTGAATCGGAATTTTGCAGTTTAAGTGAGATTTTTTTATTTAATCTATTAACTTAATTCTATCCCTCTTTTTTTATTCATTTCCCACATTTTCTTATTTCCTCCCTCTTTTTTATTTCTTTTTGCCCTTTTTCTTTTCTTTTCCCATTTTTCCTTTTTTACGTTCGGTTGGATCCTATCCTTTACCCTCAGTTTTTCAATCATCCTTTTCACCATGGTTGATGTTCTTAGTCTAACAAAAAGGGTTCGTTTCGTTCCAGATCGAAATTGGAGATCTGCTCACCTCTACAGTACCGAAATTGGATTCAATGGCTCCTCGAAATCCTGTAACATCACTGAAGAACAACAACAGTAGAGTGGTAAGTCACTTTGACATTGAGACCAAATATTTTAGGGGTTCTGGTTGAATTTTTAAGTTTTAATTGTATGTAGGTGAAGTCAAGTATTGGATTAAACAAATTGGAGAGCCTTAAAAAGTGGACTCAGGCTTGTTTGTTCTGAAAATGGTTTGATCCCCCATGTGCTCAATTGCAACTCTCTCTCTCTCTAATATGTCACTCTTCAAGTTGTTCTGCAATGGTGGATGACTGAAATAAAGAGGGAAAAAAGGCAGTTATGAAAAAGAACAAGGGAAAAAGAGAAGGAAGAGAAAAAGAAAACTAATCGAAGGAAGAAAAAAAATGGGAAAATGGGAAAGGAAAAAAAGAAAGAGGGATAATATCAAGAAAATAGATTAAATGATAAGATTCTCACTTAAATTACAAGATTCCGGTTTAAAGGGTTAATATGCCATTTATTTCACTTTTTAATACCCTAATGTCTAAAGTGATTTTTAATAGACCAATATGTCTAAAGAGGTTCACTTAAAATACCAATTTGGTCATTTGGGGCATATATATATACACGTTTAATCGTCTGAGTTAAATTTAAGATCAGTATCTTAAATTTAATCTCTTAATATTTATATCCTTTTTATTGTGCCAAAGATATTATTTGCAAAGAGATTTTTCTAAAATCTATTTATTCTTATATTTGGCTACAAGTTTTTAACTAGGAAGAAAATAATTTCTATAAGATATTTATTTTATTTTATTCACAAACACTGATTTTGATATAAATGCTTTATATGATAAAGATATTTATTCTTCTTTATGAAAATCTTGTTTACCAAGTAAAGGAAAAAAAGATTTGATTTTCTAGTTGCAAATAGGTTTCCTAGTTGCTTTTTACTTCTTGGTCTTACGTGTAAAAAGAAGTTTGAACTAAAATCAGTTTTACGCCTCTCCTTGCACCGAACGTTATATTATCTTGCGAGAGTGTTGATTACAAACGACGTTTATACATTATAGAGAACGTTGCCTAATAGCTATAAGTTTCATACGCTTATTTATTGCTAAGTTATAGGATTATTATTGTACATTTACGCTTACTGAAGTTCATCGAGGTAAACATTGTTCATTGATTAGGACAACTAGAGTTAGTTGTTCAGAGATTGGCTTGGGTGAGTGCCTAAGTGTGTTTGGCTTGGAAGAGTTTCTAAGTGCGTTTGGCTTGGACGAGTGTTCGAGTGCGTGGGTTGAGTTAGAGTTAACTTGATCGAGTTGTACTATTCTCTTAATAAAAGAAGTAGTTTTTAAAGTCCTTCGGACCGTGGTTTTTTATCCTTTGTGAGTTACAAAGGGTTTTCCACATAAATCGTGAGTACTTTAATTCTAGTTCTTTTATACTTGTTTTAAATTCCGCAAATTTGGGGTAACACAATTCACCCCCCTCTTGTGTTCCTTGTGCTACTAACAGCTCCTGGACTACACAATAATTCCTCCTCCTATAGACCTATATATGCCGATAAAGATGGTCACTTTTCATAAAATTATCCCAAGGATATCTTTAGAACTATTGCTTAATGAATATGTGTATTGTAAAATTTTTTTTATAGATGGGAATAATACATTGAACAATAAAATTACACGGTAGGTTCGATAGATAGCTAACAATAATGGTAAAGTTTTCCAAAAAAAATGCAATAATTGTAAATTCATTGTACATTTGTTAATAATTCTTACTAAAATGGGAAGAAATTATTTTTAATTCCTTTTTTATCAGCAATACATAAATGGATATTTATCACTGCTCCTTACTAAAAAAACAAGATGGATTTTGTTTACACACTGATACTAAATAAGCAAAAAAAAAAATAAATAATAAAAAATCCTTACTATACTGACAGTCTTTCTTTCTTCCTCTATAAATGTACAGTTGTACATATCCCATTCCACTACAAATATTATAATCCTTTGAAACCCACCCCAAAGAGAAAAAACAAAGGAAATCAAAAACCATGTCTTTCATGAACCCCTTTGTTGATATCTTTATTTTCTTCTCAGTCATCCTCCTCTCATTCCTCTTCCTTTTTTCTCTCCTCCACAAAATCAACCCTTTTAAACATCTCTTCTTAACCATAAGAGCATACTTATCATTTTCATCATCATCTTCGACGACCTACGGCCCTCGAAACTACCCCTTCATAGGCTGCCTGATTGCCTTCTACAAGAATCGATGTAGGCTCATCAACTGGTACACTGAGTTGCTCTCTGAGTCTCCTACTCAAACGATCGTCGTAAACCGCCTCGGAGCTCGGAAAGTCATCATCACGGCTAATCCAGCCAACGTAGAGTACATCCTAAAGACCCATTTTGCTAACTTCCCTAAAGGGAAGCCTTTTGTTGAGGTTTTAGGTGATCTTCTTGGAAATGGGATATTCAATGTGGATGGTGATTTGTGGGCTACTCAAAGAAAACTTGCTAGTCATGAGTTTACAACTAAGTCTTTGAAAGAGTTTGTTGTTAAGACTTTGGAAGATGAAGTTGAGGGTCGTCTTATTCCTTTGCTTCAATCTGCTGCCCGGGAGGATAAAGTCATTGATTTACAGGTAAAAGATACAATAGTTTTTTTTAACAGCAAAGTAATTATTTTATTAGGCAATTAATTGCCACAAAATCATTATACAGAGGTTCTTAGGCACGCTAGGATCCTACCTATCCCACTCAATCTATTTAAAAGAATAACCTCCAATCTATACATGATGCCATCCTCTATTCTCGTAAGATGATATACACTGATTAAGATCAGCTCGGCCGGGGCTACGTCATAGGCGCATTAAGAACATAGATAATTATAACCATATACATATAAAATAAAAGCAATGGAATGCCAATCTTCAGGCTTTATTTGTAAAGTCTCTATTCCTTAGTAACCGAAGCCTAAAGATCTACGTTATCAAAATCCATATCAACAGATTTTCCTCTAGAGATCTCTACACATTACTTCTCTAGCCTTTACTATTCTTCTCCCTAATAACATGTTGCATCTGTACACTATCCAACTTATTGAATATATCCACCATTTCCATGCATTACAACAAATTATCACTTGTATTATGAGTTATGCCATTGAGAATTTCAAATTCGTGAAAATTTCACATCTAGCCACGGGATGAAAAGTATTTAAATAAGTACATTAATAATTAATTCGCATTTAAAAATTATGCGGTTATCCTTTTTCATGGCAATTACCACATGTGTCACGAGAACAGTTTCGTTCAACCCTAGAAAGAATGAATTAAATCACAAGAATATCATACCCACGGCAAGAATCTAACCACGAAAATGTGTCTTTCCCTTGGCAAGATTCACGTGAGCATTGTCACATGTATGTACACCTAAAGACGTCTGTTTTGTAGAGTCATTTATTTGAAGTTAAACTTATTGTGTTGAAAAACGTTTAAATATAGTTTATGGAAAAAGAAATTGATTGGATGTTAGACATTAATAATGACAAGTAAAATAGTTTTCATCACTTAATATTGCTCTCTTGGTATTATTACTATATATTTTTGTGGGTTTATCTGAAACAACATTATTTCTACTAAATGATTAGTTAAGGTCTTAGGGGGTAAGGTTGTATATATTTGGATCTACTTAGACCTTGACTAAGGTCCTGTTCTTTTCGTCGATTCCATGCTGCATTCCGTTCCGTTCCATTCTGTTCCGTTCCGCGCCGCATTCTGTACTTCATTTTGTCTCACATATTTTTGAATTATCCACGCCGCGCCGTTCCGTTCCGTTCCGTTCCAATCCGTTCCGTTCCGTTTCTCACCGTCCCGCACCATTCCGTTGAAGAGAACAGGGCCTAAGCCGAGATACTTCCTATGTTGTTAATAAAAATAATTAAATATAATCACTTAGTTAGGTCACTCGTACTTCATTGTATGAACTAAGTTCATGCAACATTTTGTGTTATGTTAAAAGAATCTCTTTGTATTAAATATTCTATTGCGTTATTACAAATAATAACGATCAGCCTACCTGATCAGAATATTCTAGAGCCGCATTTGCTAAGAAGTCTGTATATAGCACTATGTTTGTGGGAAAACAACTAATAAAATCATTTTATAGGGAAACACTACTATAAAAACTATTATTACTATTATTATTAGTAATTTCTTATTATTATACTCCATTTAGTACCTACATGTTGATTTTAAATATTGATACACACCATGTGTAATTTTAGTACACTACATATCTCACAAAAATGATTCTTAACACCAATTGTAAACCTTTTGTTATCACCCTTTGTTTGTACAGGATGTACTCAAGAGATTCACCTACGATACCATATGCAAGCTCTCCCTGGGCACTGACCCAAACTGCCTAGACCTCTCGCTCCCCATCCCTCCTCTCATTGGTGCCTTTGACAAGGCGGCCACCATCTCTGCCTACCGCGGCGCCACCCCCATCTACGCCAACTGGAAGATTAAGCGAGCCCTCGGCCTGGGATCTGAACACATTCTCAAGCAAGCGATCCACACCATCCACTCCATTGTCCAATCCATCATCGAGGCCAAGCAAAAGTCTCTGCAACAGACGACAATGGATATCCATTTACCCGCTACATCTGATGACCTCCTGTCCAGGTTCCTCTTAGCTGGGTACGAGGATGACCTGGTCAGGGATATGGTCATTAGCTTCATTATGGCTGGCCGTGACACCACTGCGGCTGCCATGACGTGGCTCTTCTGGCTCGTCTCTGCTGTGGACCCCGTCGCCAAGGATCGCATACGGGCTGAACTGGGCCCACTTTCGGGCCCACCGGGTTACGAGGCCTTAAAGAGGGATATGAAGTACTTACATGCAACAATTTGTGAGACAATGAGGCTCTACCCACCAGTTGTTTGGGACTCGAAACATGCCCTAAATGACGACGTTTTGCCGGATGGGACGAGGGTCAAGAGAGGGGATCGTGTCACTTACTTTCCTTACGGCATGGGGAGGATGGAGGCCATTTGGGGCGAGGACCGGTTTAAATTTAAACCAGACCGGTGGTTTGATGATACCGATTCAGATGAACCGATCCAAGAGAGCAATAAGTCGTTGAAGATGGTGAGCTCATATGTGTTCCCGGTTTTTCAGGCAGGACCGAGGGTTTGTCTTGGGAAAGAAATGGCTCTTATACAAATGAAGTATGTTGTGGCTTCGGTGATAAGCCGGTTTGATTTTGAGCCGGTTTGTTCGGACCCGCCGGTTTTTGTTCCCCTTTTAACGGCTCATATGGATGGGGGGTTAAGAGTAAGGGTGAAGGAAAGAATCGGTAACTAATAATTAAATAGGTTGATGAGCGGGAAAAAAAAAAGTCATTTAGTTTGGTCATGATCTCTGTAAACTATACATTATTTGCATTAAGGCCTAAGGGACTGAAACGTCGAGTAACTGCCAGAATCATGTCATGAGGTACCTAGGAATGAAACAACTTCGACAATTATCTTGGAGATTCCTGGCATAAAGTCACCTTGGTTCAGATTACTTTGTTTCGATCAAGTGAAGCTGCCAAACAAGAACATTAAATCAAAAAAACCACCAGAATCGGAACCACGATACAGATAGTCAGGCACCCAATGGAAACAAGTATAACTGTATAAGCTTCGAATATACCCATCAATATTAAGGTCTTTGACACCAGAACATTCAGAATAGAATAACAAGCCACTTCTGCTTGCAACCAGACAGCCTCAACCAGCACAAGAGGAAGCTACATATACTTTGAGAAATCGTAGTACAGAAAATACATTTATGTTTGAATGCTCATGCAAGTAAGAATGCCAGTTAAAATTTCACTTCATCCAAACCTAGAAGTAAGGTCACACATGTTATCTGGACATGTCCTGTCCACAGAATCATTAATCACATTAGATCATTCTTTACAAGATTACAAGGCAATCAACCTGCTAATAAGATTCATGACTCGTGACAACATTTGAAGATGTAACATCCATATCCAAAGTACTTAATTACGAACCATTAGGGGTGGGAAAATATTTGAAACTAAAAGAATTCTGATGATTAGGAGCTGAAGAACATTTAACACCAACCGTTCAGGTTTATCCTAATCAAGAAGGCCCAGCAGCATCACCTCCGCTACCAGGTTTGCGATTCAAATAATGCATGACAGCATCTTCAAGCCTGTAATAAAGATGAAGAAATTAAGGACAATGATCAAGCCGACACATCAGTAAAACAAAGAAGGAAAAATTCATTGCAGGGCAAATTTTCCCCCCTTTCTTTTCTACTCAGCAACTAGAATCTTAGCGTCATAGCCCTTGCAAGTTGCAACAAATGTCAGTAAGTGAACCAGCAAAATCCCACAAAAGGAAACTGCTGTCAAATGATTTTATACAGCCTCCAACTGGGCAGTCCTCCATCTATGCTTCAGGTTCCTAACAGTTCCAATCACATTACTCCGTCCTACTAGAGCATTATTTGTTCAAGCCTTCAAGGGACTAGGAGGTATTAACCTGTGGGTCAGTCATTTGACAGCATGCCAAGAGTACATTGCTCAGAATAAAGGACTTCAACTGGCATTGCCCAAGACAAGGATTTTGTAAAAAGATAATAGTAATTAATTTTTTATCCTTAAGGATTAACTAGGTCACAGGCTAAGAGGCACTGGCACTTGGACGTTGGAGCTATTGATTTATGCGTCAGTAATTTTGACAGCATGTCAAAGAGACATTGCTCAGATCCTAAGAGTTTTCCGGCTCACCAATCCAAGGATTTTGTAAAAAGATATTAGTTCCTGGATGAGAGAATTCGTAATGTGAGATCCTCAAGAATTTCCTAAGTCACTCAGGCAAAGAACTTGTCACCAGCCAAATCAATCTGACTCTTAAACTACAAAAAGTCTAGCATTTACATTGGAACTTCAAACCCTAAAGATAACATCATTGGATCCCAGTGAATAGAAATCGGGGACAATCCACCTTAAAAATTTCTAAACAAAAATCAAATACACCGGAGCGCATAAGGATGGAGTAAAGGTATAACCACTGCAAAAATGCCAGTTGCAGCAATCCATCCACCCCCGCTCTTGTCACAACAATTTTGCCAAGCCATCTTGCAAGTTACAACATCATAGGGAATCAATATCAAAACAGAGCCATTTGTACAAAAATTTAGAGATTTCTATGTTCGTCATTTGTACAAGCACACAAAACTGTGCTTAGCAGGGAGCTCTCTTTTATTTTCTTTCGCGGGAGGGAGGCAAGTGTTTTACCAAGGCCTCCCATAGTGCCCAAGCCCACCTGTCAATGTACATGGCAACGAACAAATGCTGTTTTTGTCCTTGTTTTCCTCTTTCTTTTTGGTAGGGGGTGGTCATGGGTGAACCAGGGAGAAGTGGCTTAAGAGTGAATTATTCTACAGGATACCCTCACTTAAGTTGAATTACGCACATTGTCATAATCAACTTTTTCAATCAGCACCTAACAATACTTAAATTACAGCTTCTCTACCGCTAACTTAGCAAAACTATAAACAGAATAGATATAGGCATATGTATTAACTAGAAACTGCAAGGACGTGGAAGAAACACCCATCAAACAAACGTAAGAAAGAAGCTAAGGTGGTACTTACCAAGGTTGGGTGAAAAAGTCAGATCGGCGCTCTTTCTCAGCATTATGAATAGCATCACCAGCAACAACCTTCAAATCTCTATCCTGAGAAGCAATTAATGTATTAATAAACTCTGCGGGAGACTGACTAAATCCCAGGAAAAAGGCCCTTCTTCGACGATGCTCATTGATCTTCTTTATAGCACCAGTAATGGCACTGTCATAATCATTTATTTCTTTGCATTTCTCTACTCTGTCCAAGAAAGACGACATTTCCTTCTTTAAGGGAAAAGCAACATCAACTAGAACATCGTAACACATACGTCCACTGGGATTGGTCCCAGAAAGCTTAATCTTATGCTCCAAATGTATGGGCGGCACGGGAGATAGATGCTGTGCCAGCTTCTGGGAAGCTGCAGCAAACTTAACCTTTTCCTCTGCAAATACTTTCCGCAGAGAGGGGTCACATGTAAAGACGGAAGGGTCATTTGGGTCTTGCAACTTCTTAACCTTCACATAGTGCCACAATGCAGTTACCACCCTTGCACGTGTTTCTACCTCAAGTCCAAGAGCTTGAGTAAGAGCAGCTGATAGTTGAAACTTCTCAGGATTATGATTCATTTCAAACCTTACCAACGCTGTAAATTCCTTGTCCCCTTTTCTTTTCACTTCAAACCCTTCATGGAAGGCAGGAGAACGAGAATTCTCCCACAAAATCACATGGTTATCCGGATAAATCTTCTGGTCCAGATAAATAGTAATTTTCTTGAAGAATGATGAGAACTTTGGGTAAGAAGTGTTCCTTTGCACCCCATTGTCAGTGCTAGAATCAGACCCATCATCCAATATATTTCCGGTTATCTTAAGTGTCCAACTCGGAGCTTCACCACTCTTACTTTGATCGTCTGTTTGTGTCTGATTGGAAAAAGTGTTGAAAACATTAATCCTAAGTCTTTTTTGAAAATGTGGAGGCTTATTAACCGTTTCCTGAATATCCATTTTCTTCCTAGCAATAGCAGCATCTACTTTGGATTCCAATTCAACCAACTGACTATAAAGAGCACTCTCTGGCAAAAGGGCAGCTACTTTTTCCGGTATTTTGTTCTCAGGAGTCTTTCTTTTCTTCCTACGAGCAGCCGGGGCAAGTTCCATCGTCTTTGATAGTGTTCCAGTACCCGAAGAGCCCTGGTGTTTAGACGATTTATGTGACTTCTTGGTGCTCGAAGGGCTGGGAGCTGCAACTGAGGGACTAGAAACACCAGTACTACTAGTCCCTTGGTTTACAGCACGGGCATTCGACTGCCCTTGAGCTGGCAATTGAGTATTGGAAGCTTGAGCATGCTGTCTTTGAGCCATTACTTGATGTTGAGTCTCAGACAATTGAATATTACCCGGAAACTGAGACCCACCAGGTGTTCGATTATTTGCCTGAGAGACAATACTTTTTTGATTGTTCACCGGATTGCCTGACGGGGTTGGTACCCCTGTATTCTTTGATGGATCCATACCTTATTATTGATTTGATTCTTCCACTAGTATTAAAAATCACCACTTTTCATCAAACTGCATAAAACCCATCAACCAAAACTACTATAATTGAAGAACCTCTAAATTGGAACCACCCATAAACCCTGAAAATTTTCCACTATTAAAAACCCAAATTGTAACTAAAATTTGATCTCCTAACAAGAACAAGACTCTAAATAGATGTAAGCTTCTGAATTTGGCAACGAAAAATTCACAGGATAGCACTTCTATTGGTTGTTTATTGAACAGATACTAACAAAAGAGGGCACGATTAAAGGAGGGCATTAACATGAGTAAACGAAAGATAATTGATGGGATTTATTACTGAATAGAAAAGAAATTTTGGGTTACCTCAAATTTGTAATTGTATCATCTTCTCTGATCGACAATGGAGCGCTCTTTCTCTCTCTCTCTCTCTCAGGCCTCAAACGAGTGTTTCGAAAGGTGCGAAGTTGGAAGTTCCCTTCGGTTTTGTGCCAAAGGCAAAAGGGTTGGATTTATGGATTAGGCCCAATCATTGGCAGCCCATGCTTTGTTACGACCCGACAATCCGATCCGAACTTAACCTAAAAAAAGTGGGTTAGGGTTGAAATTTTCAACCCGTTTATTAAATGGGTTAGGTTAATGTTGGAATTTTCAACCCGAAATCGACCTGTTTAACCTGTTTACTTACATATGTCAATTTTATTTTTGAAATTCAGTAAATATTTATGAGCCAAATAATTAATAATCGCTGAAAAATATAAACTTTCCTTAATCAAATAGTTTATTTTGTATATATCTACTTATTATAGAAATTTGAGGATATCTGTTCTTTTTATATTAAATTTTTACCATTTTTTACTTAAGGTTAAATGGGTCGACCTAATTGAACCCAAACTCGACCCGACCTAATCTGTTTGCCAGGCCTAGGTGATTTCGCTTGTTTCCACTTTCAATCTTTCACTCAAGAAATCTATAATAATAACTTATACTAAAAGAACTACCGTTGACGTCATCTTTGCTGACGTGGCGTGCGGTGGTGATTTCTTTTCCCGCCTAAATGCACATTGCTGAAAAATATTCTTAGTTTACCTACTTAATTAATTAATGAAGCCTTTCACTGACCAACTACTCGGCTACTCCTTGCTCGGTTTCCACGCTTCTCCTTCCCGTCCGCTCCTCTACGCTCTCCTAGAATTGTCTAGAAGAACCAGTCAAAGAAAGAAGTCGCTCTTTTATTTGGCACTTTTCTTTTCCTATTCTCTCAGCTCAGTTGCCTTCCCATTTTCTCTCTCCTCTACCTTCTTTTAACTAGCAGCATCCAAAAGTGATAGTTGAAGGAATTTGCAGCATCCAAAGGAATCAATCATCATCTAATTCAAGGTTTGTGTGAATTTTGTATGTTTTGGTTATAAACTTGGTTCTTTTTACTCCCTTCTAATCAACATGTTATTTAGGGTTTTGTTTGATTTCTATGAATTTTTACCCTTTCCGTTCATAATACCATTTAAGTTCTGCAAATTTCTCCTACCTTTTCATCGTCTCATGTTTAAAGCAAGTGTTTGGTTGTATAGGTTGAAATTTCTTCATTTGCTGCTAATCTCCATTACATATTGCTTTCATATAGTAAATTTCTCTTTTTTGTTTGATCATAAGCATGTCAAATTTTGTTCGTTTTTTATTTGATTGATCATTTCAATTTATTGTTGTTCTTGACTTATCCCCCCAATGCTCAAGTTTGTTTCTTCTAAATTTCCTTTTTTAGTTTTTGTTTTGTTGTGATGAACGTTGAGAACCTTGCATTTGTTAGATTTTAATGTGAGAGTATACAAGATTTGCTTATTGTCATACCTTGAAATTATATAATTTTACCTTGGTGCACTGTTGTTTAATTGTATTTGATGTGACATTACTATTGGTTATTTTTGCTCACAAGTGTAACTACATGTTGGATCTCTTCCTATTAGGTGGGATTTTGCTTCAAATGATGAGGTAACCATACAATCACGCTCTTTTATCTAGGATATGACGTGTCCTATTTTTATTTGCATTGGTGATTATTTTTGAGGTAGTAATCTGTATATGCTGCTCTGCTGTTTGAAGGTAGATTTATGTTGCAGACCTCTTCTGCAGTAATGATGTGCATCTGTGTTTCGTTATTTAGTGTGATTTGTGGCTACCATATTACCAGTGTAAAAAAACTCAAGTTGTTGACATCCAAACATTTCTTTCCCATAGGATTTCTATGCTACACATTGTCATTCTGAAGTAGTTTACGTAACAAACATGTATTTCTATGCTTTGTTTATCTTATTGATCCATTTTAAGCCACATTGTATATAAACTGTATGCAGGACATTTTCTAATCTAATATCTATCTGATTGTTGGCTTCCTGCTACTTGCTTGGTGTTTACTTTAAGTTAGTGCAAGTTTCAAGTGTCACCATCCTCCTCTTAACGGTCTGCTCTCATAGTTTTGGTACTAAAATTAATAATGAAGCCAAACTAATAACTAATAAAGAATGAGCTTCAAATGGTAATTAGCTTTTAGTTGTTTTCTTTGCTTCTTGTTTATGTGCTGGTTGGCAGAATATATTATTTTGTTGGGCAAAATAAAGCTGCTCACAGTGGTTAACCATTTGAGGTGTGGTAGTTTGTGGTAGTTCATGATAAGTTTGTAGCTTCTGTAATCAAGACCCGAGTCTATAACATTCCTAATGCTAAAGTGTGCAAGTAGGAAGTTTGTTTTTGATGGGGTGACTTGACATCTTCCTCCGTTATTTGCTCCCATTGAGTACCTGTTATTTAATAACATTCGTTTCTACCCTGAGATTAGTTCTTGATTCCTGGATCCTGAGCACAGATGCACAACATCAAAGAGCTGGCAAGCTCTCTTTGAGGTTGAGCAACGTCCGATCGCTGTTCAACAACTCCAACGTGCTATCAACTCGCATGTCCACTGTCCAGGTAACTCTGTTACACTATTATATGTCCAAGGTCTATTTTTTTTTTTATTATTAATTTTTTGCTTTTTCCTAAATAGATGTGCTTCTCTATAATTGTTATTTGTATGACATGTTTATGAATTTGGACATTGTCATCTCATTTGTATGAGTCGTCCAAGGTTTATCATTTGGTCATTTATGTTTAATTTCAAGTTCTGGAAAGTTTTGTTTTCTTGTCATGGATTGATGCTTGTGAAGGTCAGTGCATTGGTTAGTCATAGAAAGATGGTGTTTAATGTACAACCACAGTGTGTAATTGCAAGCAATGAGTGCACATCGTCATTGTTCATCTATAATTTATCTAGTTGCACAAAAATACGGACTTCTCTATTGTAAAAGATTGATCCTCCTTCATTAGGGTGATGAGTGTTGATCCAGGTTAATTATCATTTTAAAGATAAGTCCAAGCCAACTCACTGGTTAGATGATCCTATTCCTTTTACCTTCTACACTTTTTTCATTATATACCCGATGTTAGTTGTTGAGTTCACTTAGTCATCAAAATATCAGACGTGTCTTTTGTGTATTAGATTGAAATGCGTAATCATTTTTCTACTAGGCTGCTGCGTTTTTATTATGTGCAAGGCACAGAATTTGTTTTGTGCTATGATGATGTGACTAGCAAGGATCGTTTACTCCTTTAATGGTCCTCAAAACAGGTGTTTCTGGATACGGTGCTATGCAAGTACCTGAAAGTGTCATTTGACTTTGGCTGAGGTAGAGGTTACTTCCTAGTTGGGACTGCCCTGATCTTCATTACTCAAGGGTCGTGTCTTGGTAACATCTCCTTCTCAATATTTTAGAATTTCCGATTACCTTCACCCGCTGTAGTTTTATGGATTGAAGTTGTTATTGTTTATGGACAGAATCTGTCATTGAAATCTACAATGTGGTGTAAGGTTAGGCAAGTGGTCTTCTTTGAAAGTGTTAGTAACAAGCCTGCTAATAATACTGCACTTATCCAAGGATGCACCGCAGCTTACACTTATATACCCTCAAGCCCTCAACTAGCTAGGTAACGCTATGCTTTGTATGATCCGTCATATTTGTGTTGTATTATACTAATTTGAACTTTTCTAAAATGCAGTATTGACCAACGGTATTGGCTGCTTCTATTAGCTCCTTTGTTGACAAGTATCAAGAGTTTTTGGGTGCTCAAAATTGGGTATGTTAAATGTTGTAATCTGAGATAGAAGTTGAGTTGCTCATCCAATGTATAGAATACTCTTGAGGATTTATGTATTTCTCTAATTTATTCAATTTGTTCATTTTTCTTCGCAAAAACACTTGGAGTGTTTACTCAGTTATAATAAGTAAAATCACCTTCGACTGCTACTTAGGGGTGAGCAAAAATTATGGGTACTCAGTACTGGAATCGGAATTGGTTTGGAACCAGTGGTTCCGGAACCGGAACCAGTCTAATCAATTTCAATTCCCAAATATGGGAACCGGTACCAACCAATTTCAAATCCAATTTCTAACTTTTGGGAACAGGAACCGGTTGGGTACCCAGTGTAAAAAAATTATTATACTTTTTCATTTGGTAGAAATAAAGAATGATGATTTTCTAATAAGTTTAGTGGTTTAAAAAATTGTATTTGTAATTTTTATATTTTTAATGATTGTATTTGTAATATTAATAATTAAATAATTGTATACTTTATTTAAATTTTGATTTACAATGTTATATTTTGATTGTAGTATTTGATTTTATGTTTGCAGTATTTTTGGAAACTAATATTTGTTAGTGTAATATTATAATGGATGTTTTTTTTATTAAAATATACATTTATTTGATTTAAAAAATAAAAAACTCTGGATTTAATGGAAACTTGGGTATCCAGGAACCGGTGGGTACTCGGTGGATCTAATTTCAATTCCTAAGATTTAGGAACTGGTGCAACCAATTTCAATTCCAATTCCAATTTCTACAAATTTGAAACCGGTGGATCTAATTCTGATTCCAGGTAGTGTAATATCTGGTGGGTACCCCGGTTGCGCTCACTCCTACTGCTACCCGCTGTATTAATATTTTTATCTTTTACTGATTTAACATTAAATCTCTTTGTAAACTGATAGTATTGTTTTTACTTGAGGTTAGTGAATATCCTCTCCTTCAGATGATGGTACAACTGTTCAAGCGTTGAAATGGGTGTTTCTAAAGTGTCAATGATGTTAGCGAGGTGGTTGTATCAACAGAAGCATTTCATCAAGCATCCATTTTATTCATATCAATTAGACTTGGCTATGGAACTACAACATGGATTTCTTTTAAGTTCTCATTTATTAGCAAGTGCAATAATCTTCCGTGCACGTTAGAGTTGACTTCTTTAAGCTTTATAATTCCATTTTCGTATCTAGAGTTAGCAGCTAACTTGCTATTACTCATGACATCTCGTTTAGAATTCCAACTATGATGTCGCAATTTTTAATCAATAATTTGTGTATATTGCAACATTTACACCTACACTACTGGGAATTGGTACAAAAATTACGACAAAAGAGCGGGGATGTGATTATTTGTGTATATTGCAACATTTTAATTTCAAGTGAAGATTGGTAATTTAATTGGGAATTTTTAAAGGATATTCCTAATTTATTCCCGCATGCTAACAAGAGGGTAAATTCTTTGGTTAAAAACAAGCGCGCACACACAACCCACAAAAATAATATACAAGCCATTCTTTCACCCTTTAATTTACATCTTATTGGACTTACGATTTTGTCATACAGTCGTTCCCAACGAATTTGAAAAAAAAATAATGAACTAACCAAATTTATAAAAAAATAAATATGAATAAAAAAAATATAACTTTTTGAAAATACCGTGCATCCCACGGGTACTAATCTAGTAAAGAAATAATGCACCACTTTATGAGAAGTGAGCATCATAGGAAATGCACAAGGCCTTGAATTTTATTTTCTATTGTGAATTTAATGGATTTTGTATTTTGCTAGCTAAAAAAGTGCACAAAGAGTATATGAATTAATTTTGGTACGTCTCTGCAGCTTGAAAGCCAGTTGGCCACCTTACAAATCAAAAAAGAATGCTTCAGCTTGAGCAAGTGAATTAATTCAACTATTGAATCACTAACATATATATGTTCTCTCATTGTTTTACTTTGTTTGAAGGTGAAAAAATGATTGGAGTTTAATTCATTATTTTTATCGTGCGTCCATGCCCAAATACATTTTTCATATCCGTTTGGAAAACAAAGCCATGCACCCCCAACGGTTTGAACATGATTTCTTGCAAGCCAAATAATCCAAGAGCGATTTTTTGTTCAGCCCTTTGTTTTGATTGTTTTGTAGCCCCAATTTCTTCCCGGCATCTATGCATGAATGCTACATTTTCACATCCCCTTTTTCTTGACAATGCCAATCCCATAGTAGGATCATTGCTTGGACAATACTATTGATGTTTGTAATCCGTTTCGAAGTGAACAGATTTCTTCCTCTTTCTTTCAAAAACAAAATTGAGCCATTTTAAATGGGTACGTGGAGACAAATCTCTATATCAAAGGGATGTAAGATGGCTCTTCCAAGTTCCAACCACAAGATGAAAGCCTTGGTTTTGATGTTGGGAGTTCGCCTTGTATGTTCTCTGTAGTGTTTTGCCAACAATTGTGAAGGAAATCTAGAGAACATCAAATTCGATGCTCTGAAACCCCCCACGAAAATTTCGAAAAACTATGAAAACTGCATTACTGGGGAAATTTTTGCAAAGTTTAAACTTTTGCACATGTTCTTTAAAAATTTTAGAGAAATTCAAAAATGAAAAATAAAGAATACCTCAAGTTAGTGTGCCCAAGGCCTACGTCAAAATGTGGTCAAATGCACAAACTGTGAAGAGTGCCAGATGAAAGCTTCTGCTATGCAACTCCAACAATTTAACATTCCATCATGTTGAGGGAAAGAATGATTACTTAAAAGCAGTATTTTTCTCATTTATCCGTGGACTTATATATTGTACAATTGCAAATAGCATACAACTGAGTTCACTGCACCAATTTTCAGGTCATGGTTGAACAGCTTCCAAAAGCTTCTCGTATACTTGTCTTGCAGTAAGATCCTCCACCTAATTCAAGCATCAAATGTTTAGGACATAGAGTGTTCCAAAAAATGTGAAACAACATTAGTGTGTATATCCAAATGCATTAATATCCTTTATAAGGAATGCGTTTCACAGTAACTTCACTGTGAAAAGATAAGCACGTAGCAGTTTCCAGTTTCCACCGTTAATTTCATTAACATTACCCATGCGGACATAATCAGCGGCCGAAAGGTCATAATCAGCGCCCACTAGAATCATGTTTGAGTAGTCTGTGAAGCAAAACAAAAATATTCTTGCCACTAACCACTCACCCCACCCACACAGACCAATAAAAATAAAACTCAAGGAAGAGGGAAAAAAGGCTCACTAAAACAGAAATGGTAAAAAAGTGAGACGGAAAGAGAGTCAACAGTGTCAAGGAGAGGCACAACCGTGCAAGTCGTAGCAGTGAAGCTGGACTGAGTTCCCAACTCAACCAGTGCCAAATACTTTTATGCTCCATATACAAATAACAAAATTTCTTAACTATTCCAACTAAAATAGCAAACAGGATTCCCAACTCAAAACACAGACGAGCAGTTGGACTCACCACAAGGAGCTTTGATTTATTGTTCCATCCTCTCTGAAGTGTCATCTGGCTCAATCTAAGTCCTAATACCTGCAAAAACCACCTTTGATTACTTACCATCAAATAAGACTAGAAACAAATTCTGATCAACATATTTGGTATATACCCTTCCCATGAATTCCAAGAGCTCATTATTCGCTTCCCCACGTGCAGCAGGTGCAGCCACAGCTACTCTTACATCATCAGCATTAACTCCTATAACCACAAGGTAGTATTATGTTAACATTTTTGAAAGAAAACATGACAAGGCATGAGTAAATCAATATAGCTTGTTTTTGGTGTTAGGAGGAACACAGAGTTTATCTTTGTGGTTCAAAATATCTATCCACATCCTGAAGATTCACTATATGCTTACGCACTAGGTTGACAGAAAAAATTTAAAGAATAAAGAATAGCGTAAGGAGTAACCAATACCAAAATAGAACTCCCGGCAGGATCCATATTTGTTTTTCTGAGGTTTTATGCTTTTCTTCCTAAACCACCATTGGCTTAGACAAAAACTAAGCCATGTTTGGACCAAATACATCTGAGTAGATAGTGGTGTAAAGCCTATTTTCTTCTTCCCCGTAACATACCATGGTACAATAAGAAGCGCTTGCGGAGTTAGCGTCTTCTAAATTCTATTACATGGTGACTGCTAGGAAGCACGGATACCGACTCGGATACGGATACGGACACCGCGATACGACATTCTAAAATGTAGGATACGCGACACGGTAATTATTATATTATTAATTTATTTTTCCAGCCTATAAATTAGGATATAATACAAAACAATATTTTAAATTTTTTTTAAAATTAATTGTAGTATTTTAATCAATCGATATACAAATCTTAATATGCAATCACCAGTGGTAAATTCCATTAAAATAGACCAAAAAAACACAACATAAATAACAACAATAATGACATAGTTTCGAACACATTCTCAAAAAAGAAATATAGAATCAAGAATTAAAGTGACTGAATGGGTAGAAGTGAGTGAACCGCAGAACTAGTGGGATTTGGAAATAAAAGCAGGGTTGAAAAAAGAAAAGAAAATAATTATAATAATAATAATAAATAAATAAATAAAGTTGTCAAAAACGACGTAGTATCGATGATGTGGCGTGTTTCAGAGGTGTCGAGGCGTGTCGGGTTTATTCCAATTAATCAAAAAAGAAGGAAATAAAATAGACACTTCTAAGACGTGTCCACAGCGTGTCGGCCGTGTGTCGACGCGTGTCGGTGTCCGATACGTGTCCGACACCCGAACGGCTATTTAGGGGAACTGTCGGTGCTTCCTAGGGTGACTGTGAGAAGAAAAGCCTTTCCTGTGGTAAAAAAAAGGCTAGTAATCAAGGTCTTGAGGAAATTTGGAGATTCATACAAATCAGAAATGTTTGCCTTCATGCCTTTCCTATATGTAAAAGAATTGCCTATCATGGCTTTTCTAGCTCATGTCGTACCAATAAAAGGTGTGCGAAAGGTCCTAATGCATCCTCCTTTCATTTAAAAGCCACAAAAGTAACACTCCCTCTACTACAGCAACAAGGCCTCATATACTGACGAGAGTAACTGAGTAAGAATAATGAATATCTGACCACCCAAATCAAACTTACTTGTAATTGCTGAACGAGGGGCACGGTCTTCAACTTCTATCGCCACTTGGACAAGCCCCCCATCTAACTGTGATATGCATGGTGGCACAGGAGCATCCTGCATATAGAAGACGAATATGCAAAATTTAAGATGATAATCAAAAGACAATGCCTCTCATGACACTCTCGCCGAGGGCTGAGTATGTAGGAATCCCTGTCCTGCAAAGTGGTTGGTTTGGCTAAATCATTAATTGGTGATGCTAAATGCATAGATTCAAGTCAAAAAACAATTCCAGCACTTAAACAGATTGACCAGATAAGAAAAACACATGTACTTATATTCCCACTAAATGTTAGCCTAAGCGTGTTTAAGGTAAAGGTGTTGAAAACACTGCTCAGACCTGTGGGTTCACAGGCTTTAGTCATCGTGAAAGCACTTGATGATGAAAGCCATGAATGGGAAATCAAAAGATCAGAGGTTACATAAAAGTTCTTCTGAAATACAACCAAGCTGTCATGATACACTCATTACCTGTGGGTTGGTTTCAGCTGCAACAGTGCTGAGGGCACCATCAATTATGTATATGAAAGACGCAAGTTCCAGATCTTCCTCAGCTCTATAGCAGACAAAAAGCCCACAACCTAAACAGTTCATTCTAAACTGCTTTTCCAGCTTCCCTTCTCCTCTGAAAACACAAATGCAATTAACATTAAGAAAAGATGTATTTTGTGTTTAAAGATCAACAACAACACAGGAAGGATCTCGCCAAGGGTTCTGGGAGGTCGAGATGTGCGTACCCTTACCCCTAGCTAGTAGAGAGGTTGTTACCGACAGGCCACAAAAGAAATTTCAATCTTGAAAACGGTTGAATGCAAAATAAGACATATATAAATAGGCATATAAAAGAATAACTTAATGAATAAAAAAATGCAAAAGAAAGAAGAGACAGAAGCATGAAAATGAAAGGGAGGTGCAAGTACATACTCTAAAAAGATGATAGAAAGCTAAATGAGGGAAAAAATTCACAGACCAAGATTCCTAGAAAATGTAATTAAAAAGCCTCACTATTGTCTTCTAAGTATAAAGAGCAAGTGATGTCTACATTTGTTGCCCCACCCTCACAACCCCTCCCCCCCCTCCAAAAAAAAAAAAAAAAAATAGAAAGACAAGTTCATTTGTGCATTTACTAAGTTCATCAATGTCGTGACAGGCCATGATGAACAACAGTCTAAACCCTGTACAAAGTACAAACAAAATAATGCAGTTCTATGGTAGGGCCCCACAATCTCAGTCCTTCTAACTTCAAGAAAAGACAAAACGGTCATGTGGCCTACATCTTATTAAGAATTGCCTTAACCGCCTGGTTTATAACTACTTCACGAATGGTCATCCCCTATTTCCTTCTTCCTACACGTGTAAAGAAAGTTTTTAATAAAGAAGACTAACAAATTCTGCTCCTAGCATTATTCTACACAGTAAAGGCTTTCAACAATTTCTTCCGAGAATCTCGTAATTTTATATTTGAAGAGGAATTTATACAAATTTATCTTATATAAAAACAAATAAATATTTGAAAAGGAAAATGAGAGGATCTGCAGGGTCCTAAATGACCTCGCTTAAGACAGAACAAAATCTGCCTAGCATGCAGAAGATCCACCCAACCTTGCCAATATACGTAGATGGTACAAATTCTATAAGCAGGGTTGTGACTTAAGCTCATACACAAGGTCAGGTCAGTCCATTTAGTAGAATGTCCACCAAAAGGCTGGATCCATCACATGATAGTATAAATGAGATTAGGACATGTACTAATAGCTTGTTCAAGTGCATAAACTGACTTATGCACAGATGGCTTATCCATATCACTCATACAATGAGTGTCATTAGAAGAGCAAAATCTATGGCGTAAATATTAGATATTTGTCCTGCATGCACAGAATACTAGAATAGAGGGTTCATTTCCACGAAGCATGCCCATACACCACCCCTGAACAAAAATAGCGACCAAAAATCATCCATTCCAAGCAACTGCACACAAAATCCATATTCAAGTCATCTTATGTATCATAATTTGCATACACTAACCAGACTTAGATTTTTATCCTATCTTTTAAATATAATGCGCCAAGTGCAAATGGGACTCAAAGTTCAAACGTAAAAAGAATCCACGACTCCACGTAGTAAATAGAAAAATTAAAGAAAAATAATACAATGGGCATGATCAAAATATAGCAGAACATGCTCTATATCTAACATATCCAATGAAGATAGGCATCATACCGCTTCAAGAGAATCTTCCCTGCCTCACTGATGTTAAGCCTCGCAAGATGTTTACTTTTGTCCAACACATAAGCCTTGTCGGTTTTCCTCTTCGGCAATTTCTGCAACTGGGTATCTTGCAGAAAATAAGGTTTAGTAAAATAGACGACGTATTATGCTTAACTACTAAATGTCTCGCACAGAGACAGTTGAATAAATCACCTGTTCAGTTTTGCACTACTGATTTCTGAACAATGTTTCACATAATAAAAGCTTCGACACCACTCCCGACCAAATATTCACGAAATCACTAAGTGAAAACTCGTTTCACTCTAAATAAACCAAGCAAGCGTGCGTGCGTGCGTCGGCGTGCGTGCGTCGGCGTGCGTGCGTGCGTCGGCGTGCGGGCGGGCGGGTGGGCGGGCGGGCGGGCGTGCATGCGTGCGTGTGAGAGAGAGAGAGAGCTGTCCTCATAAACAAGATCTACCCCAGACGGCTGAAATAAACTTATTGCCCATCGTGAGAGAGAGAGAGAGAGAGCTGTCCTCATAAACGAGATCTACCCCAGACAGCTGAAATAAACTTATTGCCCATCGTGAAATTCCTTCGTAAAAGGTGCTCTTAATGATTAATCTAGATTCTAGTGAAAGTTGAACGCTGATCTAAGTTCTTTCCCAGTGAACTAAACTCATTATCCAGAAGAGCTCCTGGCTTCCTCTTTCCTGCTTAAAGTGAGCCTGTTTTGTAGGATGAACTCTGGTTAGAATCCCACCCCTTTGCACCCTATAGTTAGGACTTAGGATAACATTTTACTTCGTGACTAGCATGTTTATATGCTGATTAGAGTGTTCCAGTTCAGAAAATTCGAACCCCCAAGCACGCTGCAAATCAGCAGTAGGTGTCTCAGAAATATGGTGCTCCTGCACCCATCATCCACCCACATCACTACTTCGCCTAATTCCTCAAAAACATAATTCCTTCTTCTCGTAGAAGTCTTTGCCATCAAATAACTTATCTATCCTTATTACTTAGTCCTATTCTCATCTAAATATCCAATTGTAATGTATCCATTTCATTAGTATTATCCTCGTCCAACTTCCAATTCTTTCCTTTCATTGGCAAAGAATACCTTATCGAACTTAGTTTTGACTTCCTCTACCACAAACATTCCATCTCTGTTCTTGGTAGATCAACGACAGAGTTGGCACACCAATGTTAAGCACAGCCACAAACTCCCACACATCAATCAACCATTTTACTAGTGAACATTCACCAACTCTGCTTGCTTTACAAAACGGGATGACTGAAACCCCTTGCGTTGCTGTACATTACTCTGGAGACAAACTGCCAAGAATGATTTATGCATTGATGGCACTTGAGCTCAAGGGAGTAGGACAAAGTACTTAACCCAACCAATCAATAATGCATTAATGCTAACACTTCAGCAATTCACCTGACCTTACAGAATGGGCAACACTGTGCACTTACCTTGACTGGCCTCATAGCAGAAGCATTCACACATGACACACCTCCTGTTTATCAGAAATTCTAGGCAGCATCCTTCATTTTAAACTTCAAGTTCTAGTGCTGTCAGCCACACATGAACACGCTCTACAGACTACACTACAGATGACCAATGTCTAGTTGTTCAACTCCTATCCAATTATCATCAATCTTCAGATCATATCAACTCACTCTTTCCATTGTTCCAGGATTTCCCATCCCCCCATTTCTTCTTTGACCTCTATACCCGGAAACATGTACTTTAGCAAATTTCACATCCTGAGCACAACTTCTGTACATATAAGATGCTACAACTAATTCCTAATACAAATTTTGTATTCAACTACATCCAGTTCCTACATGAACCATCAAAATTCAAACTCGCTATAATATTGCAAACGAACACCTAAAGGGGCAAATAATTGCATAATTGTAGTTTCCTTGTTCTATTTTTCTTTCTTTAAACAGATTAATACTCCCTTGTATTTCTAGTTCAGTACTGTTAATGACCTCACAAACACGAAACTCAAAGGATTCCTCATCTACGCATATTACCCAATAAGCAAATTCATAGAAGCCAGTTCAAAACTTCAAATACCTAACTAGCACATACTAATTTTTGGAATATAGATAATAAATCGCATAAGAATAAAAGAACACTGGTCACCGATTGTTATGAAATACATCAAATTAGAACCCTAATTCAAAAAAAAGGGAGAGAAAGAAAGGAGAGAGATAGAGAGAGAACCAGTGATGAGAACATGAGAACTGCAATGCTTGCAATAATAGACGAAAAGCTCTGAATCTGGTCCATCAGGTAAAGCATCTTCGCTTGAATACGTATGCGTCGTTCTCTTCGGCATGTTTTCTCTCTCCTCTCTCTCTCTCTCTCTCTCTCTCTCTCTCTCCTGCAAGTAGTGCTTCAGCACCGGCTATGCCACCGGAAGTGTGAGACAGGATTCACGGGAGGAACGCGCCGTTTTTGTCAAAATGAAAAGCAGTTGTCAATTTATTTTAATCTCTTTTTTTAATTATTAAAGCAGCCAGTGGTTTTTTTTTATTTTTAAATATGACATGCCCCATTTTGTCGTGTCTTCATTTTATTTTTTTATTTTATTTTATTATTTTTTCAAGTTTTTATGTTTTTTTTTTTACCGCCAAAGTAACCTCCAAAGTTAATGAAAAATGAAACTTGAACTCAAGTATTTGATGGGAATAAGTGTTTTTTTTTTATCACAATAAGTGTTCTTTTTGTATAGGAAAGAAACATTAAATTTGTTTCTTAAACTAAGAAATAAAATATTAATTTAAATGGTCGTTTAGAGTTTAATTTTTTGGAACAAAAAAAAAAATTTAATTTTTCTCCACCAATTTTTTTAGGGCTTGTGCAATTGTGGAAAAATTAGAACACATTTTATGAAATGATATATTTTTCTTTAAATTAAAAGAAAATATATAATAGGGCGATGTTTAGTGATGATGAACAGTAATATATACTTGAATTTGATGAGAATGACCATGATGATGTGTCTTTATGAACTGTTTGAAATTTATGAGCAATTCTGTTATTTTTGGGGTTTCCATCTCAAACTTGCTATTAAATTGGTTTGTATGTCCGTTGTTATTAATTTTAGTGATCATAATCATAAATCTCTTCTAATAGAAGTGTCCTAAGCAGTCTTTTATATGTGTAATCTGATGATTATGAATGTATTGTGGAGCAACAGTGACTTTCCGACTTCATCAAGTTTCAACATCTTTTTCTTCTTCCTCGTTTATAACCCTCGTTGTTTTTAATACTAATGTATCGTCTATGTCGTGTTCTTTTCAGCATTTTCATGATGCATTTTCATTTCATTTCATTATGTGCTTTGTTTATATGCATTCGTTTTTTTTTTGTTCCATTTTACAATGTATTCCCTTTCGTTGTGCAAAATTTATTCCATTTCACGCAACAATATTTGTTGAAAATAACAAGACTTAAATCCTCCCACCCAGCATGAAAACCCAAATCTATATAATCAGTTTAAAATACAAATATTAAACAACAGCTTGACAAATCAGCGCTGACATGTCGAATGATGGCCGAATCCAGAGTATGACGTGTTAATTCCTTATGACTAACCCGAAAAAATAAAGATACAGTTTTGTGCCATGAAACTGAAGAGTCATTTCCCACTCGGTTACAAAGTCTCCCAATCGTTATTATCCATTACATCTGCCAATAAACGCTACTCCCAAGCAGTCTCTCTCTCTGAAGTCGGTAGTTGCTGCTTGACATGGATTTCTTTGTGTAGCAGTAACCGAATTATTCTTCAAATCAAGTAAGGAACTTTTTTTTTTTTTTTATTGATTGGAAATAAGGAACTTTCTATCATCAATTAGTTTTCAGATGGTTTAGACTATCTTAATCTGGTTAGAATTTATTGAATACGTTTGCAAAGTTGTGTCTTCATGATGAATTCTTGATCTGGGTTTTTGCCAGAACCTTCTAAATCTATATAATTAGGTTAAAATTTTATGTTTATGTGCGCAATTGTGGCCATTGAAGCAAATTATCATGTTCTTAAATGGCGATTGATTGATTTAGTACTTAATGGGTAGTGGGAATTTATGAATCATTTGATTCGGTTATATTCAAATTCAGATGAAGACACGGTGGATTAAATTAGTGGTTTGCACACTTCCTATCTGGACAATTTCCACGGGTTGGTAGTTCCTATAAACATCACTTGCTCTAGGTTTAATTGCATTTTTAGCCTTTTCAGTATATACTTTGTTCATGCCTTTTTCAGTGAAGCAAGGCACACATTGTTCTTCCTGTACACCTGATGAAATCAATGTTGAAAGACATCAAGAGGTAACCCCTTCTATTGCTAGAAATTACTCAATGCATATGATATAACGGTTATTTATTTATTTTTATTTTTTTTTTATGATTGGTCAAATGTCATCCTTTTATATTAATATGAATGTTGAATACTGCTCTGCTTTTCCCCCTCCTCAGTATTTACTGTTGTTTAGTTTCTTCCTCTTCCAAGAATCAATTATATGAATTGGGTTTGTTTACATAGAATAATGGACCTAATTTGATGGCTTTGGATGGGTTTAGTATCATTTCGGGTATGTGCTACTGATATTTTGGAGAAAGAGTTAGTTTGTTGGTTTAGCGTTTATTTTTAGGTTGGGTTTATGAAAGCTGAGATATTTTAACCTGAAAATGTATGGTGTTTAGGGAGAGCAAGACGAAGACTTTTGGTGGAGTTTTGTATTTTTTTTTTACCGAAGTTTTTGGAGAAATAGTTGGTCTGCTGCTTTAATGATCATTTCAGTTTGTTTAAATGAAACGTAGGTTTCCCTGCAGAATGCCTAGACCTTCCGCTCTCGGTTCTCAAAAACTCGAATTTACAAACATTCACAAGGAAGTGAGGGACATTTCAAAAACTTGTCAAGTATACATTGTTTCTCTATGAAGGCAACTCCTTCAGTTAAAACTAATTATGGAAAAAAAAAAAAGCTTGCAGTTGCTATTAGATGTTACTCATGTTGGAAGTCTCAAGAGACAGCAGACTAAGGCTCTGTTTGATTCACCTTAATTTTACTTAAATTCAGTCCAGTTCAGTTCAGTTCATGCGTAACTTTAGCATTCATATAACTTTTTATTCCGAAATAATTTCATGATGATAATTATGTCATCGGAAATATATCAAAGCATACTTTCAAATGAGTCCAATATTGACTATGTTTGGACAAATTTTAAATGGTTAATAGTTAAATTTAAAAAATCAATTTAGTTCTACTCAGTTCAGATCAGTTTTATCTGGGTGAATCAAACGGAGCCTAATTATTTGTTCATTAAATCAGAATTATTATTTTTTTCTAGCTAATCCCATTAAATCAGAGATTGCCTTCCATTAAATCAGAGTTTGCCTTCCATCAAATTGCCTTCAACATAGGAGTAGTTACGCACTTACACTATCAAGTGGGACGAATAGCATTGATGAAATCACATTAACATAAGAGTATCATTTCTACCTATCTTTTCACCTTACATGAAATGTCATTTGTATAAAACAAAAGCTTTTTTAGACTTTTCATAGGTTACTTTTATTATATTCATCCAAAAAAGCATAGAAGAATTTACATGTGATAAATAGGTGATCCTCTTAGGATGTCTGCTGGCTAATAATATAAATTTTAGAGGACATTTTAGGATTCCAGCTAACAGTACATGTTTCAAGTTGTCTATATTATCCAGACCACCCAAATGAGTAGGCTCTGGTGCGATAATTCTATTATTTAAGATTGTGTGCCAAATTGCAATGCAGTGCTGCAGGCTACATCCCCCTGTGTTCTGGTGATATTCAGTTCCCTCTTTAAACACTGACCTGTGCTTTTAAAGTGAATGTGGAGTACGACACACTATTAAAGACATAATAGCTTAAGGAAATTTTTGGTACTTTAGTATGTTTTAAACTCACACTGCCTTAATAATTGATTATGAGATATTATCCCGATTAGTTTTTTGTTTCTTGCCATATAGTTGGGGCTAAGACCAAAAGTTCCATCTTTGTAGGACAGGAATTCCGACTTGACAATGCAATCAAAGCTCAGCAATATGATAAATACATTCTTACCGTCAATTCTGAAGTGGCGTTTCAGATGAAAGAGGTTAAGAAAAACTCACCAACAAGCTAGATTTTGAATGGTTACTTTATGCTCACTTTGTTACAACCGCTTTTAACCAGACTAAGGCTTTCTGATCCATGAACCTCAAGTGGGGAGTTTTGACAACTGACAATGATAGCGAGCTCTCATCATCAGCCCACATGGAGAAACTTGAAGGTATATTCCTTTAGTTTCTGATTGATCGTTTATGCAAGTTGTGACCAATTTGTTAATCTAAATGCAATAGAATTAGTTCAGTATAAAGTTCTCAAGAAAAATTCTCAAGTTGTGACCAATTTGTTAATCTAAATTAATTGCTGAATTTTATTACCAAAAAAATTATTGGGGACAAAATTTGATTATCAAATTCAATGGCCTGGCTATTTTGACCTCACATCTTTAACTTTGTGAGCAGGTCTTTCCTTTTGAAATTAATTAATCCTATTTATCTGATACAAATTTTCAATTTCTCACATGACATGAAATGATTGGATTGTTCTGCAGGCTTATTGGTCATAACATTTTCCTGAATTCAAATTGTCATTTGGATGCACTTAATCTGAATTGAAGCGTCTGAGATGCTGGTATGAGTTGAATGGTATTGTGGTGTATGAGGCTGCTACCTCTGACTCCCTTAGTTTCGTTACCAATGTTGTCAAGTAAGTTCATTCTCTTCCCCACATAAATGTAGAATTTCCTTTCCTTACCCTTGATTCATGATTGCTGGTTATTGCCAAATGTGTGACAATTTGAGAAGATTGTCTTTTAGGAAAGTTGATGGTTTGATTCTTGCCACAACGCTCATTGTTGTGTATTCTGGGAAAGAATAAATTTGTGCCAGCGTATTTCATGATGTAGATTATCAAAACATCTTTTTTATAGGTACACCATATCTATGGCCCTCCAAAGGTACAGGGGTAAGGAACTCATCAAATACGGGTACCCGAAGACATTTAGTATCACATCCTTCCTCAAACTCTTTAATCTCATTTCCTCCTATAATTTGTTGAGAATCATATGATAGGAGTATTCATATTCATTGGTGTGTTTCTTTGGATTTTAAGGGTATGATCTAACTTGATTAATTCTCTTTGGTCGTTTTGTTTTTTAGTTGAATTTCAACTGTAGTATTCATTTTGCTGAAATTGTGAAGCTCAGGCAGTAGCAGCAGTTTTCAAGGGAGCAACTTCGAGCTATGGACGGTCGGGTTCAGTCTACTGAGAGGAAGCAACGACAGATGAAAACTTTTTTTTTTTAGATAACATGGATGTCCAAGCTTAGCTTGACTAATCCATGGCCCTTGAAGTCAACGACTGGTAAAACCTCCAGTGGCCCCGAGAGGACGGGGACCTTTGGAATATTTCTTAGATGTCTTACCAGCTGAGCTATCCCCTCAGAGTTACAACAAATGAAAACATATCTTGGCCAAAGCACTCACTAGCTCTGGCGTTTGTTCAATGCAATACAATGAGAAAGGCAGAGTGTTAAAAGGCATTGGGATGGGGACAAAATGGACACTAACCGCAAGCCCAAATGCTAAGATTCTAAGAAGTTGCAATGCAGAAGGGGAACTATTAAGCTCAAGTCAAAAACTCCCTTTGGAGCTTGAAGAGAAAAACTTGGCGACTAGAGCATGGTCCCAGGCCAGGGGCTGTTGTATGACTCATATGAGAGATAGGAGACATTAACTGTGACATGGTTTAAGAAAATGAATCACTTAGAATATTGGCATATTCTGTCTCAAATGAGCTTGTTCCCGAAATTAATTTTATTTTTTGTTTCCTTTCACTTTGGATTAGCTCTATCTAGCTCTTAATATGCTTAAATGTGCATCAATATTTGCATTTGACTTCAATTAGAGCTTCAGAACTTTCGTACTCTATCGCGTATCCTATACATAGTTTAGGACATTTTTTTTAATCTTAAAAGCATCTTATGAAAACTACAATTTCCACATAGCTGTTAATTAGGGATAAAAAGGTAGAAATAAAGATGAACATATAGAAAGAACAACAAGATGACCATTAATATTTTTTTAAAAAAAATTATTAAATAAATGTAATGTTTCGCCCGTGCATCGCACGGGGCACATACTAGTTCCCATTAAATATCACCTAACAAAAATATAATAAATTGTACAGTCTCGTATTGAACATGATATATGACCATACCGAGTACAAAAGATTGTGAACAAATAATAATTGTGATAATATTTATGCCACCAACAAACTTATTCTTACCAAAATAACAATTATGATGATATTTACGCCACCAACAAACTTATTCTTATAAATTTGACAATGAATACAATATGGACTCTATTTCATATTATTTTCATCTCTAAAACTTTAAATATTTTCGCGGTTAAATATCTGGGAATATGTAATGATAATTCGATATGTACGCAATAAATATTAAAACTTGATTTTATTCCATATTTGTAACTACAAACGCGGAGTTTACCGCATTATCTTTATTATTATTTTTTTTGTTTTAGGTATTATGTGGAAACACAATTTCATCCATATTATTTGTTTATATTTTACCGCTTTCATTGGAGATACCATAAAGAGTAAAAAACTGCTATATCGCACTTTCAACTACGTGATTGGTGGATGATGCTCTAACAGTACAATGACATCTCTTAATTCCTTTTATGATTTATTTATTTGACACAATAACATGATTAGCTAGTTGACATCTTAAAAATAGATCATTGTACGTATATGCATTAGAAAACATTAAACTTAGTAGGAAACCACATATATAAGAGAATATAGTCTAGTAGAATTGTACAACACGTGTTAGGAGTGTATCCCACATGTGAGTGTCCAACATTGAAATAATTGGAGAGGGTTGAATTGTATATAAGTTAGTGGGTTACTTCACCTAACACCAATAGGTTTTAGGATGGAACCCCATTGGGCTTATATGTAGTCTACTCTCCTCCATGTGTGGGCCTGCAGGCGGTAGGCCCATTGAAGATTTAGTATGGTATCAAAGACCATGGTTGAGATCTTGACCCATTATCTGCCCTAGGAGGGGGCCCATTGATGAAGCAATTAGAGGAGGATTTGATGTGCTGTATGGAGTCAAGAAGACCCAGCGGTATTATGTACCCATGTTAAGGGTAGCCCATGAAGGGCATATTGAACCTCAGATTGAGGATGTTGACCTACCTCCTGATTGCCAAGTTGACAGGGACTCACATGTGGGTTGGATTGTATATAAGTTAGTGGGTTACTCTACCTAACATCAATTGGTTTTAGGATAGAACCCCATTGGGTTTATATGCAGTCTACTCTCCTCCATGTGTGGGCCTGCAGGCGGTAGACACATTGAAGATTTAATAACACGAGACTTTTTAAGTAATAACGATAATGCTCTTTAAGATTGAGTTGAACTAATTTGAAATAAACATCATTGAACTGAATCGAACACTACTAAATCTGGACGAAACTGATGAATACCAGTTGACGTGTGAGATAAAATGTATATCTTTGAACTGAAGCGAAAACCAGTGAATTAAATTAATTTAAAATCCACTAAATTGACACAAAATTAGCAATAACGGATCGAACTGAACTGACCGATAAACTTCAAAGAACATATCAGACTTTAGATATATAGTATTCAGTAGTCAGTACCAGTACAGACCATTATATAAGCACGAGGGTATATGTGTTTTGTTAATTTGAATGAATGAATATGATCGACCACTATGAAGAGAGAAGTGTGATGATTATAGGTGAAGAGGTAGAGTGTGAAATCTGAAATGTGAACTGAATCCAGTTAAAAAGATGGGAATTGGTAACTCCAAAGACACAACAAGCCACGTGGCAATGATGGATGAACAAAAAAAAATCAAACCCAAAAAATCACAAAATATTAAACAGCAAAAGCGGTGTTCGTCGAAGAAATAAATTTCCGTGCACCAACCCGGATAATCATAATCATAAATAAACGTAACGTAGTATGTAATTATTAAATTTTCACGTCAAATTTAAAAACTACAAAAAAAAACCCCAATAAAAATAAAATAAAAATAATAAAATCACACATAATTGTTGCTCACTGTCACCCATTAATTTAATACTAATAAAAAATAATGTTTAAAAAAAAGTAAAATAAAAAATACAAAAAAATATTTCTTATACATATACCACCCCATCATCTGTTTGTCCACCTTCTTCGTCTTCATTTCTCTCTCTTGGTAGCAGAGAAAGCGCAGACAAGAAACCAAAAAAAAAAAAGAAAAAAGTTCAATAAAAAAAAACAAGAACCCAGTCATGGTCTCAACGAGACGAAGTGGATCTCTTTCCAACAACACCACAACCACAAACACGAACAACACGAACAACAACAGTACTAGCAGTACCAGCAACACAAACAACAACAACAACAACAACAACAACAGCAGCAGCAGTTCTAGCAACAACAGCAAAAGATCGTCATCTCCGATGGCTAACGACGATAAACCTCCATCACCTAAACGCATAAAGGTTTCATTTTCTCTCTCCTCTAATTCCCCTCAGATCGTTTTTGTTTCTTTTTTTTTTGGGCTTAATTGAAATCTTGAGGTTTTTCTTATTTGATCGAATCTGTGAATCCTTTTGAATTTTTCAGGTCGAAAATGGCGGTTCGCCGGAGAAATCGTCTGAAATTCGCGAGAATTTGAAGGAAAATTGCGCTTCGGTGGCGCCACCGGAGACAGCGGATTGCACGGCGGCACCGGTTGATTCTCCGGCGGTGGCGGCGGTGGCGACGGAAGGCGGTGCGGAGGCTGTCAATTCGGTTAAACCTGATTGCACTTCGGCGCCTGCGGTTCCGGTTTCGGCACCGGTACCTGAAGGTGAGTTCTTGGTGAACTTTTTGGGGGAATTGGAAATTTAAAGAGCTTGAATTTCATTCATTTAAAAAAAAAAAAAAAAACCTGAACTTTTGTTATGTGTTTTTTTATTTTTGTATTTGGGGGTTAGGGAATTTGCCGTTGTATTTTGAACGAAGGAGCTGGTTATCACCGATGAGGACTTGGAGACATGGTATTGAGACATCAACAACGCCTTGGTGTAGGCTTTTGTCCCAGTTTCCTCAGGTGAGTTTCATTTCACTTGAGTTTATCATATGTTGTATGGTGAAATTTGGGTTAAAAAGATTATGGGTCTTGAAGTGCATTTTGTGGTTGAAGTTGGGTACTTTATTGGTTGGCACTGTTGGATAAAGGAGAGTAACTAAAAGTGAGTGATTTTTGTGGTTGAAGTTGGGTAATTGATTGGTTGGTACTGTTGGATTAAGGAGAGTAACTAAGAGTGAGTGATTGTATCTTGCAGAATCAGAATATAGATGTATCAGGCTCGGTTTTTACGATTGGTTCAAACAGAAATTGTCACTTCGTGTTGAAAGATCAGACAGTGAGTGGGAACCTATGCAGGATAAAACACACTCAGGTATTCCTTTTCTTGTATAAGTTGCATTTCATGATATGATTTATGGTTTAAGGCCACTTTGTGTTACACACTCAGGCTCGGTTGGCCCTTCTACTTGTTTTGAATTTGTGTTTTGGAAATAAAGTATTTCTGATGTACCTGCCTGTATGAGTACTCATTGTTTGCTGCTGGTATTATCAGCGTGAAGGCTGCATTATTGCTGTGCTCGAGAGCATAGGGAGCAAGGGAACTGTGTTCGTAAATGGGATGATTGTTAAGAAGAACGCCAGCCGTCTTCTGCATTCTGGGGATGAGGTGGTGTTTAGCTTGGTCGGAAGTCATGCTTATGTATCCTTTGTAATAAGCCATGTCAGCTTTATTCTGAACTTTGATCATAATGCAAAGACTTTTTGCTGTTTTACTGTCATTTCTGTTATTGGTTTCACCCTTAACTTGTTATTAATTAGATTTTCCAGCAACTTGTTATAGATGTTGCTTTGAAGGCACCTATGTCAGTTGGGAATGCCGAGCTTCATGGTGCTGTTGGAAAATATATACCTTCCGAGAAGAGATCAGGAGATCCCTCAGCTGTGGCTGGCGCTTCCATCTTAGCATCTCTTTCAAATTTCAGATCAGATATAAATCGTTGGAGGACTTGCAGTCTGAGTACTTCTAAGACTCACCAAGATAGTGAGCTTTCTACTCATGCTGTTATTCAGGATGGTTCAGAGGTTGAAGTTGATGGTATGGAGGGTAGTTCAACACCCAATGTAGAGTGTGATAATGCCACCGACATTGGAGTGACGAGCAGGAATACTCCTGATGACTGCAACCCAGACGGTGGCGTAGAGGCATGCAACGTAAGGCTTTGTCAAGTGTGATTTTTTGTGGTCTTATGTAGGATTAAATTAATGCATAAATATTGCTGTTACCAAAAAAAATAAAATGACTAAATTGTATGTTGTGATAGGTAGCGGAAGAAAGAAATGAATTGGCGAGGAGTTCACAGCCAGCGTCAACATCTGGTATGTCCCGTAGGTGTGCAGTGTTTAAGGAAGATATCCATGCTGGAATACTTGATGGCAATGCCGTTGAAGTGTCATTAGAAGACTTCCCTTATTATTTAAGGTCTGGATGCTCTTCTTTTAAGCTAGTCTTTGGAGTAGTTTCTTTTGTTTTATTTTTAAGTTTCTTCTCCTGTTTGTTTGCGTTATGTTGTTGTGTTAATAAGAAACAAGGAATATATGTGAATCAGTTTAGAGCGGGAATTTAAATCCGTAATTAAGTGATACACCAAGTTTCTTATCCATATCCCTTGTCACAAATCTTCCAAATCTTCAGTTATTTGACAACGAAGAGGTGATGCAGTAAATTTCACTGTCGATGTTATAAAGGAGCTTTTTATTTTGGGCATTTGGAATTCTCAGGATATAATCCGTTTTCAAATTGTAATATCAGATGATTTATTATCTGTTCGTCGTCTCCTCTTTCTGCCTGAAGGATCAATATCTAGTGGGATTGTCTTTTGTAAATTGTTAAAAATACTGCCTCAAGCCCCCAAATATAGGTCATCTTTCAGTGAAACTGTTTTCCTCTGGCATAACCTCTATTTTTAATTGAGGTACATAGATGCAGGGGCCACACCACCGTTCTCACCTCTTGACCCCCAGAAACTCACAAGGGCCGAGGAGCTGTTTCAAGCAGTTTTATAAGAGAATTGGAACCTCTGGCTCCAAAATCCTGCAACTGTCATATATAGTTGCTGGTTGGAAGTGTAGGGAAATAGAACTACTTTGTTTGCTTTGCTATTGTTGATCAGCTGACCTTGGGTGACTTTCTCGGTTTGTGTCTTAAGATAAGGTCTTTTTATGGGTCCATTGCAATATTGTTCTAAAACAATTACTTGTTTGGAGAACCCAACCTTTTATTCTAGTTGGAAGAATGGTTGGCTAATATGAATCGAAGTGTGAAAATAAATTGAGCAACTTAGATTAGTGTCTTTCATTTCTCACCTAGGCTATGTGCCTAGAAAATCACCTAGTCATGCCAAATTGTCAATTCATGTGGAATTATTGGTGATTCCTTCTAGGAACTTCATAACCTCAGACACCTTTGATCTTATGTGATTGTTTGTGATTCTGGATGAAGTTCAAGATTGTATAGCATGCGTGTGCATGTACGTGCATGCGAAGAAAAAGAGAGAGAGAGTATAGTAGCTCTATGACACAGAAATCACACGAAAATGAAAGATGAAATTAGAAGGGCAGGGAGAAAATAAGTTAATGAATATTCTGACATATGACAAGAAATGTTATTAGCTCTTATGACTTAGGAAACTAAATTTTTGTTCCAGAGGTCCCAGGTTCGAGCCTCCTTAGGGCCACTGGAGGTTTTATTGGCCGTCAACTTCAGGGCCCATGAGACTAGTCGGGCAAAGCCGAATACCCATGTTATCTGAAAAAAGAGGAAGGTACAAAAGATGAGGCTGTTGAGATGGATGTCGTGGCTGGTTAAAGTTCTTAGTAAAGCTGTGAAATAAGAAGGCAGGATTTGCAATGCATGACAAGATACAGGATACAATACCTTAAGAGGCTTTAGATGTTCGTTGAGGCATTTGTAGTGAGGAGCAAAGTGTTGGAAATTATCCATTCTTCTTTATTTTTGTTGCATTCAGCATCAGTTGGATCCTTGAACAGGCACTGATCTATACAATGGTTTGATTTTGCAGTGAAAATACGAAAAATGTGCTGATTGCAGCCTCCTACATACATCTGAAACACAGAGAGCATGCTAAATATGCTGCAGAGCTTCCTACTGTTAATCCAAGGATATTGCTCTCAGGCCCAGCTGGTGCGTTTGAAAATTTATCAATGCCTTTTATATATAGGATCCTGCATTGTCTATCTTGATCCCTGTGAAAGTTCATTTCCATGTTCTTACGGTGATACTGCAGGTTCTGAGATATATCAGGAAATGCTGGCAAAAGCACTAGCCAAGTACTTTGAGGCTAAACTGCTTATATTTGACAGCCATACATTTTTGGGTGTAAGCTTTGCAACTTTAAACTTCTTACAATACAATAACTCTTTCAAGTGTGAAGTATGACAATGTTATCGTAGCTAATGTACTATAGTAGTGATATTTTGACTTCTTGTTTAGGGTTTGTCAGCAAAAGAGGCCGAGTTTCATAAAGATGGTCCCGGCGCTGAAAAATCAAGTTGTTCTGTGAAGCAGAGCCCTAGTTCAGCAGAAATGGGAAAGGGTACATGTCCTGCTGGTGAATCAGACGCACCTAGTTCTTCAAATACGCATTCTTCTTCTGGATTGAATGGTCAACCCAAGCTGGAATCCATACCCGGTTCTTCTACCTCATCTAAGAATCACACCTTTAAATATGGTGAGCATGCTTTTGGTGAGATATAAGGTTAGGTGTGATCTCACACCTAAATATATATTTGGGGCTTCCTTTTTGCACCTCCTTATCCCTTTCCCGCTGTGTAATCTAAGACATGTTGAGTAATTTACTTTTAAATTTTACATTTAGGCGACAAAGTGAGATTCATAGGCTCATCAGGTGCTATATACTCAGCGCAAAGGTATGATATCTGAATAAAGAATCTTTGTTCTTCAGTTGGACTGATATCTAGCTGGATGTTTTCTGTTGCAGTACCTTATTATAATTTTTATTTTTTAAATCACAGAATGTTCACTGATCATCTCACAAAATTTAAAGAAAATTTGCTAATTTTAATTGGCTGTCAGTGAAATTACTGATAGTTTGAAAACTTTTTTTAAGCTAGCTGCCCAGAAGGATCCTAAGAAAATTTTGAAATCTATATAAATGACCTTGTGTCAACTCCAACAATCTGTATTGTTTTGGGACCTTAGCCAATAAGGGACATGCATGCACGTGTTATTGACCTAGTGAAATGGTGTGAAGGTTTCTCGACGTTTAGATCAATGTCATGGCATGTCAGATGGGGTATTACGAGTAACGAAAATCTATGCAGAATCTAGTGGGGTTTCAAGCTTGACTTAGTGCCAGTTCTGTTAGGTAGCTGGATTTCTACCTCCATTGTCAAGCTTGAACGAGTGCCAGTTTTACTTTAAGATTCTTTTCTTAATGTTTCCATATAAGATTTATACATGTTGATCTGTGTTTTGTTACGGTTTTCTTCAATCCTTTCAACTACCATGAATGGCTAGTGTAAAGGGTTTAAGAGAGTTTTGTTGTTTTACTAAGGTGAGTTGTGATGTTATGCTCAGATTTTGTTGTGATCTTTCTTTCTTGACGTCAATATCTTGGCCTGCCAGATGTGGTCCGTAAGATTTGGGGTTGCGGAAAGTAAAAATGGAACCAATGTTATCTCAAGATTGATTAGTTGCTCAAATCTACTTGGTACCTGCATGGCAAAGCTTGAGCATTGTAGTACACCACTAGGTGAAAAAGTGATTTAAATAGAGAATGACATTCATCTTGGACTATCTATAATGTATCCAAGATTTCAGTAAAGTTATGCGTATGGGTGATGGTTGCACTGAATAGGCAGTCCCATTTTTTTCAGCCAAATGGAATGATGGTTCACCTATAGTAGAAAAGGTTATGAAAAGAGAAAATATTAGGTGGGCTTATCTCTAAATAATGACTGATAGCATCGGCGCTTTATGAACTTTAAACTGCTGTGATATTCTCGGACTTGGCCAACAGTTTTCAATGTAAAGCTACAAGCTTCCACCACTTCATGTTAAATGCAGTTATGCTTGTATTGTGACTGCTTGTGGTAAGAGAAATACGTATTGAGTAGTCATGAATTTCAATTGAATTATTGAATTTCAATTTCAATTGCTTAATGAAATTCAATAAGTCACGATTGATCGAGGATCCAACTAAACAATCTTGACTTATTGACTTTCAATTGCTGGTGCATTCCTTCAGTCTTCATTCATACTTACTATATTACAAATTACTGTGCAGGGGTCCAACTTTTGGAATGCGTGGGAAAGTTGTTTTACCTTTTGAAGATAATCCACTTTCAAAGATTGGTGTAAGATTTGACAAACCTATTCATGCTGGCGTTGATCTTGGAAACCTATCTGAAGTGGGTCATGGGTTCTTTTGCAATGGTAATGTCTTATTGAGTCCTTCAGCTTCTCCACAGGCTCAAACCTTGTAATTATTTTCTCTCTTTTAGCCCTATTCTCGTTATAGTATTGAAGGCTCTTGTTTCTCTCTATTTAGTCAATGAGCTCCGTTTGGAGAATCCCGGCTTGGACGACCTGGACAAATTACTCATTAATACACTATTCGAGGTATTGTTTGTTTTTGGAAATGCTTTCAGTACTTGCTTTATTGTACTGTTGTCCGGCATGCTTATAAGTTTGGTGATGAGGCAAGGCTGTCCCCCCCCCCCTCTCTTCATGTTTCAAATTGAATCGTATCACTTAGGAATTAGGAGGATATGGATGGCGAACTCCTATTAGAGATATAAAGACGAAATACAATCAAGCTTTCTTGACAAAGATGTTAAAGGTTCTGAAGTGGTTATTTCCCATATATAGAAACTTTATGTCTTCAAACCCAATGCCTAAGTTATACACTCAGGTAATTACAATGAACACAATGTACCCATAGGTGCCACATCATTAATGATGTTGGGCTTGGCCTGAATAAAATATGGGCTGAACAAGTGTGGTATATTGTGCTAAATACACCTGAGTACATACAAAAATTTACCCTTCAAACCTACACGCTTGCTTACATTTAATTTTTCGAGCTCCCTGTTCCGGTTCATCTTCTTAGAATAAACTTAAGAATGGGGCTTAAGTTCTTTCCTTCTTTGGTTAACCAACTATAATGCCATGTTGTTTTGGACGTGTTAAGGATACCTCCCTCTTCGCCTCTCTGGCCAATTGGGTAGAAATGGTTCCATTTTGTTTCTCTCCATTGTCCAGACTCTAGACTATCATTTCATTTCATGGTGGACAAATAGCAGGCTCTTCAAATAGCTGGGTGAGTATCCAAAGCAAGGGATTACTACTGCCATTTCTCAGTGAGCCCTCTTTGTTTGATCAAGTTGTTCCAACATCAAACCCTACCTCCTCTAGTCCTCTCCTCCTGAGGACCAACTTTTCACCTTCAAAAGAACTATCCTCAGCGTCAGTACTGATGTTATCCATCTAGCCTTCCTTCCCTTGTCAGCAAAGAAAAACCTGCTGAAAACAAGAACCGGTTTTGATCAATATAGTGACTGGATTAATATTAAAGAAGAGAGCACCTGTTCCATATTAACAGAGATGTTGATATGATGTCACCTATGCAAACCCTGTTAACATTCAGGAGGCCGCCCACTGTAGCTTACGCTGTTAGTGCGCACATGTTCATGTGCCTTGTCATCTTCTTATGTGTTGGTTAAGACCCTAGTGCTACTGGTGCTGTGCTTCAGAACCATACCCCTCTCTCCAACTGCTCTTGCCGCTGCTCTTATCATTATTATAAGCTTATAATTGATTTGCCACTTGTGTTCATGTTTGTTATTTAAGAAGATAGGCATGGTGATTTGTAATGGAGCAAGAATGGTGATTTTAAATGTTGCATATAAATAATTTTTCCTCTCCGAGCCCTCCGATCACAACACCTTCCTGAAAGCATCTTAACAAATGTCGTTGTTGTTCTGGGAGGGGTGCTCATTGGGTGAGTCGAGCTCAAGTTTGTATTGAGCTTGACTCGCACTCGTAAACAATTCATCGGGTTCGACTATACTTTGAGAAACTCTCAGTGCGAATGGACTCAGACTCGTTTCTTTTTGAGTTTTTTTGGAGCTCATGTCCCATTTGTTTTGTTGATAAGTGTCCTAACTTTTTTTCTTCTTCTAAATAGCTTGACTCATGCTTGCTAACAAATAACTGAGTACAAGTTGAGTTAAATTCAGCTCGACTCGACTTTCTTTTTTCCTTTTACTTTTGAGCTTGAATTGAGTTACATTTATTCTGTTGAAATAGTCCTAAACTTTTTTATACTCCCTCCATTTCTCTTTAAGCTTCCTTCTTGCTTTTTCACTGTCTCCAATGCGGCGCTTTGACCATAAATATCTCTAAAAATTTACAAGTAAAATTTGTAAAAATTTGATAATTGTGAAAATACATTTCCAAAGGAATTCAATGCATATAATTTCAAATTACAACTCATAGAGATTTTTATATATTTACGGTCAAAGTTTACAAAGTTTGACCTCAAACAAGCAAATGAGAAGTTTAAAGGGGAAGGAGGGAGTATTATTATTTTTGTTTAAATAGCTTGACTCATTATCACGCCAAGTTGAGTCTTCCTATTAGTATTAAAGGTAATTACATCACACCATCTCAATTTTTACTAACATAGCATCACCTGATTAAACCAATCATTGACAAGGAATTAAATGCTCGCATTTGCGAGTTGCGACCACCTCTGACCTCACTGACTATCAAATTACCATTGTTATATGAAGCCTTACTTTAAGCAATGCTTGCATTTGTACTATGATCATTTCTCTACATTGTATTGGAATTTCATATGCAATTTTGGTGCTAACTCACTACGTGACTAGCACTGCCTTGAGAAACAAATAAACACAAGGCAGTAAACTGTGATGTTTATTTTGAAATTTTACTGTTTTCTTATAGTATATGATAATCACTGGGCTGATTTGTAATTAGACTTCTTTGGAGGACTCCTTGTCCTCTTAGATGTAATTTTTTTTTTCTATTAATGCAAGTTTTTCTTATCTAAGGAAACTTGTTTTGGTAGTCATATGTTTGTTCCTTAATATCGCATCTACATGGTATGTCTGTAGGCTATTTTTCACGAGAGCAGAAGCTGCCCTTTCATTTTATATATCAAAGATGCAGAGAAGTCCATTGTGGGAAATTCAGAATCATTTTCAACCTTCAAAAGCCGGTTGGAGAAGCTTCCTGATAATGTTATCGTAATTGGTTCGCATACTCAAGCAGACAACCGTAAGGAGAAGGTATTATCTTTATCATCGTTGTTGACGTTATTATTATTTCATGTTCCTTTTGTTCCCTTCTTCCGCCAGTTTTCTGGGGAAGTTTTATTCGAAATACTTCTGAACTTCTTTATCGTTTTGATATAGTCACATCCTAATAAAACTACGGAACTTCTTTATTGTTTTCATGTAGTCACATCCTGGTGGTCTTCTCTTTACAAAGTTTGGCAACAATCAAACTGCTCTTTTGGACTTGGCTTTCCCTGTAAGTCCTTTTATGGCTTTGGTTTGATATAAATTTTACTTGCATAATTAGGTAAATTTGCAGAGTAGGCTGATTTAAATGTTATCTTTCATAACAATATATAGTTGATTTTGACTTTAATTCTTTGGTGGCTCGTCTTATTATGTCAGCTTTTTATATTCCTTGTTCATACCTTCATTGATTACTGGTCCCCTGGAAAGGTTGATATCAACATTTCTAGGTTCTGCATCGATCGATCCCGCTGCAGCCTTTGTATATGCCTGTATCTTGTGGGTAGCATCATCACCTGTCAACACCCTAAATAACCATACCGGGAAATGAAAGAAAGCTTGTTTATATATTCAATTAGGTAGTTCGTAGTTGTAGCTTATCTACCCTGTATGGTGAATATATGTTATCTTGTTTTCACTAGACCTGTGTAATGGGACTTTTCGGCCTTCTTTTTTGTTTACTCCAATTTGAAGGCAGAATTTGGTTCCCAATCATATGTGATGAGTGATGACGAACATTTAGGATGGAATATGTTATTTCTGGCATGAGTGAGCAAAAAGCCTTGATTGACCATAGGGTTAGTCACTTTGGGCCTATGGATCACTGGTCTGACTCCATGGAGGTTCACTATCAATAAGATTGAGGGGAAGACCTTTGGAGTAGATAAGGTCGTCAAAGGTTTAATGTGATAAGTGAATGTGATAAGTGAGCCACTTGTGTGCTGCTCTTATCTCCCACTTGTTAAGATTTATAGAGGCTAGCTTTAACAAGACTGACTTTTGTTATGTTGTCCTGGGGCCTATCTTTTGGCCTCTGCTGTGCTGTTACCAGTCATAGTTACAACTTTGAATAATGTCGCAATAACTGAAGCGAAAAACAGGTTTGATGCTGCTGGGATTATTCATTAGATCGAGGTCTCTATCACCTTTACCTTCCCTCTGTTCTGTCTGGCGTTCTTCATGCTTTATTTATTATACTTCGTATATTTTTTGTTTTCGAATGTGGAAGCTGAAATGTGGAGCTTTCCTGCAGACTATGACTTATAGATTACTTGGATGGAACTGAAGTTTCTATATTTACATTCTCAGGATAGTTTTGGAAGATTACATGATAAGGGCAAGGATATTCCCCGGTCAACGAAGCATCTCACGAAACTTTTCCCAAATAAAGTAACAATTCACATGCCACAGGTTTGTTTTCCATGTGCTTTGGAGTGTCTTCTCTCCTGTACTTTCCTCTTTCCCCTTTGATCTTGTCC